>OZ007501.1:62138368-62584871 GCA_963931805.1 Microdon myrmicae
ATCAGTTGTTGTTCCGAAAACCATTGATGCTGTGCACGAACTGATATTGGAAGATCGTCATGTGACCTATCGTGAGATTGAGACAACCATAGGCGTTAGTGGGACCAGCATACATTCAATATTGCATAAACATTTGACTGTCAAAAAAATTTGTTCGCGTTGGATTCCACACAATTTGTCAATCGCCCAAAAAAAGGCTCGTGTCAATTGGTCGAAAGAAATGCTCAAAAAATACGGTCGCGGTGCTTCGAAACACGTCTCTGACATCGGAACGGGTGATGAATCGTGGATTTACCCGTATGAGCCCGAAAGTAAACAGCAGTCGACTGTCTGGGTGTTTCAAGATGAGCCAAATCCAACAAAAGTTGTTCGCGCACGAAGCACTTCCAAGCAAATGGTCGCCTGTTTTTTCGGAAAAACTGGACATGTCGCAACCGTACCACTAGAACAACGCAGAACAGTCAATTCTGAGTGGTACACAACCATTTGTTTGCCAGTTGTCTTCCAAGAAATCAGGAAAACCAACCGCCGAAGACGGATCACTCTTCACCACGACAATGCGAGCTTTCACACATCGGATGCGACAACTGCATTTTTGAGCGCCCAAAACAATCGATTTGATGGGTCATCCGCCGTATAGTCCTGACTTGGCACCGAATGACTTCTTTTTATTCCCGTACGTAAAAAACAAACTGAGAGGTCAACGTTTTTCGACACCTGAAGAAGCGGTTGCTGCATTCAGAATGCATGTGTTGGAGATACCTCAATCAGAGTGGCAAAAGTGCTTCGACAATTGGTTCAAACGCATGCAAAAGTGTATAGATCTTCATGGGGAATATTTTGAAAAACAATAAAGTGATTTTCGATGATCAATATTTGTTTTTGTTCTCTAATCCCGAAATATAAAAGGCAACCCTCGTAATAAGCAGCCTAAGAATCTGCTGTTTAAAGTGTTCGGTTCTAAAGTGTACTGATGAGAACAGAAAGGCATGGCATCAAAAATCAAAAAAGGGGAACATCGAATTCTTTTGGACGACAGTGGAACTGTTAAAATTTCTCGTGACGTGCTATTTAATGAAACAAGTGTTTTTGCAAATTGCAAATATATTTTGATTTCTCAGAAAGCGAGAAAGGAAACGATGATGAAATTGATACACCTGAGTCAAACGCACCTCACGAAAATGAAGGAGATGGCAACTGCTAGAAAGAAGTGTTTGATAAATCAACAACAACCAATGACATTAGTTCAATGCACGAAAAGGCAGAAAAAAAAGCGGCACTGTCAATGAGTTAGCGAGCTTGAAAATATTCCAGAAGAAAAAAGAAATTAAAGAATACGTTGAGAAAAAGGAAGCAAACAAACGTTGTTATATCTGATGGATTCGCCTTTGTTGTCGATTTAGATGAACCTACCAGTTACGAAAATGCAGGTAAGTTGTTATCAGCAAATAAATGGAAGTCTGCAACGGACGAGAGTTTCCGAGTTTGTTGAAAAATAATATATGGAAGCTAGTTGATTTGCCAGGGAATAAGAATCCCGTAGATAACAAGTGGGTGTAAAAATGAATTTGGTGGCGAGTGGTGAATTGAGTAAATATAAAGCATGTTTGGTGACAAAAGGTTTTAATCAGAATTCTGACCCAGATTACTCGGTAACATTCAGTACTGTCGTTAAATGTTTCTCATTAAGAAATATTTGAGCTGCAGCTGCAGCACAAAACTCAAAGCGGCTTCAGTTTGACAAAAAACCACCTTTTTAAATACCGATTTTAGTGAAGATATTTATACGAAACAGCCAAAGGACTACGATGACAATATCGGAAAGGTGTGCAAATTCTTACGGAGCCTCTATGGATTTAAAAAATCTTCGAGATGCTGAGAAGTTTACCAACCTTCTTCAAAACTTTGAATTCAAGATGAGTGTGTCTGATCCATGTGTATTTGTCGGCCATTCCAAAGGAAAGAAAATGTTGTTGGTGATTTACATCTATGATGGATTAGTTGTGGTTTCTACCAAAGAAGTTGTGTATGTGTCCCTTAAGTGTTTGAAGTAGTTTATGGTGTTGGTAACTATTTTTTTTTGGGTTTGGAAATAGAACACAGAAAGGATGGAGCTCTGCTAATACACCAAGTTGCTACGCTCAAATGCTGTTAAGAAAATTTAACATGGAAGATGCCAAAGCCGTTTCAACACCCTCCGAAAAACCATCCAATGCATTTAACAAACGTATTTACCATAGAGCTTCTCCTTTTAGGGAAGCAGTCGGTAGACTGATATACTTGGCTGATATTTCCTTTGCCGCTAGTTGTGTAAGCAGACATGTAGAACAACCAAGTGATGTAGACGTTTGTGCAGTGAAACATATATTTAAATACATCAGAGGAACTATTAATAATGGTTTCATATATAACTATGTTCATCAAATGTACCTAAATCGTTTCAGCGCCGTTGATTAATCTGGCGATGAAGAGACGAAGAGATCGATAAGCGGTATAGTTGTAATGGTATACAGACGAGCAATATCTTGGCAGTCCTGTGGGGTTCTTCAAGGTGCCGAAGAGCCACGCATCGCCCCAACCCCATATAACCTGCAAAAACTTGCAAAAACCATACACAACCTACCTGTTTCATTAATCCTCACCAAGATTACACAATCTTGCCATTGCATTGACTTCAACCTACGATCTGAAATGCAATTCGGTTGTTCCCTTGGATGACCGACATAAACATCCGAACATGGCTGGGGAGCATTTTCCCTAAAACATATTTGTTTCCCCAGATCGGCACCCACGTCCATAGCCAACCATTAGGAAAACTTCCATAGTCTCCTCATCGACATGCATGTCAATCATTCTCACAGCAATCTTACTGTGTTTGCTTTTCTCAAGCAACCACCAGATCCCACGAGCATGACATGCAAATCGATGCCTATACAACTGCAACCAATTATCTCGGATCGGCTGCATAGGCAATCCTAATGTATTTGCATTTGCCCGTTCAAACAAATCCGCATCTTAGCGCTTGCGCTTTTTGATACCATTACGGTATACACAAACGTTTTCGGTCTATACATGCTTATGTTTAAACAGCTGTATATTTTCTTCGATACGTGCTTCAATGCGCGTTTCGTTTGTCCTTCCTTCCAATAGGAAGACATTCGTTCCAATCGAAACGATATCTTACAAGCACCTTCCAATGGGACGCGGCTCGGTTCTCATTGGTCACAGCGTGCCGAAGGATTGTTTCTCCTGGGATGGTGTGCGTTGAATCCCATCGCAGGCATCAAGGCTGGGTCAATGTCACTGAGCTACGGAGAGTCAGATTTGGATCGTGGAAGGAGATACACCTATGAGCCTGTTTCGTGCAGGAGTTTAATTGAGTTCGACTGTAACAGTTTAGTCGATGTCCTTTTTTGAAAACATTGTCGTGCGTGCTTGTAAACGTAAAAATCAAATTACCTGTTAAATGTCCAAGTGCAATCGATATCATTGCCCGGTATTGTCGAGCGTGCTTCATTTATAATCACCAGTTGTACTAAAGATTAAGAACGTTGATTTAGTGATTTTATTGCTTGTGCTGCAACCCCGAGTAACCGGATGTGAAGGAACTTAGAAACGATTATATTGTAAAGCTTGTACACCAGTGTCAATAAAATCAGTGAATTCAATAAAAACAATATTTTACAACCGAACAATTATACTCGTGTTTCGTTTTATTATTCGTTTGTCGTCTCTCGGTGGTCGATCACTTTCGTCAGCTTTTACGTAGGTGTTGTTAGTGAATCAGCGCCGTACGCCGGTGCACCCTACTACAATATACGTCCACAGTCCCATCGCCAAAAATGTGTATCATTATGTAGAATCAGAGTATGTTTCAGCAGCCGAAGCGGTTAAGGACTTAACGTTGTTACTAAAACGTTTGCTAAAGTTGATATGTCAGGGGGAACATCATGCAGATATCACGATAAGGCTCTGCCCACGCTCGACTGGTGACGGCATTTTGTAACACCAGGGGCATCGGTTTCACCAATACCAATGTAAACGCCGTCCACCAATATTTGCAAACAACGAAACCAGATTTCCTTGCCCTAACTGAGCCCCAGGTCGATTCGTCAACTGATTCGACGTATCTTCGCTGATCAGGATACGACTTACATTCGAGATTCCGTTTTGAGGGCGGAGTCTGCGTCCTCACGCGGTCCGATCTGGTTTGCCAGAGGATGGAGGCGTTGGAACCCAATAATATGGACATCATATGGTTGAGGGTCGTGCTGAGGAATTCTGCTAAATTTCTTTGTTGTCTTTACCGCTCCCCGAATGACGTTCGGCCGACGACATTTTTCGAACATCTCTCACATACCATCGACTAGATACAGATCAACCACCCAGCTTCTGAAATTGTTGTCCTTGGTGATTTTAATGTGCACAATTCCGTTTGGTTGGTACATTCTAACAGAACCGACGAGGCCGGGGGGCTGGCGGAGATGTTTGCTGTTAGCCACAATTTGACTCAACTCGTGGAGGAACCAACTCAAGTGCCGGATGCCCGAGGCGATTGTGCGAACACCCTGGATCTGTTTTTAACATCCGAACCCAATATTTATACCGTAAAGGTTTCTGCGCCACTGGGAAACTCAGATCACTGCTTGGTATCTGTCGCGCAAGCCCTTGCATATCAAGCGAATAACCGGCCCAGCCAGCTTCGCCATATATAGAGGTATGGGGCTGTAACTGGGACGATTTGCAAGAGTTCTTCGCATCATTTCCATAGTTGGAGGTGTGCTTCCCAGACTCCGATGTTAACGCTTACGCGAAGTCGGAATCAGAGATTATTCTTCTGGGGATGGAGATGTATATTCCACATTTCATCAAACGAAATTCATCTGATAAAACGTTGTTTGACAAAAAATGCGAGCAGACTACAGCGGCGAAAAATAGAGCTTTTAAGTAATGGCGCTCCAATCCCACCGATGTTAACAGAACGAGTTTTGATAGAATCAGAAACGCGTGCAACCAGGCGATTAATACCGCGAAGAAAGCTCACAACGACAGAGTGATCGATAAACTCCTTCGGTGCCCGACTGGTTCGCGCTCCTTCTGGTCAATGGCAAAAGCTGTCAGCGGTAACTTCGCATCCTCCTCCTTTCCCCCGTTGGTGACAGACCGCGGGACGTTAGTCACGAATTCAAAGGATAAAGCTGATGTGTGATTTGAACATGCGATGAAACGGGTGAGAAGCGAAGCAATGAAGCATCAGGCTACTGGCCGCGTGTACGAATTCGAATTCTAAACTCAAGTACATTCAACTGATGTGAAATTGCTATGTTATTGCTTGGTATACGGCTGATGCATTTTTTCATTCGATTTTCTTTCGGTGTTCTTCATTATTTGCTTGTATATTGTGTGTGTGTCTGTTAGAAACGCCACAAGTGTCCATGGCAATATATCTAAGAGGGTCTTTGGTCCGCCACACTAGTTGGATGTGACAGAGACTGTAGTCCAACTGTTGCATCAGTGCTATCAATTAAACGGAACCCCCGCCTCTGAAAGTTATAGAGTAGATAAAGAGTAGCTTTAATTGTTGGGTATATGTTATAAAATGCATAAGTCAAATTTGGGATGTTCAGCATCCTCCTGTCGTTCTTCGCATTATGGGCAGCGAGGTGATCTGTTGTGCCCAAACAGGATACCCACCATATCTTAACGACAATTGCGTAAGGTGGTAGTTGAAGTTCCCATGTGAGCGGTTTATCTTAACTCCTATGGATGTTACAATGTATAAACGTCAATCTGCCATTTAATTTCGTGTTGCATCCGACCAGCCATAAATCCATAAAAGAGTCTCGTTCTCTGGGTTTATCGTCGCCATTCCGCAAGGCTGTTCATTTTCTTTTATAGATCCGAAGCATCTATTCATCTGGGACGTCTATAAGGGGGGGAAATCTATTACTTACTTGAAAATAACTCTACTATTTTTATTATTCAATCGTTTTATAAAATGAGCATTTTTAGCACAACACAAAACACAAAAATGGAAGTACCGATGATCCAAATGTTTTCTCAGGATCCAGAGCGCACAACTAATACATGAGTGATTCCATACCATTCCCATTTTCTTTAATGACTTACAACTTCTGCTTTCTGACTGACTTCTTTTTTCCTCGGCCCGGTAAAAGCTCTTCTATCTTGGCATGGAACCTATCGCATGCACACTTTTAGGGTGCGGAAGCATTTCACACAAGCAGACATTTTCAGTCCTGCCTATCTGACTGAAAACACACAAAGGATACTGATTGCTTTTCACACTTTTGGCGATATTCCCTTTTAAAACAATTTGCAAGCTATGATAACTCTAGTGTTTGAGGTGGTTTCCTTTGCACAAAGTTTACTTACTAAATCATACTAGGTTTAGTATAAAGTTATCTTATACAGTTTGTATTTCCCTCTGTTCCTAGAGGGAAGATTTTGGTGAAGGAAAATTCAGCCAGAGCTGGTTCAAAGATGTTCGCAAAATTTTTGTTTGATGTCTTTTTAGTGATACTATTATCGTCTGTAATTTGGATGACTGCCAGCATCTGACGATGTTGCGACTGACTTATTCTATCTACCCAGCAAATGGGCACCCAAACAGGTTCGACTTAAAGACCATATGTCTTAACATAGTCGTGCAGACGTGTGTTAAAGATAATTTAAGAATTATTTTATATGTATTTGTTACCAAATTCGCCCCTATATTGGTCTTGATTTTCCAGGTGTGTGATTAGTTATCCTTTATAATTCCAACTTGTTTTGCAACTCTCGAACACAAACTGCTACTACAATCGTATCGCGCCAGCAAACAGTTACAACACACCACCGCGAACACAAACTGCTACCACAATCGTATCACACCAGCAAACAGTTACAACACACCACCGCGGAATAGTTTCAAAAAATAGAAAACAATCGTTTAGTTATTGTCAGATTTTATTTACATTCACTACTCTACAACGTTCACAACACAATTACTAATATTTATTTTTTACCAATTTTAATACTTTCTCGAGATATTCTTTTGAGGCAATTTAAACAAAGAACACAACCGCACGCGTCGAATGCCTAATCAACAAGGGGGATATCTCGTGTCGTTCCATTTAATATCCATTTTTGTTCCGCTTCCACGATTGTTATTTTGAGGAAACGGAATTAGGAAGACTATTAGGGAGAGACTATGGCTAATAGGGAGACTATCCTAACCACGCGTTTCCCCTTGACTACTCCAACTATCTGGGTTATTTTTACCAATTCACCGAGCTTTACAGAACTCTCTACCACAATTACCTTGCCAAAGCTCAATTCAACCTGATCAACGACCCCAAATATTTCTTCCACTTCATCAACCACAAACAGAAATCTGATGCCTATCCTATCCCCTTATCTACGGCTCAACAACTACAATGGACTCCCAAACCATATCGAATTTTTTCGCGTCCTTCTTCAAACTATACTTCACGGACGACTCGTTCAAGCCTAACCCCTCCTACTTTACTGGCATGTCTGAATTCTCCCTCGACCCTCTCATCCCTCTACACATTCAACAACACAAAGTCATAAAAAACTTGGAGAACTAAAAGACGATTTCAGTCTCGGCCTAGAAGGACTCCCTGCTATCCTCTTTAAAAAAATGTTCCTCTTCTCTCTCTGTCCCGCTCGCGTCAATCTTCAATCTATCCCCTGCACAAGGTCTATTCCCTGACTTTTGGAAATCCTCTTACATAACCCCCGTGCATAAAAGGGGAAAACAAAACGATATATCAAATTATCGTCCCATTGCCAAGCTCTCGCACATTCCCAAACTGTTCGAAGACCTTCTATATGAGGCGTTATATTTTCGCTGCGCACCCATCATCTCTCCGAACCAGCACGGCTTCCTCTCAGGCAGGTCCATTACTACTAACCTTGTCGAATTCACATCCCACATACTCCTTGCCCTAGAAAACGGTGATGAGGTCGATCTAGTCGCGACCGACTTAAGCGAGGCCTTCGACAAAATCTCCCATAAACTCATTCTCTTCAAGCTATCTTCCCTCGGTTTCGAAGCCCTGCTGATTAAGTGAGTCTCATCCTATCTCAGTTATCGAACCTGCCGCGTGCGATTTAGATCTACCCTCTCCGATCCTTTTTCTCCAAACTCAGGTGTCCCCCAGGGCAGTCATATCGGCCCTCGCCTATTTATCCTAACCATAAACGACATAAGCTCTTGCATTAATCACTCCTTCATCTCGCCTTACGCGGATGATTCCAAATTTTTCAAAACAATCCGCTCTCCCCCGGACTCCTCACTTCTCCAATCCGATCTTGACAGCTTCGCGACTTGGTGCCAAAATAACTGCCTAGAAATGAATATCGACAAATGTCACACAATCACCTTCTCTCGGAAGAGTTCCCCCACTCACCCACGCTCCTATCTCTTACTGAACCAACCGATAACATCGGTTGAACTGATTCGCGATCTGGGCGTCCTATGCGACCAGGAGCTCAAATTTACCGCACATATTGATCACATAATCCTCAAGGCGAACGCCGCCCTTGGGTTTGTCAAACGCTGGTCGAAGAAATTCCTTAACCCCTACGTCACCCGATCACTCTACACAACTTTTTTCCGGCCACTACTCGAATACGCTAGTCAGGTCTGGTCCCCGTATCAAGTGACTCACATTCGCAGGATTGAGGGAGTTCAACGTCATTTCTTGCGCTTCGCCCTCCGCGGACTAAACAGGGAAAATCCGCTGATTCTACCACCATACACAAGCCAGCTCCCTCTAATCAATCTAAACACACTTGAACAGCGCAGAGTCCATGTCGACATCATCTTTGTTCATCGCATTCTGTCTGGCTCAATCAAATGCCCAAGCTTGTTCTCCACTTTAACATTGCATACAAACCCCCATATCGTACGTAACCCTCGACTGTTTTACGTGCCCGCTCATCACACTTCTTACGGCGCTAACGAACCCATCTCGCGTATGCTACGACAGGCCAACTCTTTCCCCACCTCCTTCGATTTAAACATCTCCACTCCCGCTCTTAAACAACGTCTCAGAATAAACCCGTCCTAAATCGCCCCCCCCCCCCTCAATAACCGCTCTACCCTGCAATCCTCTCCTCTCCCTCCATCTAACTAGTTCTCCCCTACACCTTTCCAACCCCACCCACAACCCCCCCCCCCCTCTCGTCCTAACCACCGCTCCGTATCAGTTCGAACCCATGCCCTCCACTGTCGCACAAAGGCCGCGTTTACCACCCCCACATACACTCGCTCTTCCGTGGCCACCTATCGGCCAGTAATCTTCAACTTCCCGGTTTTCTTCTCATTTTTTTTCGATTGAATAATCAAATAAAGTCTTAACCACTACTCTGGATTTTAAGATAGTCTGTAAGGTTTTATGTTAAGTTAATTTTAAGCTTGCAGTAAGCTAAATAGAAATGGGGGTTCCGCCTTCAATCAATCATTGGCTGTGTGCAGTATGATTGTGGTTTTGAAATAGGGGTTTTCATTTATTTTAATTAATTAACTATTGTATGTGGGAATATTCTATTGTAATGGGAAAGTGATGTTTTGGGTATTGGGGAAGGGAAGGATATACATGTGCAGACACGAGATGTTAATTATTATAGGGCGTTGTAGGGTTCTACGAACGCACAATTCCACGCAGGTAAGGTTCCTACCTTCAAGGTACTTACTTACCTGAGAACGTCGCACGTGCCCACAGGCGCGTGCCCACACAACTCATAGCCAGCGTTGAGCCCGACACCAATATGCAAGGAACTGAACGCCCCAAAGCTTTTAATGTCAAGCTCAACAATCATAGTTCTTCATACCTGAAACAAAGGTAAAACCATCCATTCATCCTGTTCCCAAGAGCAATTCCCAAAGATTGAAATGCATCGCATCCCAGCTCTGCATAATCGGCAATTCCGAGTATCGATATAAAGAAATGCTATCGCCAGCAAATTAGCCGACCAACGGATGCACGTGCGGGTAGTCTGCCACAAAGACCATCCAAATCCATCGTACAAACAGAGGAATCGGCAACCTCATGCAATAAAGCATGTCGCTTATCCGCTGCCAAGTTCTAGGCAACCGTAATTATCTCAACGAGATAATTCGGAAAATTTATGAGGGTAAAACCTACAAAAGGAACTACTCCGATCCCACGGTTCGTTTCGAATTTCACACCGTTAGAAAGATCTAATGGATTTCGGTGTGCAATTACAAAGTCAAACAAGACCCCCGGACTGTACGTCCAAACAATCATCTCCGGTCTGCGCGCCAGATGTGCTGTGCAAACAGAAGACCGTGGAGATGAGTTTCGATCACCACCACGGATGGTGATAAGGATGTATGCGACGATTGACTTCCTCCTTTTCAGAAATGTAGAAATTACCCCTGGGACTAAATAACATGCTGCTAACAGAGATTCGGGAATTCTGTTAGCAGATCGAATAGGAAAATTTGTCTGTACAGATACAGATACGAGCTGTATCAGGATATATCAGTAGTGTAGACAGACAGTCTAGATTGGATCGTCAACGAGACGAGAGGTAGATATCGAATAGTCGTCCGAGCAATAGAGAATTCGAAGGAGAAGGCGCGAAAATCGCGAGCAAGTAATTGTGAATCGGTGGTTGAACGAGTGTGTAGGACAAACTTTCATTTGTAAACCGATAAATTGTTGCCCGAATATATAAGCGGTTTGGAAGTGTTTTCGTTATTAACTTTTATTTAAGTGACTTGATGTAACAGTATGAAATTTGAAACCCTTTTCTAAACAACAAAATAAAAACATACAGTATCAAAACAAAACAATTTCTCACAGAGTTTCTTTTGTGTCCAATTCGCTCCGTGTTCAGGTTGTATTATTTTCTCCGGTGAGAAAAGTGTTCGGCGGTACATTGTATCCACATATAGCGAAAAGACGAAACATACGCCAAAGTTACCGAACAATCAACCGCCAAAGAGTAATAATTAAACGAATTTAATTACATAACACGTGTGACATATGCGGGGTATGGCCCACGTGTCGTAACTCAGAAACTTGAAACGTGGCGGTATTCTTTCTGGGCACAGGATTAAGGGGTTTTCTATATTGTAGAAATTACTATTTTAAATTGGCTTTTGTTCTCTTTATTCTCATCATTAAAATAGAGCTTAATATGATCCCAAGTGTCCCAGTTTAAGAGCATTCGGCTTATAACTGAGTATACCTTTTGTATATATCATTTATTTGGACGCATAGGCATTCCATTCCCCTTCACACTTCCACATTGTTCTTTGATTCGTAAGAACATTATCTAAGAGAGGTCAAAATTCCCGTGCGAACTGCCGCCTTGTAGTATGTACTTCAATTAAATGTTTGTCCATTAATACAGTAATTTTAAACTTAAATTTAAACATGAACACTATGCGCAGAGAACCCAACATAACGCGAAGAATCGTAGGAGCATAAAAAGCTGTTGTCAACGATGAGAAGAGCTCTTGCACAACTAGCACATTGCCATGGGAATGAAATAACCCAAGATAAACAATACAATTGCTACACAATATCAAAAATAAATTGGTAGATAACTGAAATGGAATACAAATGCTCCTTGTGTCAGAGGTCTAACCTTAATTGCTCTTAATCTTAAACGAACTGCATATCGAAAGACGATCGATCCCTTAAACTTTCTTACGTCGTAGAACGCTTTGATGTTACAAATTCGATAAGACATCGAGTACATGAACGAAGCTTGACCTAATTGCTAACTAACAATAAGCCCACATAATACTACGCGACAAAGGTATTGCAGTCTATACCAGCAATTGCATCATAAGTTGCATGGTACAACTATGTCTTGCAAATTTTTGTCCGCTCTTTGTCTTACATTTTTAGTATCTAATCACCTATGAAATGACCTTGAGCGCTTAACAAAGCTGATAAAATCATTAGTTTAAAGCAACATATACCCTACGGGCAACATAAGCCCATACCAAATACTCGTGTTCCACCTTTAGGCATTGCATTCAACCGTCCATTACCATCTTTCAAAATGCACATGATGCAATATGCAGATACATCTCAACTTAATCGTCAACCATCGAGACATTTTTATTACTAAACAAAAAAAAATGATTATTGAGTTGCGACAACTCTGGCCAATGAAAACTGATGACTAAACTCCCTCTGATGCCAGAAAATTTTAAACTTTCGCACTCACTAATTCGCCATTGCCGGACCCAGGTTACATTGTAACTCAATTGAAGGATGATGTATCTGCGCATAATTATGTAATTATGTCGTCAAAGATTTCCAGCCGCTAGCGCTGAATCTCAACTCACAGTTAAGTAGCTTTAGATGTTCTATATCAGTTGGTCAAAAATGAATTTTTGAATCGTTTGTAGAGGAAGCTATACCATCACTAAATAGGTCAAGAGGCTATTAGCGCTGGGGAAAACCAAATTTTGCCGTCAAACTGGAAATCAATAGTGTTACTTGGTATATATGTAACGTAGTGCATCATGATTTGTTTTTATTCGACCGGCACAAACACCAACTGCGTTGACCTTGATGAGGCGAATGCATCCAAAAGATACTCGTACAGAATAACAACGAAGTGAAAGAGACCATTACATGACGCTGTGAGCTGGTCTTCGTATCCTCCGTCCATCATCGCTCTTATTCGATATGATAATATTACAAACCGAGGGTAGACCTAGGTGGGTTGGAGTACACCGAACGAAATTTGGCACAAGGTCAGCCAGTGGCGAAATTTCATTCGTCGATGAATGTTGAATACTTTTGAACGATGATAATGTGAGCTTAAATTGTCTGCATTTCGATGGAACACTCTTAATGGCGATTGATAATAATTGGTTGGACTTGTGTGACTTGATCCGAGGCGAGTTGTTGTAGTATTTTGATGGCATTTTTAACTGTTGACGCTCTTTATGCCGTGGTTATAGGTAGTTCAACCGATTGCAGCTATACAAACCTTGAGGTTATTGTGCTTGTGATCTGTGTTGGATTTCCATAAACGTGACCCTTAAATATGCTTATTTGAAAGGCATTAAAGTTTATGTAGTGAATAAAACGCTGTTATCCACAAGTAGTTTGCCGGTACCACATTTTTTGATGATTCATAAAACCATGATTTAAGAGTCTGCAAATTGTAAGTTTCTTTTGAAATAGCCAATTCATTGACGCGTTTGCGTCAAAAATACTCTTGCTAAACTTGAAAATAAATCATTGGATATTGGCAGTAATTGTTCAGCCATTACAAGCAAACATTGAATACGTCAAATGAGGGAGTAACGAAATGCCTTTACAACAGAACTATCACATGGGATCGAGTGTTTTAAATCCTCGTGAATATATAGGAGAATTATTTAAAGCAATTTTCACCACCACCGTCTTATAGCGTTACAGTTTAAACATTTACAATGAAGCACCATTCTTTTGCCTCACAGACAATAACATCTTCATTGCTGAGAAAGGCCAATTATGTAGCAGACCGCGTAGCGTGAAAACCCATTGTGATTACCTGTTGTGCCTTAGATAAGCGAAGAGAAAGAATACTCGTATCCACCATAAGACGGGATGATCAGATGAAAGATGGCTGCACGTATGGTATAGCCTCTTTACGTTTTAAATTTAATTCAATCGAAATATGAATGCCGTTCAATAAGTTTTTAGAAAAAATATTAAATTTAAATCAATTGAAATATGAAAGCTGTTCAATAAGTCTTTAGTAAAATATTAATTTTAAATCAATCGAAATATGAAAGCTGTTCAATAAGTTTTTAGAAAAAAAAATTCCGGATGAGGATTTTTCTTTCTTGATTTCATCGATCATCATAATCATTATCGGCACTACAAATGGGAGCCGGTCTTGGCCTTATTTAGCAAGTCCCGCGGCTTGTTAAATTTTCCATAATGATTTGTTTTTTCCGGGCAAGGTCATTAAGTCTTGCGGCAGAGGCTCCCCGATGGGGAATCGAACCCCGGTGTCCCGCATGACAGGCGGGTATACTAACCACTATACTATCGAGGAGCCTTTCTTTGACCAGTCGATGCAATAACGATGCATAATCTCTGGTTATTTTTTCCTTTTTTTCAAGTAATCGATCCAGACAATTCGACTATATCAGAAAATAACGTCGCCATTAACTTGTCACTGATTTCATAGTCTTCGTGCTACTCGGAGCCCATTCGTCTTTAAAAACCAACTGTTTTAAGAATTCGTTGACTCCGGCGTCTAATAAACTTTTCATGTTTTGTCGACAATTCTGTATCAGTGCAAAAATTCATCAGCGCCAAAACCCCCAAGCTAGACCGCACGATTTTATTTATTCTCCAGTGACAGAAAACACTGCAAACACCTTTTCGAGATTTTGTTCACACCAAATGCTTCGTGAAGCTGTCTAGGGAATAATGATGTCTACTAAAGCGCTCCTCAGTAACCAATTTCGGCAAACCATTTCCGTAAGTTTTCATGGATATTCTAAGGACTTATTGAACGACCCTGTGAGTCGAGCGTTAGAATATATTCATAGCTAGGCCGGGTTGTTTTAAGAGGCGACTAAAGGCAGAGTGGTGGGTAGAGTCCCAACGCCTTGCCGCCCGATGAAATACCACCCCAGCAAGCTATAGGCTCGGTAGAACTTCCTGGCCATATTTCGAAGTTTGGCCTATGGGCCGGCTCGATAAAAGGTTGATCTAGATGGTATTCGTTCCCAAGGTGATATACCACCCCGTCACGCTCTACATTCTGCAATATTGTCGGGAGAAATCTTCGACAATGTTTCGGATGTATGCCTGATGGACCGGACTGACATGGAGACAAGTCATGATGGTATCTTAACTATGTCAAGGGGAAGATCATGCAGGTATTATGATAATTAACCGAACTTTAAGAAATTCGTCATCGTAAGTCGGCTCGTTATCGAGGCTCTGTCGACGTCCGACCGATAACGGCATTTTGGCATCGGTTTCATCAATACAGATCTAAACGCCGTCCACCAATATTTGCAAACAGCGGAACCTGATATCATTGCGCCAACCGAGACAAAGGTTGGTTAGGTGGTAGTCGGTCCCAAGGTGAGATACCACCCCGTCACGCTGTACATTCCGCGATATCGCAGAGAGAAATCTTCGACGGTGTTTCGAATGTGTGGCTGATGGCCCGGACTGACACGGGGATAAGTCATGATGGTGTCTTCTGATATAAAGAATTCCGGAGGTAAACTAGTCTCCCATTCGGATGTCAGGGGGAACATCATGCAGATATCATGATAAATAATGGAACTTTGAGAGGTTCGTCATCGCATAACCGGGCTAGCTCTCGAGGCTCGGCCCACGCTCGACTGGTGACGGCATTTTGTAACATCAGGGGCATCGGTTTCACCAATACCAATGTAAACGCCGTCCACCAATATTTGCAAACAACGAAACCTGATATCCTTGCTCTAACTGAGACCCAGGTCGATTCGTCAACTGATTCGACATATCTTCGTTGCTCAGGATACGACTTACATTCTAGATTCCGTTTTAAGGGCGGTGTCTGCGTCTTCGCACGGTCCGATCTGGCTTGCCAGAGGATGGGGGCGTTGGAACCCAATAATATGGACATCATATGGTTGAGGGTCGTACTGAGGAACTCCGTTAAATTTCTTTGTTGTCTTTACCGCTCCCCGAATGACGATCGACCGGCGACATTTTTCGAACATCTTTCATATACCGTCGACTGGATACAGATCAACCACTCAGCTTCTGAAATTATTGTCCTTGGCGATTTTAATGTGCACAATTCCGACTGGTTGTTACATTCTAACAGAACCGACCAGGCTGGGAGGCTGGCGGAGATGTTTGCTGTAAGCCACAACTTGACTCAACTCGTGGGGGAGCCAACGCGAATACCGGATGCCCGAGGCGATTATGCGAACACCCTGGATCTGTTTTTGACATCCGAACCGAGTATTTATACCGTAGGGGTTTCTGCGCCACTGGGAAACTCAGATCACTGCTTGGTATCTGTCGCGCAAGCACTTGCATACCAAGCGAATAACCGGGCTAGGCAGCTTCGCCATATATGGAAGTATGGGGCCGCTAACTGGGACGATATGCGAGATTTCTTCGCATCCTTTCCATGGTCCGAGATGTGCTTCGCAAACTCCGATGTTAACGCTTGCGCGGAGTCGGTGTCAGAGATTATTCTTCTGGGGATGGAGATGTATATTCCACATTCCATCAAACGAAGTTCGTCTGATAAACCTTGGTTTGACAAAAAATGCGAGCTGATTACAGCGGCAAAAAATAGATCTTTTAAGCAATGGCGCTCCAATCCCACCGATGTTAACAGAACGAATTTTGTTAGAATCAGAAACGTGTGCAACCAGGCGATTGATACCGCGAAGAGCGCTCACAACGACAGCGTGATCAATAAGCTCCTTCGGTGCCCAACTGGTTCGCGCTCCTTCTGGTCCATGGCAAAAGCTGTCAGCGGTAACTTCGCTTCCTCCTCTTTCCCCCCGTTGGTGACAGACAGCGGGACGTTAGTCGCGAATCCAAAGGATAAAGCTAATTTGTACGCGAATTTATTTTCCGCGAATTCAAACCTCGATCCCGGCCTTTTGCAGCCACCTGTGATCTCGCCGGTACGGTCTTTCATGCGGGATGTGAGATTTCGTCCGCGCACTATTCAACGCATTCTACGTGAACTGGATTGTAGGAAGGCAGCCGGCCCGGACGGAATACCAGCAATAGTCCTTAAGAACTGTGCTCCAGAACTATCGCCGGTTCTTGGCAGACTCTTCCGCTTATCTTATGCACGGAGGACCTTTCCTGCCTGCTGGAAAATCGCTCGAGTTCAGCCAATACCAAAGACGGGAAAAAAGTGTCTCCCACAAAATTACCGTCCGATAGCATTACTGTCTATTTTATCTAAGGTAATGGAAAAAGTCATCAATACAGAGTTGGTTAAGTATTTGGAGTGCAACGGTCTTCTGAATGATCGTCAATACGGATTCCGTGGCAGGCGGTCCACAGGAGACCTTTTGACACTTATAACCGATATATGGACATCTGCGATTGAACGGCATGGTGAGTCAAGGGCGGTCGCATTAGATATCTCCAAGGCTTTTGACCGCGTCTGGCATGGGGCATTGCTGAGCAAACTTCGTTCATATGGACTTTCCCAACAGCTTTGCGACTGGACGAGGAGCTTCCTCGAGAATCGATCGATCCGGGTTGTTGTGGACGGCGAGTGTTCGGATCTGTATCCTGTTAATTCGGGGGTGCCACAGGGTTCTATTTTAGCTCCAACCTTGTTCTTGCTTCACATTAATGATGTGTTGGAGACAACGGATAACAAAGTGTTCAGTTTTGCGGATGATAGTACGCTTGTTTCCTCCTTTTCGAGTGATCGGCCGATTGGTGCATCAACGTCGCACCAGCTGAGATGTAGACAGATTGACTCTCTGAACCAGGATCTGGATAAAGTCCTGCAGTGGGGAAAGGGCAATCTTGCCGACTTCAACGCAACGAAGACCCAGTATACAACATTCACAAAGAAAACTGGATCATCGGTTCCACAGCTGATGATGAGTGGCCGGGCCCTCGAGGCTGGGGAAAGTTTGAAATTGCTCGGCGTCACGGTCTGTGGGAATGTATCATGGCATAAACACGTATCGGGTATCGCTAGATCAGCCTCAGGAAAACTGAGTTATCTTTTTAGAGCCAAGAAATATTTTACTCCGGCCCAACTTCTTCTCCTATATAAATCTCAAATTAGAGCCGCGCTCGAATATTGCTCTCATGTTTGGAGCTCGGCTCCTAAACATACCCTCGACCTACTTGAGAGCGTACAAAGACGAGCGATCCGCCTGATCGGGGACTCGGTGCTGACGTCGGGACTACAGTCGCTATCACATCGAAGGCGCGTGGCCGACCTCTGTCTATTCTACAGATATTATCACGGGTGCAGTTCTTCGGAGATTCTTGGCATTGTTCCACGCAATTCGGTCTATATGCGCTCCACAAGACAATCCGACGGATCGCACCCGTTTGTGGTTCATCTCCCGACGGCGCGAACATCCCTGTATCAGAACTCGTTCCGTTACAGAGCGGGGAAGCTGTGGAACTCCCTTCCCACGCGAGTGTTCCCGGAGCGTTACAACCTGCAACTGTTCAAAAAGAACTGCAACAGTTATTTGATGGCATCTCGGGGCGCCCACTCGACGCTATAGGTTCGCCTCTCCCGAGAGAAGTCTAATTAAAAAAAAAAAAAAAAAAAAAAATAGGTCGATTCGTTAACTGACTCGACATATCTTCGTTGCTCAGGATACGACTTACATTCGAGTTTCCGTTTTAAGAGTGGAGTCTGCGTCTTCACGCAGTCTGTTCTGGCTTTCCAGGGGATGGAAACGTTGGAACCCAATAATATGGACATTATGTGGTTGAGAGTCGCGCAGAGGACTTCTGTTAAATTTCTTTGTCTCCCCGAATGACGATCGACCTGTGACATATTCCGAACATCTTTCACGTATCGTCGACTGGATACAGATCAACAAGCCGGCTTCTGAAATTGTTGTCCTTGGTGATTTTAATGTGCACAATTTCGGCTGGTTGGTGCATTCTAACAGAACCGATGAGGCTGGGAGGCTAGCGGCGATGTTCGCTGTTAGCTGCAATTTGACTCAACTCGTGGAGGAACCTACGCGAGTGCCGGATACACGGGGTGATTATGGGAACACCCTGGATCTGCCTTTGACACCCGAGCCCAGAATTTATACCGTGGAGATTGCCGCGCCACTGGGACACGCGGGCCACTACTTAGTATCTGTCGCGCAACTACTGGCATTTCAAGCAAACAACCGACCTAAACAGCTTCGCCATGTATGGAGGTATGTTGCTGGTAACAGAGCGAGATTGGGCTGTGCTTTGGCGACTCTGATGTTAATGCATGCGCTGAGTCGGTTGCAGAGATTATTCTTCTCGGGATGGAGATCTTCATTCCGCATTCCATCAAACGAAATTCATCTGATAAGCCTTGGTTTGATAAAAAATGCGAACAGATTACAGCTGCAAAAATAGAGCTTTTAAACACGGGCGCTCCATTCCCACCGAGGTCAACAGAACGAATTTTGTTAGAATTAGAAATGCGTGCAACCAAGCGATTGATATTGTGAAGGAGGCTTATAACGACAGAGTGACTGGTAGACGTCTTGAATGCCCGACTGGTTCACGTCCCTTCTGGTCAATGGCAAGGGCTGTCAGCAGTAACTTCGCTTCCTCCTCTTTCCCCCCGTTAGTGACGGATAGCAGAACACTAGTCACAGAAAGCTAATGTGTTCGCGAATTTAGTTTCCCCGAATTCAAACCTCGATGCCGGTCTTTTGGAGCCATCTGTGATTGCACTGGTACGGTCTTCGATGCGGGATGTCATGTTCCGCCTGCGTATTATTCAACATGTTCTACGTGGACTGGACTGCAAAAAGGCAACCGACCCGGACGAAATACCAGCAATAGTCCTTAAGAACTGTGCTCCAGAACTATCATCGGTTCTTGGCAGACTCTTTCGCTTAGCTTATGATCGAAGGACATTTCCTATCTGCTGAAAGGTGAGTCGATTCAGGCAATCTCAAAGAGGGGAAAGGGGTGTTTCCCACAAAATTACAGTCCGATAGCATTACTGTCTATTTTATCTAAGGTAATGGAAAATGTCATCAACGCCGAGTTAATTAAGTATTTGGAGTGCAACGGACTTCTGAATGATCGTCAATACGTATTCCGTGGCAGGCGGTCCACGGGAGACCTTTTCACCATAATAACCGATATGTGGACATCTGTGATTGAGCGGCATGGCGAGTCAAGGGCGGTCGCATTGGATATCTCCAAAGCTTTTGACCGCGTCTGGCACGGAGCATTGCTGACCAAACTTGGTTCATACGGACTTTCCCAGCAGCTCTGCGACTGGACGAAGAGCTTCCTCGAAAATCGATCGATCCGGGTTGTTGTGTACGGCGAGTGTTTGGACCTATATCCTGTTAACTCCAGGATGCCTCAAAGTTATATTTTGGCTGCAACCTTGCTTTTGCTTCACATAAATGATTTGTTGGAGTCGACGGGTAAGAGGGTGTTCAGTTTTCCGAATGATGGCACACCAGTTTCCTCTCTTTCGAGAGATCGGCCGATTACTGCATCTGCGTCGCACCAGTTGAGATGTAGGCAGATCGACTCTTTGCATCGAGATGTGGATAAGGTCCTGCAGTGGGGAAAGGCCAATCTCGTCGACTTCAATGCAACGAAGACGCAGTATACAACATTCACAAAAAAAGTTGACCAACGGTTCTTTAGCGGATTTGGATGTTGTTGTCGAAGTGTCACCGAAGTGTTCCGCCGAACACTGTTCACGATGGGGGAAACAACCTGGAACACGGAGACATTGCCAAATTAAATCAAACACGGATAGTTATTTTCACTTTCTATTTTATTGGGTAACGTTTTTTTTTCTTTCGTCACACATAACTACAACGTAGAAATTCGTTTCACGCGCCAACCGACACACATTTCCTTTCGACGACACGGAAGGTTTTCTATTGCGTTTAATTGTTTCGCGGTGAGATATTATGCGTTAAGTTCTCGAACTATCCTCCTCAATGTCGACTCTTGTCGCGTTGACGCTCCAACTAAAAGTGTTTCTATCTCAATCCAAAAAATACCATGATACAGATGGTATCTATATCTGCACAGAGAAATTTCCTATTCGCTCCACTAACAGAATTTCCGAATCTCTGTTAGCAGCATGTTATTAAGTCCCAGGGGTAATTTTAGATTCCCGAAAAGGAGAAAGTCAATCGACGCATACATCCTTATCACCATCCGTGGTGGTGATCGAACTCATCTCCCAGGCCTTGTGTTTGCACGTCACATCTGGCGCGCAGACCGGAGATATTCAATGGTTGGTTGGACGTACTGTCCGTGGGTCTTGTTTGATTTTTGTCAATACACCCGAAATCCATTAGATCTCTCTAATGGTGTGAAATTCAAAAGGGACCGTGGGATGGAATAGTTCCTTTTGTAGGTTTTAACCTCATAAATTTTCCGAATTATCTTGTTGAAATAATTACGGTTGCTTACAATTTGGCAGCGGATAGGCGATATGCTTTATTGCATGAGGTTGCCGTTTCTTTTGTTTACCGATGGATTTGATGGTCTTTGTGGCAAACCACCCGCACGTGCATCCGTTGGTCGGCTAATTTGCGGGTGCTAGCAATTCTTTGCATTGATACTCGGAATTGCCGATTATGTAGAGCTGGAATGCGATGTATTTCAATCTTTAGGAATTGCTCTTGGGAACCGGATGAATGTATGGTTTTACCTTTGTTTCAGGTATGCTACAATCGACTTGTTGAGCTTGATATTGAAAGCTTTGGGACGTTCAGTTCCTTGCTTTTTCGTGTCGGGTTCAACGTTGGCCAAATGTTTCAGGGCCCTAGCGGACTTAGTGGCACGCGTCTGTAGGCGCGTGTAACGTTTTCAGGGTACGGCGATTTTAACGTCGCACACCAGCATGGCGGTGGAAGAGAGGAGGTTTTCGAAGATGCAGAATTGGAGGCATTACTTGATCAAGACTCGTGTCAAACGCAACAAGAATTGGCAGGATCATTGGGAGTGATGCAACAAGCTATTTCAAAACGCCTGAAAGTCATCGGAATGGTACAGAAACAAGGAAATTGGGTGCCGTACGAACCGAAGATGTTGAACGGCGTTTGTGTGTTTGTGAACAGCTGCTTGCAAGGCAAAGACGGAAGGGATTTCTGCATCGCATTGTGACTGGGGACGAAAAATGGGTTCATTACGATAATCCCAAGCGCAGAAAATCATGGGGATATCCCGGCCATGCTTCCACGTCGATGGCCAAACCGAATATCCACGGTTCCAAGGTCATGCTCAGTATTTGGTGGGACCAGCTCGGCGTAGTGTATTATGAGTTGTTAAATCGACTGAAACAATCACAGGCGATCGTTATCGAACGCAATTAATGCGTTTGAGCCGAGCATTGAAAGACAAACGGCCGCAATACAACGAGAGACATGATAAAGTGATTTTACAGCTTGACAATGCTCGACCCCATGTTGGGAAAGTGGTCAAGAAATACTTGGAAACTTTGAAATGGGAAGTCCTACCCCACCCGCCGTATTCTACAGACGTTGGTCCCTCGGACTATTACTTGTTTCGAACAATGGCACACGGCCTGCCTGACCAGCACTTCCGGTCTTATGAAGAAGTAAAAAATTGGATCGATTCGTGGATCGATCCAAAAGATGACCAGTTTTTTCAACGCGGGATTCGTATGCTGCCCGAAAGATGGGAGAAAGTGGTGGCCAGCGATGGACAATACTTTGAATCATAAATGTATAACCAGTTTTTTACAATAAGGCCTCGAATTTCAGGAAAAAAACGGCGGACGCAAAGTTGTACATTAAAAATGGAACTTGACTTCGTTCATATGCCCACCGCAGGCATGTTTACAGCGGTCGATTCGTTGGACCCAACTTTTGATAACTCGGCTACACAAAGGGCCGCTATTTCGCGTTCAATGTTGACTCTGAGCTCTTCCAACGTCGTCGGCTTGTTGACATAGACCAATGGCTTGACGTAGCCCCAAAGAAAATAATCTAGAGGCGTTAAATCGCACGAACGAGGCGGCCAAACGACTGGCCCATTTCTTGAGATAACACGATCATCAAACGTACTCTTCAATAAATCGATTGTATCGTGTGCTGTGTGGCTTGTGGCACCGTCCTGTTGAAACCACATGTCGCCCAAGTCCATATCTTCCAATTCGGGCCAAAAATAATCGGTAACATGGCGCGACAACGATGGCCGTTCACAGTAAAGTGACGATCGTTATCGTCGACGAAAAAAGATGGCTCAATGACGCCGCCGGCATGCAAACCGCACCATATAGTTATTTTTTGTGGATGAAGTGGTGATTCATGAAGCACATGTGGATTTTCACCCGACCAATAACGCATGTTTTGCTTATTGACGAACCCATTGAGCCGAAAATGAGCTTCGTCACTGAAGATGATTTTGCGATGAAATTCATCATCTTGGCGCATCTTTTCCAGAGCCCAATCGGAGAACGTACGTAGCTGCAAATGGTCCATCGGCTTCAATTCTTGAGTCAGCTTGATCTTGTATGGGTGTAAACCAATATCCTTACGCAAAATTCGCCATAAAGTGGTTTGGGCTATGCCTAATTCTTGAGAACGCCGTGGAATTGACTGATTTGTATCGTTTGCTACAGACGCCTGAACGGCAGCGACATTTTTGACACTTCAACCAACCCGTTGTCTCACTGGCACGGCAACATCACAGAACGAATATGTAGACTCAAATTTTGGACTAAACTTGTTATTGCCTGTCTACTAGGGCGAGAATTACGACCGAAAATTGGACTTAACGCTCTTAAAGTTGCGGTCACCGGCTCCAAATTTCGGTAGTAAATTTTTATAATTTGCAGACGTTGTTCGTTCGTGTACTTAACCACGATGAAAATGTTGAGTTTACTGAATAAATTGATAGTGACAGTTTGATATTTTTATAATTTGCAGACGTTGTTCGTTCGTGTACTTAACCACGATGAAAATGTTGGGTTTACTGAATAAATTGTCAGTGACAGTTCGATGATTAGTGGAAGGGTGCGTTCACAAATTAAATCAAAGTTGTCAAGTACCTATTGGAAAACCCTATACATTATTTTAGATGTGTTTATATCCTCTGCATAAAAGATAGGACCCCTGTCTGATATCGGTTGTGTAGTAGTTTACAACTCAAACAACTAACTATCTTATGCAGCCTCGCCAAGTATGGAAATAAGAAACTAGCATCTAGCAAATTTGTGGGTTTTTTTTTTCCAATCCTCCTGTGGTCAGAGAATTGATTTGGTAATTCCGGTATTAACACTTGGGCGTAGTCAATCATCGAAATTATTTTTCCCGGTGCGGGATTTAATATTCCACATTCCATCAAATGAAATTCATCAATGAAACTGTGGTTGGATAAAAACGCAAAGAGATTACAGCAGATAAAAATAGAACTTTTAAACAATTGCGCTCTAATCCCACGAAAATCAACGGAACGGATTTTATTACAATCAGAAAAGGTTGCAAAGGTTGAAACCACAAAGAAGGTCACAGCGACAATGTGTCCATCCAATAGCTTGGGCGGCCGCATGGTCGCTTTTCATTAAAGGCAAAGGTTCTTAACATTTCGGTTCCTTCTCTTTTCCTTCCTTAATAACCGACAGGCTTGGCAAGACCCACGAAAAAAAAAATAAAAACAAAAAAAAGTATATTATTATTATTATTTATTATTTATTGGCCTGTAGGAACCCGGAAGTTCATGACCTCACCGATCCGACTCCGCCATCGACTCCGCCATCGTTCCCTGTGCTCTCCTTCCACGCTTGACCACTCGATCCGACCTCCTCAAGGTCGAACCCAACATTGTCCTCCCATCTCCGTCGCGGGCGTCCGGCAGGTCTCTTTCTCATTGGTCTACCGTCAAGAACTCTACGCACGGTCCTATCGTTGCCCATTCGCGCCACGTCTCCGCCCCATCTTAATCTTCGCGACTTGATTACTCTCACTATTGCGATATAGCTTTTCCAATTCGTGGTTATGGAGTTTCCTCCATTGTCCTGACTCCTCGTCATATTTACCTCCAAGGATACCCCTCAAAACTTTATTCTCGAATATGCGGAATTTGTTTTCTTCCCGTTTTGTAAGAGCCCATGTTTCTCATCCATATAGAACACTCGGCACGATTATGGTTCTATAGACACCGAGCTTTATGTTACGTGATAGCAATTTGGATTTCAGTAGTTTACTGACTGTGTACCAACTAGCGTTGCAGTCTTTTGTTAATTTCCTTCGACATTTCGTTACTGGCCGTCAGTATCGTTCCCAGATATTTAAATTCTTTAACTTTTTGAAATAACTTACCTATGACGTTTATATGTGTTCTCTGAGGTCCACCTGCTCTCGCCGTAATCATGTATTTTGTTTTGTCTTCATTTATTTCTAGGCCTACCTCTTCTGCCACTTAGATGATGATTTCACTGTTTTCATCTACAGTTTCTAGATTATCGCCCAGAACGGCGATGTCATCCGCATATGCGAGCACTTGTGTTACCCCGTTCAGGGATGATCCGACCATGTTGTCGTCTTGTACCTTTCTGATGACATACTCGAGGACTAGGTTAAAAAGACATGGTCCCACCCCATAGTCCGTCCCGGATTTCAAAGGGTTCTGAGAGGTGGTTTTCTATTCTAACTCGCCCTTTGTTTTCGTTCATGCAATTTTGAATGAGGGCGGCATATTTTTTTCAGCACTCCCAGATCCACTACAATATGGTGGAGTCTTTGCCTCGCGACTAAGTCATAGGTTTTTTTGAAGTCAACGAACAGCTGGTGAACCGTCTCTCCGTATTCCCACTTCTTTTCCAGTAGTTGTCTTATTGTGAACATTTGGTCGCTTGTTGACCGGTTCTTACGGAATCCACATTGATAGTCTCCCAGTATGTCTTCTGCGTACGATGTGATTCTCGCCAGAATGACATTTGTTAGTATTTGGTATGCGGTTGGGAACAATGATATTCCTCTGTAGTTTTCGCAGTCAAATCTGTCGCCTTTTTTGAAAATGGGAACGACTATTGAGGTTTTCCATTATTCCGGAGTGACTTCCTTATCCCATATTGTTTGGATGAGCTGGTGGATCTGTGGCGGTTCTTTTGAACGCCACTACTTACCTGCTCATCTACCACCAGGTAACCATTTCCACGCGCGTCCTACTTCATAAAAAGCAAGTACTTACCTGCCTTAGTAAAACCATAACCACAGAAAAACCTGTGAAACATAATGTCTGCTGATATGAAAAATACATCAGCAACAACGGACATTCACCACAAGGACATAGTCGTACGAAACGCATCATGTTCCTTAAAGGCAATACAGCACATACAGCAATCAACATTGCCTAACAAGTATCAAAGAAATACCTCCTAATGTGTCTACCACATACCACAGGAGATATTTCTTCCTTTTTGTGGTCGTCTATCGATCGACCACCCGACCGACAAGCGAATTTGTTGGCACCAGCGAAATGCCCCTAAAATACGGCCCGATACAACATCACGTGATCGACATAGTTCCCTGACATTATCCATGCAAGCATATTTCGCACACACGTGAATGGCGATTCATAGCAGAGGACGCCGACGACGCGCGCCCAAGCGGGGCGAAGTACCGCACCACGATAGTCGATTAAACATATCCTTGTATGGAAGGGTTATAGCGTTAAGCAAGGATAGTGAAGAAGGTGAATTGAACACACGATGAAACGGTTGAAAAGCGAAGCAGTGAAGCATCAGACTACTGACCGTGTTTAGAATTTGATTTCCAAACTTGACTATATTCCACTGGAGTGAATTATTTTTTTATTATTTATCGCTTGGTATACGGTTCTGATGTATTTTTCTTATTCGATTTTTCGTTCGTGTTCTTCACTATTTCGCTTGTGAATCGTGTGTATCTGTTAGAATCGCTACAGGGTAATGTAAGCATTTCAACCCCTTTTTTAGCTGAGTTGCTCGCACCTGCTGGGAGCTTGAAATGGGATCTATGCTATGTCTGCATACTTGCGGACATACACGATGAGCAGCAAAGCACTCATCGTGTGTGCATTTCAACCCCTTTTTGTGTTGAACAAAAAAACGCAAAAGGGGTATCTTACTATATATGGTCATCGAAGCGATGATTGAATATGTGGTATTCTATCGCTTCGGTGAACTTGGTAATCGCGAATTAGATTCCGTGAGGGTGGGTTGTGCCTCACGTTAAAATACACATCTCTCGTTGGGCGGCCCAAGAGACGTAAGTCTGAAATTGGGGTTGACATAGTCTGGTCGAGGAGCCAATAACGTTTATAAAAGTTGTGCACCGAAATCGTAAGTGCGAACATTTAAGTTGTCTTTATAAATTTGTGCACCGAAATTGTAAGTGCGAACACTTCAGTTACCTTTATAAAATTTGTGCACCGAAATCGTAAGTGCGAACATTTAAGTTGTCTTTATAAATTTGTACACCGGAATTGTAAGTGCGAACATTTAAGTTACCTTTATAAAATTTACGCACCGAAATTGCATGTGCGAACATTTAAGTTACCTTTATAAAATGTATGCACCGAAATTGTATGTGCGAACATTTAAGTTACCTTTATAAAATTTGTGATAAATAAATGAATTAGAATCCCTAAGTGGAAACGTTTGTTTTCAATTTAACAAAATTGTGTACAAAGGACGTTGGATAAGCGTGGTGAACCTGTGTCCGCGTGGCACCCGGTATTCCCGCCGTACCACGTAAACCCCACAGATCTTTCGAGCGGTTGCCTCTCCTCCATGCTTCACAAGCTCTGCTGGTATGCAGTCGACTCCGGGAGCTTTGTTGTTTTTCAATGGATTTATTGCGTCTACAACTTCGTTGAGAGAGGGCTCTGGGATCTGAGGCTCGGCTGTATGTACGTCTGGTGCGTTTATTTGTGGTTGATTGATGCGTACATTGAAGAGGTTTTCAGAGTATTGCTTCCCTCTTGTCACGATATTGTTTGTTTCTGTGACCAGACAGCCGTTTGCATCTCGAACTATTTTGACTCTCCCTCGGTAGCCATTTCTAATTGAATTTATGCCGGCATACATACCCCTGATATTCTTTGCTCTAGAATTTTATAAGATTTTTTCGATCCGAGCCTTCTCCCATTCGCGTTTTTTTTTTGCGGTTGAAGAGTCTCATTGTTTCTCTCCGAATTGTCGCGTATCTTTCTGCGTTGACTTCATCATATCCTTCTAAGTGGATTGCTCTGAAGCGTTTTCGTTCTTCGATCCTCGCCCTGCACTCATCGTCACACCAAGGTTTGGACTTAATTGTTTTCTTAAATCCTAATACGTTTTGGGCTGTTAGTTTGATTGTGTCTCTGATCGATGTCCATTTAGTGTCCACACTATTAGCTTCCTCTTCCTCACTCCACCCATTCTCTGAAATGCTAAATCTATTCGTTAATTCGTCTTGATATTCAGCCCTTTTGCGCAAGTCTTTCAGTTTATCAGTGTCGAACTTTTTGCTCGTCTCCCGTGACTGCCAATGTGGGATTGCTGCGAGGCGACTCCTGATTTTGCCCATCACTAGGAGATGATCGGAGTCTGCTCCTCTATATGATCTTACGTCAATGATATTCGAGTGGTGTCTTTTGTCTATGAGGAAGTGGCCTATTTGGTTACGCGTTACGTCATCGGGTGATATCCATGTGGCTTTATGAATTTGCTTGTGCTTGAACATCGTGCTTTTCACTAACAGATATTTTGACGCTGCGAACGTGATAATTCGAATTCCATTATCATTTGAAACGTCGTGTAGACTTTCTTTACCTATAGTTGATTGGAAAATATCTTCCTTTCCAATATTTTCGCAGCTTTATTTTCTGCGAAGTCATTCATGGGTGTTGATTTTTATAACCACCTTAAAATGCGCCAGTACAATTTGCAATGCCACATGTGACGTTCTGCCCAGACACTCCTCAAAGCACTCTCTATGGGCGACAGTGCAACAACCTGATGGAATGGAGCACGAGCAATAATCCTAAAAAAACTGTGTCGCAGGACTTTCGACAGGTGTTAGGAAATTGTTTGACATGTCTTATGTACAGTAAACCTCCCTAATTCTTGGAAAACCTCTCGTATTTAATCAATCCCAATGAATGGGGAAAAGGAGTCTCCCGCAACATTACTGGTCAATAATTTTACTGTCTGCGTTATCCAAGGTAATGGAAAGCTGCATCAGTATCGAGTTGATTCAATATTTAGAATGCAACGGAGTCCTAAACGATCGCCAATACAAATTCGTCCTTTTTTGAGCTTTATAATTGATATTTGGACGCCCCCAGTTAAAGAATGTGCTGAATCTGGAACAGTCGCATTGGTTATCTGCAAGGCTTTTGGTCGCCTCATTACGAAAGTTTCGTCCTTATAGACTTTTCCGAAGGCTGGATAAAGACTTTTTTTCTAAAATCGATCAATTTTGTTTCTAGTAGATGGTATGCTTTCGAATCCTTTACCCAATAATTTGGGGTGCCTCACCATTCGTTCATTGTACCTATCCTATTTCTGCTTCATTTCAATGATTTGCTAGTATCTACTGCAACAACCTTTTAGTGTTAGTGACTAAAGCACGCTGATTTTTTCGTTTTCGAATGATTCGCTTTTAGTGTGCTCGCTCTCCCTCACTCATAGACAACTTTGGAGGACAAATACTTGATGTCATTGGATGCAATGTCCATACTCATATAGATTTGTAATTATGTTGAGAGCCAGATGAAGCATCGTCGCCTAGAAGAGAAGTACAAAGTTAAATTGTTCAATTTATGTTTGGGTTGGGTGTGGGCTTGTTTTGAAATGTATCTTTTTCCTTATGTATCCAAAACAAGAAATTTCCAAAATCCCAAGTCAATAATTGCTGACAGTGTACCTGAAGCGTTCTGTGGTATTCCTATAAACGAGTTTTACAATGTGACCTCTAATTTTCTGGCCCTATCCATAAAGATGGAGATCACCTTCACTGACGGTCGAGGTAGGTGAACGGAAGAGTAGTAGCATACTGTAACGTCTGAGTATACCACAATGGTCGTTCGTGCTGAACGGGCCTCAAACTTGAATGGTTGCTAGCTGAATTGATTGCTACTTCCTTGTATCAACGTTAATGGAATCTGCAAAACTCAGGGCATTTTTGTATTTCAACATTCTTGTATGTATGTGAATGTCGACAATGTCCTCAACTCGTTTCATTGTCGATTACGACAATAAGTGAAGATTCCGTTTTGCACAAAACCGGTCCAACTGCCTATAATGCAACTGGGAGAAACTCCAGTTGATTGTGTAATCGCACCACTGTCTCACTTTTGTCCTCTTTTTGATTCTTTTTCAGTCAATCAAAAGAGACGGTAGTTCCCATCACTGGAGGAGGATTTCAATCGCCCCAAGTGAAAGTGTTGCGCAATTGCGACCTGAGTTGTTTTGGAATTTGTCATTTAATTTCCTGCTCACCTCAGTTGTATGTAATTGATTTGTTGTTGTCCTGATAACTCAAATACTGCTCCATCTCTGGTATCTGTTACTATTTTTGACACTTTTGTCGGTGCTGCGTGAACTTAAGAAATCTGTGGGTTGGAACGAGTGTAGTGAATACGATGACCTAATTTGTCGAACAAACAAAATACGAACACAGCCAGCACACGCCTCAGGCAATTCGATGAGAGATTGCATGACAATTACATATCAGGGGTTACAACGTCTGGGGCTTTGCCAAAACTGATGAAATGTCATAACGTGCAGCGCAGATGAGTGGTAACTGACGAAGTCTGTACGATCTAATGTGTGTAATTTACATGCGGCGGTAAAGAAATTGGCACACGAATGGAAAACGCATTTTCTCAAGTGAGCCCCGGGAAGCCAACTGAACAGATTGCATAATGCTTTGTAAAGTGCTGAGATCTACGATTGCGAACATCAAGTAAATTCAGGTTGGGCTCACGTTCGACAAAATCGGATTACCGAATATGACCTCAATTAATCTGAGGCATCATATGTTGCACTTTGTAGTACTTACTAGGCGCCTCGTACATGCTAATATGATGGTGAGAAATCGAATCTAAATTCGATGAAGTCAATAGGTTTGGCTGGCTATAATTTCTGAGTTATTAGCTTGACTTATGCCATATTAATAGGACATTTATATTTCTAGTAATTTGTCAGCGGAATCAAGTTTCTATACTTGAGGGCATTTATCTACAATAGATTGTGCGCGCTAGTGCCTTAAACATCTTTGTCGCGACATTTTTGTGAAGAATCATGATATAATATATTACAATAGTAAATCTGCTCGAATGGAAATCCCGACTTTAGAACTATAGAATTAAAAATTCCAGAAAGCAAACATTTTAAGTATTGGTAACGTGTAACGAAGAGGGTACGTGGTATTGCCTTTTAAGGTATATTGAAAATTTTATGGGCAAATCATTTCGTCACGGATATTACGTTTCAGACTTTATATAAAAAAAAAGCACTATAGTACAAAGTTAGCGCCCTGAGATGTTATTAGATAACCGTAGGGGTTGCTTTTGAACAGTTGTCAATTGTAGATGTCCAGAAACGCTTGTACCGGAAGAAATTCTTTCGTTTTCCCATTCTGTAATAAAACGAATTTTTAATTAAGAGTTGTAAGCGTCCTTGGAAGATGAATCGCAAGTTGATGGGGCTGATATCGTGGATTTCAAACGAAAATTCTCCGTGGTAATTACCTGTAGAGAAAATCAAGATCCGCCACGCTCGTTCATTGTGTCAGTGACGGCAGCTACGATATTAGTCCTGTGTTGTCAATTAAACGGCATACACGTCTCTGAATTCTGTCGAGTAGGTCAAAAATTTAGATGACATTTAAGAGTAGAACTCCGAATGAAGACTGCTTGAATGTGGGAATGTGGGTTAAATTTAGACAAATTCTCATTGACTGTTTTTTTTTATGTTGGTTTCAGTACAAAGGTGGAAATCTTTTAAAGATACATCTGGACCAACCCAGAAGCATCTCGGAGTAAAACCACATCCCGCCAGTATATATTCCCGTTAGTACCTTCTTTTTGATATTCCATCGCGGTGCGGGGCGGAGTTTATTTGTTACTCCTCTCGTCACGTCGCAACTGCTACATTATGTCACATATAATATCATTTTTATTTTTTGGTTTCGGTACGAAGGTGGGAATCTTCAAAAGATATATCTGGACCAAGCCAGAGGCATGCCGGATTTTTTTTTACCGACTAAAACCACCTCCCGCCAGCACATATTCCCATTGTTAGCCGCGGAACTTTCTTTTAGATATTCCATCGCGGGATGGGGCGGAGTTTATCTGTTACTCCTCTCGTCGCATCGCAACTGCTACACCATGTCACATATAATATCATTTGTTACGGGCCATGTTTATTTGGAACTTAGCATGCACTCTGTTACTTCTATCGGAGTAACGGTCCATCTCATATATCTCTCCAAAATCACTCGTGCGATCTCGAATCTCACGCACTCTGTGAGTACACGACACGCAATTTCTATTTTGCTTTCTTAGTACAAGCAGTATGGCTGATTGTCATGCTTATACTTTTGCAAGTATCATTGTAAGATGTCCGGAAATGCTTGTAATAAGTATTGCCGAAAGCATCTGTGGCGTTTCTTACAGGTACACACACAATGCATAAGCAAATAGTGAAGAACACCGAACGAAAATCGAATAAGATAATGCATCAGAGCCGTATACCATAGCGATAACATAACAAATCCACATCAATCGATTGTGCTTGAGCTTTAAAATCGAATTCGTACACACGGCGGTGGCCTCATGGGTTGCGCTTGGGTTCAATTGTTGGTGATTCTAACTGTCATAGCGTCAGTTCGAATCACACGTTCTTCACTCTCATCCCAAATGCTATAATTGGTGACTACGACGTGATCTGTGTACACATAGCACACACTTTCCCGTACTAAAACAGTTCTTCACGACACGATCACGACTTCCGCATAGAGCACCGGCACACTCGCCTGCTCCGACGATCTCTCCCTCGCTCGTTCGTCGCTCCGTCGTGCGCACACGAAGCTGATCGTAACAAAGTTAGTGAGGAGGGAGTAGTGTGGCGTTTCTAACACACACACACACACACAATACATAAGCAAATGGTGAAGAACACCGAACGAAAATAGAATAAGAAAATGCATCAGAGCCCTATATCATAGCGATAACATAACAAATCGACATCAGTCGAATGTATTATACTTGAGCTTAGAAATTGCATTCGTACACAGGGTGGTGGCCTGATGGGTTGCGCTTTGGTTCAATTTTTGGTGATTCTAACTGTCAGCGTCAGTTCGAATCGCACGTTCTTTACTATCATCCCAAACGCTATACATCCATGTCTCGAAATCAGTTGAGCCAAAGTGGGAATTCAGCTCGCCATGTTTTTTTTTTCACCCATGTGTCTATATCAGGTATCATGGTGTGGTTCCATCTTCTGGGTGGAAGGAGCCCATTTTGGTGGCCATTCTCTTTGGATGAAGTTCTCTAATTGTTACCTCATTCGACGGCGATCCTCATGCGAAACTAGAGCGTCGGCCTCATGCAAAGCAGCGTTTGCTTTAGCTGCAATGTAAAGTGGTTTCCTCCATCCAAGACATTTACCATATAACATCTTCGGATTCCATTCTTAATGAAGCCTATGTGCTGAGTTCAGTCCCCTCATGTACAACTTATACTGTGCGGCTCCTGCCCATATATTAGCTGCATGCATTATAATAGATGTGTTGACGCTGATTATTAGTTTCTATTGCGGTTACAACTAGAGTAGAGTAGAGTAGAGTTGAGTAAAGTAGAGTAGAATAGAGTAGAGTAGAGTAGAGTAGAGTAGAGTAGAGTAGAGTAGAGTAGAGTAGAGTAGAGTAGAGTAGAGTAGAGTAGAGTAGAGTAGAGTAGAGTAGAGTAGAGTAGAGTAGAGTAGAGTAGAGTAGAGTAGAGTAGAGTAGAGTAGGGTATAACACTTTGCTTATTTAGCTCGTGTCACAACCCTAGAACTATCAATAACTTAGTTCTACTACGTTTTGTTGTGACAAGAAAAACGAGACAGATCAAGAGAACAGCACGAGAGTACTGATCTTGATCTATGATAAGAGAAAAGGAAGGACATGTCAAAGGAACAGAGATTGCTGGGCACGAACAACGAGACGAAGAATAATGTTGATGCGGAAGAAGAAATTAGGAGCCGTTGTTCGTAATCGTTCAGGGAAGTAAAAATTCATACTAACTTTCGCTTAATTAGAAATAAACTGTGATGATATAACAGTGCGCCATATAAAAAACAAGTTCACCAAGTGATTCCAAATAAAGGAGGAAAAAGAGGAAGAGTGACAGCGATGCGCGAAATAAGTTAAATTATTTGATACTACAGATAAAATAACGATAAAGTAACGATTAATAAGCTAAAACTTGAGCGGTGCGGAATCATTGAGTACGTAATAACTACTTATTGGTCTAAAGAAACCCGGAAGTTCATGACCTCACCGACTGGACTGCGCCATCGCTCCCTGTACTGCGCACTCTCATTCAATAGAAAATTATTATAATTTTTATAATAATCCGTTGCGCAACAGACGTATGTACCTATGTACGTCTTGCTCGCCCATGGCCGTACTGACTACAAAGTCGAGTGCGAACACTAACCAAGCCGGTCCCCCTACTACAAGATTATCTAGCTCGCCACTTGTTGCTAAGCAAAAAATAAAATTACCGTTAGAATATATTCACAGCTAGGCCGGCTTGTCGTAAGAGGCGAGTAAAGGCAGTGTGGTGGGTGGAGTCCCAACCCCTACCGCCCGGTGAAATAACACCCCAGCAAGCTATAGGCTCCATGAATTTGTCGGTAGAACTTCCTGGCCATATTTCGAAGCTTGGCTGATGGACCGGTTCGAAAAAAGGTTGTTTTAGATGGTATTCGGTCCCAAGGTGATATACCACTCTGTCACGCTCTACACTCCGCGATATCGTATGGAGAAATCTTCAACTATGTTTTCCGGACTGACATAGAGACAAGTCATGATGATATCTTAACTATGTCAGGGGGAACATCATGCAGATATTATGATAAATAATCGAACTTTAAGAAATTCGTCATCGCAAGTCGGGCTCGTTATCGAGGCTCGGTCGACGTTCGACCGATAGCGGTATCGGTTTCACCAATATGGATGTAAACGCCGTCCACCAATATTTGCAAAGAGGGAAATGTGATATCATTGCGCTAACCAACACACAGGTCGGTTCGTCAACTGACTGGGCATATATTCGTTGCTCAGGATACGACTTATATTCGAGATTCCGTTTTAATAGTGGAGTCTGTGTCTTCGCGCGGTCCGATCTGACTTGCCCGAGGATGGAGGCGTTGGAACCAAATAGTATGGACATTATGTGGTTGAAGGTCGTGCAGAGAACTTCTGTTAAATTTCCTCCGCTCCCCGAAAGACGATCGACCGGCGACATATTTCGAACATCTTTCACGTACCGCCGACTGGATACAGATCAACAACCCGGCTTCTGAAATTGTCGTCCTTCGTGATTTTAATGTGCACAATTCCGACTGGTTGGTATATTCTAACAGAACCGGCGAGGCTGGGCGGCTGGTGGAGATGTTCGCTGTTAGCTGCAATTTGATTCAACTCCTGGAGGAACTTACGTGAGTGCCGGACACACGAGGTGATTATGCGAATACCCTGGATCTGTTTTTGGCATCCGACCCGAGCGTTTGTACCGTGGTGATTGATGCGCCACTCGGAAACTCGGATCATTGCTTGCATATCAGGCAAATAACCGACCTAAACATATTATATCATATTATCGTTTTTGTATTGCCAACTGACGCTCGCGATGTTCTTCGGGTGATATGTTTAATTTTTTTCGACCCATAATTAAATATTGAGTTTGTGCAACTGACACAAAAAAAGAATCTGACATACGATAAATTTACGATTTAAAACTAATAATGGGAGTTGGCGAGTGATTAACATGTTATACAAAAATCTGACACACGAAAAACTTTTTTATATAATAGGGCGACGCAATACGTCGACCCAAATCCGACATCGTTTTATTACATCATTTGTAAATTTAAACGACCCAAAGGCTTTCCAAGATTGCCTAACGCACAAATAATTCTCCAGCTTGAAATTATACTTTTAGTTATACTTCTCTCCTGAGAAAAAAAAAAAACACTTTTGAACCACCACTCTCCTGAGAGAAATATTATTTAAAAAAAAAACTTTGTAAGTAGGGCTGGGGAAAAAAAATCGGACTTACGAAAAACTGTTTTATAAAATATATATATATATATATATATATATATATATATATATTTTTTTTTTTTTTTTAATTATTGTTTTATTATTTTATTTTATTAATTATTGGCCTGTAGGAACCCGGAAGTTCATGACCTCACCGCCTCGACTCCGCCACCGTTCCCTGTCCTGTGCACTCTCCACGCTTGACCATTCGATCCGACCTCCTCAAGGTCAAACCTAACATTGATCGTCCGGCCGATCTGTAGCGGTTCCCCCAAACCCTACGGTCTACTTACCTGAAAACCCCCGATAACTACTACCCAACCCTTTAAATTTGCTAATGCAACAGTATTAGTACCTAAAAATGCTGCACGCATTTAAGAGATCAAATCTATGATCTTTAAGTCCCTGTAAAGAAAACTTACCTTCATGCATTCTCTTCGCATACCATTGCTCCTTAAGATTTCTTTATTGACTTACCAGGAATTTCCAATCAATTTTGGCATCTACGTCGCCAGTCAAATTCCCTTATATGAATTCCTGTAAACAAAATAATTCGGATTGCATTCAATGTAACCGTCATGACAGGGACCATAAATATCGCGCCGTCTATTTTCCCAGCCGCGTCATATACCTTTTCATACACATTGCCTGGCAACCTTTTTTTGTTTGTCTTATCACGAAACAACCCAAGCAGCTGCATATAATTAGCGCAATAGACGCCGAAACCAAATTCTCCAGCATTTCCTAATGCAAATATGAACCCGGTTTCTACTGCAGCCAGAGATGCCATAAATATCCAATTTGCTTTTAGCACCTTTTTCTCCCAACGTCGAAAATAGCGACGAGGCATCGTGTAAACAATGACCCGCATTACCAACGGCGCATTTGATCATTTTTCCCTATTGTCCTTGCCGCCTGCCTGTTTCGTTGTTCCACTGCACGTGTGAATAGCATTGATCTCAACGATCCCACACATACCACCATGACCTTTATTACAAGATCTGGTTTCCTATACCACCAAGAGAGACTTTACGTTTCCCTGGTGGTAGGTAAAAAACGATATCCTTATTGGAGAGGATATCGTTTGAGTCTATTTCTATCCGCCGACAGCCATGGTCGCGTTGACTTCTGCTCTCCGCCGGTGCACGCGGAGATGTGTCTATACCCGTTGTCGAATGAGTGCGAACTTTTAATCTTTAAAAAGTCAAGTGAGTGTCAAATGTGAATCAAGTGCTAAACGATAAACAAAAATAAATTCCCGTAACATCTCTTTCGAATAATGACGTATTTAACAAAGTAATGCATCAAGACACCATAGAAATAAAATTGAGTAAAATGAAACCAGTCTTTTAATTTGTCGCGCTGCAGTTCCTGACAGTGTTTTCCCTCTTGTTCTTGGTGATCGTGCTTTCGAACAGTTTTGCTTCCTCCCGTGTGGTGTCCAACGAACCGATAATAATATTGGGGACGAGGTAGAACTCTCGCCCATGCTGGCGCCGCGACCCGTCCCCACAGGTCTCTTTCCCGTTGGTTTACCGTCAAGAATTCTACGCACGGTCCTATCGTTGCCCATACGCGCACCGTGCCCATCTTAATCTTCGCGACTTGATTACTCTCGCAATTGTAGGTTTGGTATAATATATATATATATATATATATATATATATATACCCTCGCAATAAAGGTTTATACGCTCCATGTCTAATTAATCTATTGTATAATATAACAAACCCTTCCATCGAGATGGTATCGAAGGCACTTTCCACATTAATCAGACAGGCATCCATATATTGGCTCTTGTACTCGTATTGATTCCATTGTTTGTCGGAAACCAGTTTAGCTGTGGCATGCGTGATCTCATGACCAACCTTAAATCCAAACATGTGTTTCATTGGATTATAATTCTTGTTCCCTTTGCCAAGCGAAATCAAACCAGGAGAACGTCCTCGCAGGCATGTTGAATAATTTGATTCAGCCTGAACTAAAATATCGGTCTTTGCTATTTGTAAAAGTTGGTGAATGGTGTTTACTTCCCTTTCCCTATTGGTGAAACCGTGTGTAGTGTAACAACATACCCACGAAATGACCATGAAGAATCATATCAAGTAAATCTATTTGCCCTTGTCACAATTAGCAAGTTTCACATAACCAGCATTCGTTGCCGACCATAATTCAAGGTCGATTCTTTTCATTGAGTAAAAGAATCGAATTGCTCCGGTTACGATTTGTAAGAATAAAATGACAATCGTTTGCGAGCTTGCCGCTGGTAAATGATTCACAAATTAATTGGGTCAAATCGTGTCATTGTTCTTACATGCCTTGATGAGGTTTAACTTTCAGGTGAAAGTTATTTGAAAGAAAGCTTAAGCTGCTCGAATGCAGGCAAGTATAGTGGTTTATGAAGTGAGGGAAAAACGGTTGATTTAAAGGAATGGATGGTTCTTTGTGAAAACTTTAAAGAACCGCCACAGGCTCCTCTTCGCTCATTCGAGCTAGGTGTCCCGCCCACCGGAGTCTACCGAGCTCGATTTTTCTTACAACATTACCTCCAAGGAAGATTCCGTACAACTCATGGTTGTAGCGCCTCCAGAATCGTCCCCCCTCACATTCGGAGCCAACAATTCTCCTTAAGACCTTCCTCACGAAGCGCGGCTAAGAGTTCAGAGTGCCTTTTATTGAGTACCCAGGTCTCGGATCCATACATGAGTACTGGTAAGACCATGGTCTTGTCCTGTAGTAGCTTGGATGTTCTGGATAAATTTCGGGATTTAAGGAGCCTTGATAGACCATAGTAGGAATTGTTGGATTTAATCAGCTGTTCGCGTATTTCTTCTTCCATATTATTATCGGCTGATACTATTGACCTAAGGTAGTTAAAGGATTGCACTACTTCAAATTCATGTTCCACTACCCTGATAGTTTGACCAACGTTAGGTCTTCTGTTGGATAAATTTCGGGATACATTTCGGGATTTAAAGAGCATTGATAGACCATAGTATGCTTTTTTGGGTTTATTCCGCCGTTCGCGTATTTCTTCTTCCATATTGTTATCGGCTGATACTATTGACCCAAGGTAGTTAAAGGATTGTACTACTTCAAATTCGTGCTCCACTACCCTGATAGTTTGACCGACGTTAGGTCTTCTCTTCGCAGAAGTTACCACCATGTACTTAGTTTTTCCCTCATTAATGTGCAGTCCCAGTTTTTGTGCCGCTGTTGTGTTTCTTGTAGGGGTTTTTATTTTCAGGAAGCGTGTCTCCTGGTCCTTAAAAGGACAAGGCGATCTCTTAAAATTTGACCGCTCTGAAAACTTGTCCTACAAAAGGGGTCGTTGCCGTGCTTTCTCTGAGTTCAAAGGGAAGAGCAACGTCCTTTGATTCGGCCTCCGTCCTTATGTCTTCACTTGGTCTTCCGTGGGGGGCAGGTGATACTTAGATATTCGCCGCCCATAAAAAATGAAAACACGTCTTGTTTCCTTTATGAATATGATTTTACTATATTATTCAGGATTTTCCTGGGGTACTTCCTCCAGGGACTGTGAATTTAGACTGCGGCCCGGAGATCACTTGACTATTCCTTTATAAAGGAAAAGGAATCGAAAATTGTATCCCAAAGATACACATTTTCGTGCAACAATCTCGATCTTTTGGATATTTCGAGGGAGATGTTGTATTTACATAAGATAAGAAATCAATTTCTTGAATTCTTACGAAACTATTACGCAGATGTGTGAATGTATCTGCACTTGAGTTTTTGTTTGTTTAACTCAATGGAATTTTTGGGATAGAGAAAACGATCTCTGAATTTCTGGATTTGGATGATGCTGTGGAGCCAATGTAGAACAATAAACGAATATTGGATTCGTTTATTGTGAATTTTAATTTTAATTTTGATTTTGGATTTAATTATTCCGTGGGGGCAAATGCAATGCGATAAACGAATATTTTGATTCGTTTATTGCGAATTTTGTATCATGTTTGGGTTATTGTGGGTTTTGATGGGTTTATATGTTTTAGTGGCGTATTATTGCTGGGATTTTGGATTAAGAATGGGGGAAAAAGGTGGTAGGGCTTTTTGGAGCACTACACCGCCTGCTCGATCTGGGTGAAGGATTCCTGTACCGCCGTTTCGGTTCTACCGATGATGTCGATGTCATCTGCGTAGGCAAGTATCTGGCTGGACTTGGTGACAATAGTCCCTCTTGTTGTAACGCCAGAGTCACGGATTGCTTTCTCCAACGCCAGGTTGAAGAGGGGGCAGGCCAGACCGTCCCCTTGTCGGAGTCCATTATAGATGTTTATTGGTTTGGACAGCAATCCCACTATTTTTACTTGACTAGTTACGTTGGTCATGGTCAATCTACAAAGTCGTATCAATTTGTATAGTTCTACCCTAGCTATGCTGTCGTAGGCGGCCTTAAAGTCTATAAATAGGTGATATAATGGAATCTTAAATTCCAGACATTTTTCCATCGCTTGCCTAAGGGTGAATATCTGATCAATCGGTGATTTGTCTGGGATGAAGCCACACTGATATTGACCAATTATGGCTTTAGCGTATGGGGCTATCCGATCTTGTAGGATAGTGGAGAATATCTTATAAGCGGTACTCAGCAATGTTATACCTCTATAGTTGCTGCACAGTGTGATATCTCCTTTCTTATGTATAGGGCAAATTATACCACGACACCAATCTTGCGGCATCTCCTCTTGCTCCCATACTTGCGCCACGATCTCATGATTTGCGTGATGTAACGCTGTCCCTCCTTGTTTGATCAACTCAGCTGGTATGCCATCAGCTCCAGGGGCTTTATTTGATTTCAGCTGTCTAATGGCTTTTAATGTTTCTACAATGCTTACTGAAGGCAGCATTTAGTCTTGTTCTTGCATTGGTGGAGTCTCCAATTCTCCGGTATGCAGCATTCTTACGTTCAGTCGCTAGTTTGCACTCATCATCAAACCAGTCGTTCCGATCTCTACGACTACTGCCTAAGATGGAGTTGGCAGTACTAATGACAGTATTCTTAAGGCGGGTCCATTTCTCTTCTACGCCCGGCATTCTGACCCCAGGACTTACACTCCCTCCATCGAGCTCTTCGAGGGCGAGTCTTAACGCATGACCAAAGGTGTTGCTGGTGTTCTCATTGCGTAAGGCAGCCGTGTTGATTCGAACCTAAGGTAAGGCAATCCGCGCTCGGAAAACTATACCAACAAGATAGTGATCCGAGTCGACGTTGGCACCTCGGTACGTTGGTACCGTCATCAGGCTCGAGGAGTGGCGGCGATCTATCAACACGTGGTCAATTTGGTTGCGAGTGGCTACATCAGGTGATACCCAGGTGACTTTGTGGATATCTTTACGCGAAAACCTGGTACTCGCAACGACCAAGTTTTCTGATGCTGCCAGTTCGATGACTCGTAGTCCATTGTCATTAGTGTTCTCATGCAAACTATGGAAACCTGTGTAGTGCCTGAAAACCGGCTCTCAACCTATTTTTGCATTCAAATCACCAAGAACGATTTTCACATCGTATCTTGGTCAGGTATTGAGGGCCCGTTCGACGTTCTCGTAGTATTCTTCTTTTTCGTCGTCAGGGTACTCCTCTGTAGGTCCGTGAACGTTTATGAGGCTTATCTTCTTAAACTTGCCTCTCACGCGAAGAGTGCATAGCCTTTCATTTATTGCATTAAACCCGATGATGGCAGGCTGCAGTTTTTGGCCTACCCCGAGCACATGGTGTTTTGCATGACAGCTGTAATAAATGTCATACTTGTTTCTTTGAATAACACCACTCCCCGTCCATCTTATTTCTTGTAATGCTGTTATGTCAGCCTTTTATTCGGACAGGGCATCGGCTAGCTGCTGTGCAGCTCGAGCTCTGTATAGTGAGCCTACGTTCCATGTAAAAATTCTTAAATCGTTTAGCCATTTGCGTTTCCGTGGTCGTCGTCGTGTATCCGGTCCATATCCGAGGCTTGTTAAATTTGCCATAATATTCATTTTTACGGGCCTGGTTATTAACCTTGTGCCAACCTTTCTCAGGATTCTCCTCTCTCTTAGTATATTTTAAAGACACAAAATATAACCTGCATTTCTATAATAACTTAATGTGCTCATACTTCGAAATAAATGTGTGCAAATATAAGAAACGGGCTCCTCGATAGTAAAGTGGTTAGTATACCCGCCTGTCACGCGGTACACCGGGGTTCGATTCCCCGACGGGGAGCCTCTGGCGCAAGACGTAATGACCTTGCTCGGAAAAAACAAATCATTATGGAAAGTTTAACAAGCCTCAGGACTTCCTAAATAAGGCCAAGACCGGTTCCCGGTTGTAGTGCCGATGATGATGATGATAAAAAATAAGAAACACATTATCATGGTCCAAGTACTCCGGGGAGACAAGCAAACTAATCCACAACTTTTCCATAGAGGTAGCAATTGATATATATTAGACGTGATCTGATTAAAAAGTAACAGCAAATTAAAATGTTGTGCTTATAGAATCTTCATTTGCTAATCAGTCTTTTTAGATTAATCAATTTTAACTCCATCAAGGTAATCCATCTCAGATATACTAAATGTACTTGTGTTAGTATTATTTCCAATCTCGGAACCACTTCTAAACTCACTTTTATATGTACTTTAACAATTCTTCTGTTATTTGATCAGTTGTGACAAAACATTGACCTTCATGGTAATTTTAGCATCAAGAATAGAAAGCAGTCACTGGGATCCGCGCCGGCAAATGGCTGAAGTTGGCGAGTACGCCAAAACGCGATTGTCAAAAAATAAATAGAATACGAAAATTACGAAATTTAAAAATTAGTGTTACCTTTAGATCACATAATGCACATAAATACTGCATTATTTCCTATCTTGTTAGCGTTGAACGTGGGGATTTTTGGTATTGTAACACCTACACATGGTTCTTAAAGAAGCTAAAGAAACAAGCAACACGAAGAAATTTGATTTACTCATGGCTGTTTGAAGGTTCGGTGCCATAATCGTTATAGATTCTCTGGCTTAGTCAACATTAAAGATACGAGTAGTTGCCGTATGTGAATATTCATTATTGATTGGACTCCAAATTTGTTTGCGAACCGACAATGAATAAAGCAAATATGTACCCAATTTTTTCTGTTTAGGATACTTGTCCCCGATTGTTGGGTAGAAAAATAACAGTTTCGGTAGATAATCGCATGCAGTTTTTTGTTGGCGGTTGACTTAACAATGGTATCTTAACTTATATACTTTATTTCTGATGTCATACAATATAAAATTCTTGCATTGTTCAGTGTTTTTGTAACAATTTCCCTAAAAACAAGTGTTTAGATAAAATTTGTATAGAGCTAAAACATTGAAATAATTTTCAAGTCTTACAACTTTTATAGGAATATGTGTTTATTAAATTCATTGCGAAACCGTGACGAGTTCTTGGTACCTACATACACATATTTCAGTTATATGTTAGATATTTCAATAGAACAATTTTGCAATAAGAATGTGATAAAATGTGAAAACTGTTCCTTAGAACCTTCGAGGCTGATTGCACCAAAATTGTCTATAATATACCCTATACATTGGCTTCCCTGTTTTCGGGAGTTTTTGCATCAGTTGCGGTCTCAAGTTAATGTCAACCCCTTGGTTACAAAATTTAAGCCGGAATTATCCAATAAGTTTAGGATTTCTTCCAAACTGTGGTTTACCATTTCACTTTTGAACGTTGAAAACAATCATTACTATTACTTTATACGATTCAAAAATTTGCCAATAAGTTGACATTGGGCTTTTTTTATTACTGAAACAAATTGCCAACTTTAACGCTCTAATTTACGGTTTATTACCATATTGCCATTTGCATGAGTTATGCTATTCGTGAAACTAGTTATCAAATAAATCTGCAAAACAACGGTTCGAGAGTACGAGTGTCGCTTCATAAGTCGATGACTTTTTAATTCAACATTTCTTTTTATCAATCTGCTTATTAACATTTCAATGGCCCTATGCAATTTATTAAAAAGACGATTTATCGAATTTGTGAAAAATGATTTAGCTCAGCGATGACCATCTTGCAAATTTTTCCCCTCAAGCAAAATCTTCATAATTAGTAGGAATTCAAATATTTCAGAGACACCCCTTCCTGGCAGAGGATGAGGAAGCAATAATAGTAGGCTCATATAGCTTTTAAGGGTTTTGACGAACATTGCACAAATTATCACAATTTATAAAAATAAAAATAAACAGTTAAAGATTATATTAAGTATAATAAAAACGGCATTACACGACGCCTACTTCAACTGCACAGGTATTTCGGATGCATGGATTTCACCTTTCATGTCTCTAAAGTTCTTCCTCAAAACAATATGCTTTCAATAAAGCAGCGCATAGCCAAGAGTAGTAATTGTCTAAGTTTTTCCGTAAATGAAGTTGGCGTTTACCCAGATAGTAGTTAAATTCAGTGATATATCTTGCAGTCCACGGTTTGCTTGATTTTAATTAACTGTTTGAATTCCACCGATGAACGCTATAAACCTCAATGATAGATGAGACCTCCAGCTGTACTTAGCTATTAATGTTGTTTGCTCATGCCAAAAGTTGCTGCACTGGCATCTCAAGGCAAGACTTACTTTTGAGCATCGAATTCGGCTTATATCAGTATCTTTTAAATACTTTTAAACAAATCCCATTCCTAGCTAGCAACAGAGTCGTATACAAATATTAATCTGTGTGGAGAAAAGGCAAACAATTAGAGTACTTTCGGGTGTCACTGGTATGTGGGCTCAGTTGGCTAGATAGTTCGTGTCAAGGCTGATCGTTGTAAAAACATATTTGTAATGAAATGTTTCTTGGCATTATTACCCAAGGGTCGATTGATTTTATGTGAGTTTATAAGTGATGAGGGTCTTAAGTAAGTTTTACTTGTAAAGCGTTTTTGATCACTAGATCTGTACTGTGGGAATAAATATGGGTAAACAGAATGGGGGTTTCAGATAATCATCTAAGTCAGTTCGTTGTTTGGCGTCGCATTTTGGTGAGCACGGGACAGTGGGAGATCATCGACATGTCGGTCATCAACGCCCAAGAACTTTGATTGATAATTTGGTTAGAGGGTTTATCGACTTTTTATTTAGACGGGGCAAGTGCGAGTAGATCTCGTTTATTTGACTTTCCAGCTGTGTCATCTATCTGTGCAGATTGAGCAAGACTGTGAGCACGTCTGCTTGTGACGTTTTTTTTTTTTTTTTTTTGTTGGTTTCGGTAGGAAGGTGGAAATTTTCAAAAGATACTTCTGGACCGGTCCAGAGGCATGCCGGATTTTTACCGACTAAAACCACCTCCCGCCAGGCACATATTCTCGTTGATCCCCGCGGAACTTTTTTTCAGATATTCCATCGCAGAGCGGGACGCAGTTTATCTGTTACTCCGCTCGTCGCATCGCAACTACTGCATTATGTCACACAGAATATCATAATACGAGGGTTGCCTTTTATATTTCGGGACTAGAGAACAAAAACAAATATTGATCATCGAAAATCACTTTATCGTTTTTCAAAATATTCCCCATGAAGATCTATACACTTTTGCATGCGTTTGAACCAATTGTCGAAGCACTTTTGCCACTCTGATTGAGGTATCTCCAACACATGCATTCTGAATGCAGCAACCGTTTCATCAGGTGTCGGAAAACGTTGACCTCTCAGTTTGTTTTTTACGTACGGGAATAAAAAGACGTCATTCGGTGCCAAGTCAGGACTATACGGCGGATGACCCATCAAATCGATGTTTTGGGTGCTCAAAAATGCAGTTGTCGCAGCCGATGTGTGAGAGCTCGCATTGTCGTGGTGAAGAGTGATCCGTCTTCGGCGGTTGGTTTTCCTGATTTCTTGGAAGACAACTGGCAAACAAATGGCTGTGTACCGTTCAGAATTGACTGTTCTGCGTTGTTCTGCGTTTTCCCGAAAAAACAGGCGACCATTTGCTTGGAAGTGCTTCGTGCGCGAACAACTTTTGTTGGATTTGGCTCATCTTGAAACACCCAGACAGTCGACTGCTGTTTACTTTCGGGCTCATACGGGTAAATCCACGATTCATCACCTGTTCCGATGTCAGAGACGTGTTTCGAGGCACCGCGACCGTATTTCTTGAGCATTTCTTTCGACCAATTGACACGAGCCTTTTTTTGGGCGATTGACAAATTGTGTGGGATCCAACGCGAACAAATTTTTTTGACAGTCAAATTTTTATGCAATATTGAATGTATGCTGGTCCCACTAACGCCTAAGGTTGTCTCAATCTCACGATAGGTCACATGACGATCTTCCAATATCAGTTCGCGCACAGCATCAATGGTTTTCGGAACAACAACTGATATTGGACGACCTTCACGAAATTCATCTTGGAGTGAACTACGACCACGATTGAATTCACCGTACCATCGATAAACACTGGTCCTTGATGGAGCTTCATCGCCAAAAATTGAATTAAGTTCATCCATGCACTGTTGCTGAGTTAATCTACGCCGAAAGTTGTTAAAAATAATCGCACGGAAATGTTGACGATTTAATACCATTTTTGGGCCGAGATGAATCTTTTAAGTTACTGTAAACAACACAAATAGTGCTCGTATGTCAAAACGTTCTGAGTGCGTATAACCTCAAAAATGTCCAACTTTACGAAAGAGCTGTCAATTGCCAGATTGCAACGCTAGGGTTGCCAAATCCCGAAACATAAGAGGCAACCCTCGTATCATTTGCTATGGGCCATACCTGTTTGGAACTCAGCATGTATCCCATTAGCCTTGACGGGGTAACTGTCCGTCTCATATTTTTTACTATTTATTGGCCTGTATATATATTTTTTTATTATTTTATTATTTTATTTTATTATTTATTGGCCTGTAGGAACCCGGAAGTTCATCACCTCGCCGACTCGACTCCTCTATCGTTCCCTGTCCTGTGCACTCTCCCTCCACGCTTGACTAGCCGATCCGATCCCCTCTAGGTCAAACTTAACATTGTCCTCCCATCTCCGTCGCGGGCGTCCGACCGGTCTCTTTCCCGTTGGTCTATCGTTAAGAATTCTACCCACGGTCCTATCGTTGCCCATTCACGCTACATATCCAGCCCATCTTAATCTTCCCCACTTGATTACACTCACTATCGTAGGTTTGCGCTACAGCGCTTCCAATTCGTGGTTGTGGAGTTTCCTCCATGTCCTGCCTCCTCGTCATATTTACCGACAGAGATACCCCTTAAAACTTTGTTCTTGCATACGCGGAATTTGTTTTCTTCCCGTTTTGCGAGACCCCATGTTTCGCATCCGTATAGCGCAATCGGCATGATTATAATTCTATATACCCGGAGCTTTATGTTACGTGATAGCAATTTGGATTTCAGCAGTTTACTGGCTGCGTGCCAACTAGCGTTGCCGGGATGCAGTCTCTTGTTAATTTGCTTCGACATTTCGTTACTGGCCATCAGTATTGTTCCCAGATATTTAAATGCTTTAACTTTTTGAAATGTGTTCCCGGAGGTCCACCTGCTCTCGCCGTAATCATATATTTTGTTTTGTTTTCATTTATTTCTAGGCCCACCTCTACTACCGCTTAGATGATGATTTAACTGTTTTCATCTACAGTTCCTTGATTATCGTCCAAAACAGCGATGTCATCCGCATATGCGAGCACTTGTGTGACCCCGTTCAGGGATGATCCGGCCATGTTGTCATCTTGTACCTTTCTGATGACATACTCGAGGACAAGGTTAAAAAGACATGGTGGGGTGCCATCGCCCTGTTTTGGTCCGTCCCGGTTTTACATTGTTTCTGAGAGGTGGTTTTCTATTACAATTCGCCCTTTGTTTTCGTTCATGCAACTTTGAATGAGCGCGGTAGATTTTTTTGTGATTCCCAGCTCAACCACAATATGGTAAAGTCTTTGCTTTGCGACTGAGTCGTAGGCTTTTTTGAAGTCAACGAACAGTTGGTGGACTGTCTTTCCGCGTTCCCACTTCTTTTCCAGCAGGTGCCTTATTGTGAACACTTGATCGCTTGTTGACCGGTTCTTACGGAATCCACATCGGTAGTCTCCCAGTACTTTTTCTGCATACGGTGTGATTCACGCCAGTATGACATTTGTTAGTATTTTTTATGTGGTTAGGAAGAATGATATTCCTCTATAGTTTTCGCAGTCAGATCTGTCGCCTTTTCTGAAAATAGGGATGACTAGTGAGGTTTTCCATTCTTCCGGAGTGACTTCCTTATCCCATATTGTTCTGATGAGTTTGTGGATCTTTCGAGCGGTTGCCTCTCCTCCATGCTTCATAAGCTCTGCTGGTATGCAGTCGACTCCGGGAGCCTTGTTGTTTGTTCATGGATTTACTGCGTCTACAACTTCGTTGAAAGAGGGGTCTGGGATTTGAGGGTTGCCTATATGTAGGTCTGGAGCGTTTATTTGTGGTTGATGGGTGTGCACATTTAGCAGGTTTTCAAAGTACTGATTCCATCTTGTTACGATATTGTTTGTTTCTGTGACCAGGCAGCCGTTTGTGTCTCGAATTATTTTGGTTCTCTCTTGGTAGCCATTTCTAATTGAGTTTATGCCGGCATACATACCCCTGATGTTCTTTGCTCGTGCATTTTCTAAGATTTTTGCGATCCGAGTCTTGTCCCATTCGCGATTTTTACGTTTGGAAAGTTTCATTGTCTCTTTCCGAATTGTCGCGTATCTTTCTGCGTTGACTTCATCATATCTTTGTAAGTGGATTACTCTGAGGCGTTTACGTTCTTCGATCTTCTCCCTGCACTTATCGTCATAGCAAGGTTTGGACTTAATTGTTTTCTTAAATCCTAATACCGTTTGGGCTGATTGTTTGATTATGTCTCTGATCGACGTCCATTTAGTGTCCACACTATTGGCTTCTACTTCCTCACTCCCTCCATTCTCTAGGATACTAAATCTATTCGTTAGTTCGTCTTGATATACAGCCCTTTTGCCCAGGTTTTTTAGTTTATCAATGCCGAACTTTTTGCTCATCTCCCGTGACTGCCCATGTGGGCTTGCATCGAGCCAGCTTCTAATTATGCCCATCAGGAGAACATGATCGGAGTCGCAATCTGCTCCTCTATATGATTTTACTTCAACTATATTCGATTGCTGTCTTTTTTCTGTGAGGGTGTGGTCCATTTGGTTACGTGTTAGGCCGTCAGGTGATATTCAGGTGGCTTTATGGATTTGCTTGTGCTTGAACGTCGTGCTTTTCACTATCAGATCTTTTGACGCTACGAACGTAATAATTCGAATTCTATTATCATTTGAAACGTCGTGTAGGCTTTCTCTGCCTATAGTTGATTGGAAGATATCTTCCTTTCCAATTTTCGCATTGAAGCCACCGACGAGGAGTTTAACATCGAATGATGAGATCCCACCAAATACTTCCTCTAGGGTCTCGTAAAATGTGTCCTTCGTTTCTTCGTCGGTAGATTCTGTTGTGGCGTGTACCTTTATAAATACGTAATTGTACCGGTATTTTTAGCACCGACATTCAGTCAATAATAAATCACACATCTTGATGAAGAAACTGGTTCCGAGGATATGTGTATCGGTACCTCCACATACCAGTGTAAACTCGTTGATTTCGATTACTTGTTGTGGGAGTCGACTTCCTGAGGCGCGACGATGTTCATTTTATATTGTTTCGCGTTTTCTACGACCGTCTGTATCGCGCCTGGTTTATATAACGTTCGAAGATTCCACCTGTCGACGCGTATATCCCACTTTTTCCGTTTTTCCCTACGTCTTCTTTTTGCCGAGTCGGTGTTTTCTTGATGATTTGTTCCTTCATGGTAGTATCGGCTCATCACACCTACGCCTACTCAATTTTGTTCCCACGAGTCTTGGGGTTTCAAATAGTCCGCCATATCAGAGCCCCTCTTTAATATGGTAAGGTCTGCTTACTTTTTTGATTCGACCCGGTGTCAGAGAGGCGCCGTTATAATATAGCCGGTATACCCGTGGCTACAAACCTTCCAATGGGCACGGTGTCGCGTAACACCCTGGATTAGGGGTGGTAGATCTTTGTGTGTTACTCCTCGTTAGCCTGTCTGACATGGGTGGCCCTACTCGAAGTGTATGCTTCCGTCAGCATAGCCTGAGTGATTCATTGTAATTTAAGCTCCCGCACCACGTCAAGGTTTCTACCAAGCGTGGGATCCGTCTCATATGTCTCTCCAAAATTGTTGAATCTCACGCACTCTGTGAGTACGGCATTTTCTATTTTATTTTCACAATACAATACCTACATGTGTCCTATCGTCACCGCGCTCAGCATTTCAGCCTCGGCGGAACCACTTTGCGGCGCATGTTGAAGGATCACTTGCATTTGTTTCCTTATAAAGCACTCCTACAATTTACTCCAAGCATATTGCGGACAGACCGTCCACATGGCTTGGAATACAGCCAAACAGTCGTTCGAATGGTTGACACTGAACCTAATTTTTGAAAGCAAAGGACAAAGTCCACTTCACACTCCCTGGTGCCGTTAACAAGCAAAATTGCCACATTTGGGGAACGGAGAATCCGTACGAGATCCATGCATCCCATGACCAAAAAGTGAATGCTTGGGCCGGCGCACAAATCTATGAAAAAAATCTGGACGGTTACTGGTTTCAAGCCGATGCGCCATGCCCACACTGCAAAAGAAACAATGCAGTCAAAAAATGGCGACATTGACTGGCCACCCAGATCTCCATATTTGACCCATTCAGTCTTCTTTTTGTTGGATTTTTTGAGAAAAAATGTACGGCAACAAGCCTTAGACCGTTGAGGAGCTCTAGGCACACATTCGTCCCGAAATCAGGGCTATAGTGGGCGAGATTCTCGAAAAAGTGATGGAAAGCGCATCAAAAAAAGCCACAATTACTTTGGTCAGTATGGCCCCGTCTACTTGATTGATGTTATATTAACTTATCGAAATAAATTGGAAAGGACTAAATTATATAGAATTACTTCATATATGGAAATTGTTTTTTTTTTTAAAGTTATTCATATATACATATATGACGGCAATTTGATAAGTCGGTGACTTTTTGAATAAAAGATTTTTTTTCGGCAAATAATCATTTTATTTCTCAACATAGTCTCTTTTTAGCTCTATACATTTAGTCCAGCGTTTTTCCAGTTTTTTTATTCCTTCCAAATAATAAGTGGCTACAAGGCCCCGAAATAGGCAATTCGACCCAAATCTCTTACCGCCCATCCATTTATTCAGGTTTGGAAACAGCAAATAATCGCTGGGGCCTGAATCTAGAGAATATACTGGATGAGGTAGCAGTTTGTAGCCCAATTTATGGATTTTACTGGATTATGCTTAATAAGCACACGAAATTCACCTTTTTTTCAATCATAGTTAAAATTTACGAGGACGTCTGCTTTCAATGGCTGTCAAACACAAACTAAACGAAGCAGCTTGCTCAAACTATGACAGAAGTCTATATATGGAACGCAGTTCACGGGAGCAGTGTTGCATTTATAAGAAAAAGTCACTGACTTATTAAACTACCCTCGTAAATATATATATATATATATATATATATATATATATATATATATATTTATTAGAATTAATAAAAAAAAACATATTTGAGAAAAAAGAAATTCTTGTTTTTATTTTAAAGTATTATACAATTTATGACAAATATGTTTTGAATAACAAATCATTCAAACACCCATCACGGCTTTGTTTGCAGGATCGAAATCAATGAACCAAATTATCGGCGATTTTTTTCAAAAAATCAGTTGTAATGTCATTAATGCAGCATTCGATGTTCAATCTCAAAGTGTCTTCAGTTAGTTGTTGGCGTATATCAACAAATTAAAATATCGCCAAAAAATAAAATCTTACAAACGTGCAGATTTCAGACGCACTAAACTTTTCTCTCAGTAACTCCATTCTGGAAACCAATTCAAAAAATTGGCCGTCAATGAAACAATAGCAAACACCAGCAATCAGGCCGAAATCCTCAATAAGGTAATTGCCGAAATTGACGTAAAAAACAAGAACTGGAAAAGCAAATGGAGGAAGTTCTTAAATTAAAAATGAATTTCAGCCAGAACGAGTAGCGAAATAAAAAAGAACAACAGCAACCATAAAATATCAAGAAAACAGGACAAAAAAAGAACATAGCCAGCACGTACCACATCAACAGCAAGAACCACACTAACAGCAGCCAAAAAGCAAAAAGGACAAACTACCGCCTATTGTCATGACCTATCTGGAAACAAACGATCTCATAAAATTGGGTGACTTGACTTGTAAAAGCTTCAAAACGAAAGGTCTAACTAATGTAAAAATTAGCATAATGTGCGATGTTGATCCTTCCTTTGTTTCCGAAGAAGTTGAAGAACTAAAACGGGTTGAAAACGATAGCTTCAAATTGACAGGTGTGAAATCGTTTTCTACCTCACAAACTCTAGAAATCGCAACCGTAAGTTGCCTTTCCTTATTGTGTCTCTAAGTCCCAATAGTAAAATTGATGGACTTAGATATATTAAACGTCCTCTGCGTCCTCTGTGAAAATACAGATTAACCTGCAAACTTTAGAGGTTGCCCTAAATATCATCAGCTGAAAGTAAGGTTGGAAGCTAGAAAACAAAATGAATGAAAACTTGTTGTTAGAACAACTTCGTGCCAGCTAGTGTGTCAAACGTTCAAATGGCAGATGGTGTAAAGAAAGCACCAAACCTGGAACAACCACGTAATAACATAAAAATGCCGGCTCCAGAGGCGCAAACAGACATAACAACAATTTTACTGTCCATGCAGGCACATTTTTCAACGTTCGAAAAAAAAGCTGACTGAACAGGTGGCCCAAGTGAATACTATCTATTTGACACTGTTACCAAATAACTCCACACCGTAGACACAATGTTCTCTTTGGCTGAGTTAAGTCTTAAAATTATTGCTCTGAATGTAAATTCACTAATCCGAATGAAAAGAACAGATATACTGAAAAATCTACTGGAAGCCGAACGCCCGGATGTGCTTTTGGCTAGCAAAATTAAGTTAGACCAAAGGTAAAAATTGGGCTATCAAAATTATAAAGTAATTCGACGAGATCCTTCAAACCCAAGGGTGTAGGGTCGGTGTCTCAGTTAAAAAAGGTCTACAACACAAAGTCATTTACAGCACAGATGTGTGGCGTTCCTAACAGATACACACACAATACACAAGCAAGAAGTGAAGAACACCGAACGAAAATCGAATAAGAAAAAGCAACAGCCGAATACCAAGCAATAACATAGCAATTCCACATCAGTCGAATGTACTTGAGTTTATAATTCGAATTCGTACACGCGGCAGTAGCCTGATGCTTCAATGTGTTACACTTCGCCATTCACCCCATCTTAAACAATACAATACATAATCCCAAACAACCATCTTCAAACAATAAATCTTCACTTGACTCATATCGTGATACACGCCATTCATTCACAATACCATAAAATTCCATCGTCACAAATATTCTGCATACAATGCAATACTCGCGTTCATTCAGAAGCAAAGTCTTCCCCACGAACAATTAATTCATGATCATTCATAATCCATGCCAAAGCATATATCAGTCATACACTTGACCTTGCATTCTGCTTCGCATTACGAAAATCAAAAAAGGACCTGTCCACAGACCTACACGATCTCATGTTACAAGTACGTATGTTTACAAGTGTGATACATGATATGCGAGCACAAACGGCATTAGCAACGGCCACCGACGACGAAATAATCGAGCGTCAGAAAAGTCCTGAGTTCGGCGAAGTAGCGAACACAGCACTGAGGCGCAATTAACCGTACGATACGATTGGCACATGCGGGCAATGGCCTATAATTGGTTCTCCGCATGGAAAGCAATTAAGTTATTGCGCAAATCATTACCGTTGCATTTTGGCAAGAACAATTGAACGATTATTGAATATTGCGAATGGATTGTGACAGGCGAATAGCCTCAGAATAGGTTACACGTTCAGGGTGAGGTAAATGCATCATTTGCATTAACTCACCAATAATTTGGTATTTAAAGGGTAGTGCAAGTGAGTTTTCTTCGCAGTGTATAGTGATCTAATCTATCGGACAATAGGTTGCGGCCTTAGCGTTTGTGCAGTGGACCTCTTGTTTGATTAGATTAAAATTGTAATATTATAACAATGAAGACTGCAGCCTCGCATAAGTACTGCGGGTCTTCTTGTTTCTAACTAAATCAAATAACTGTAAAGTCGATTACTAACAACGTATAATTAAAAGTTAAACAAAAGTGCTAAAATCAAGCGTTAAAACCAAGGTAACAGCGTATCATTTAACTAGCGAGAAGACACAGGAGGTACCAGCACGCCGTAAGTAACAAAAACTCCTTCAAAACCGTAACTACAACATTTTGGCACCCAACGTGGGGGACATTATAAATCACATTCCTGATAAATAAATAGTAAATGCTAGCACCTGTGGTTACGCTCAGGTGTAACATTTCAATAACCATAAAATATTAAATGTTAACATTCGGGGTTACACTCTAGTGTTACATTTTGGCGTCCGAGCAGGGACATAACCGAAGAAACTATAAATAAAACCTAACCAACCATTTATTCTGATAACCAATTATTAAATCTTAATATCAGAGCTCAGGCTCTAATGTTACAAATGCTTTGCTTTTCACCCATTTCATCATGTGTTCAATTCACCGCCTTCACTATCCTTGCTTGACGCAACAATCTGACAAGATCTGTAATCACAACACACAATCTCGCATAGGTAAATACAACTTTACTACTACGATCACGACTTCCGTATAGAGCAACGGCACACTCGCCTGCTCCGACATTCGCACACGAAGTTGATCATAACAAAGTTACTGAGGAAGGAGTAGTGTGCCGTTTCTGACAGATACACACACAATAACAATACACAAGCAAATAGTGCAGAACACCGACGAAAATCGAATAAGAAAAAGCATCACCCGCATAGCAAGCAATAACATAGCAATTTCACATCAGTCAATTGTACTTGAGTTTAGAAATCGAATTCGTACACGCGCAGTAGCCTGATGCTTCACATTCTCCACCCACATTAAAAATACCTTACATAAAGCCACAATACAGCAGAATATCTGTAGAAGAGATGGTCTCTCCCACAAAATCAAACTACTCATCTATAAACAAATAATCAGACCCACACTCACATATGTGTGTCCACTGTGGTATCCTATAACTTCCGCCCAAATGGAGAAGCCACACACTTTCGAAAGAAAATGCTTCAGGCTGGTCACTGGCCGCAACCGACAACTCAACTCTTACAAATATTACACTAACAGCTTTCTATACAATACCGCTGATATTGACCGTTTCGGTAGGCGCCTCCTAGAGCTTGCTATCAAATTTATTGAAAACCTCCCAAATAATCCCAACCCCTTAATAACTTCACTACTACCAACTCCGCTAGATAACAGGGTTCACTACCTGAATTGTCTCCACACCAGAACTCTCTTCACCTCTGGAAGATTGGTTAATGAGTCCAACAAGGTAGTGTATCTGTGGCCTTTTTATAGATACGCGCACAATATACAAGCCAATAGTGAAGAACACCGAAGGAAATTTGAAATAGCAAACCATCAGAGCCGTATACCATAACAATTCCACATGAGTTGAGTGTACTTGAGTTTAGAAACCGAATTCGTACATGCGGCTGTGGCCTGATGTGTTGGACATTGGTTCAATTTTTAGTGATTCTAACCGTCATAGCGTCAGTTCGAATCACACGTTCTACACTGTCGTCGCAAACCCTATATACCATAACACCGAGCTTGCACCCAATCAGTTCAAATACTGTAACATACGAGTACAACCATTCTCCAACATTCTGCGTTTTAACGAACATCCTGTTGTATTCCAGAATACTACCCTTATTAAATTTAACACTGAATCTCCTAACACATCCTTAAAAACTTCACTTAACATATATTACATTCTCACTTAATACATACCATTCATAAACATTCACAATATTACCAGTTACAGTACACTTAATAACCTGCACCTTTTTATTTATTCAAAACATAGTAACTTGGATTTTCGTCCAAATTGATTCATGTGAAAAGTCACAGAGAGAAAATAGAATAGAAAAAATAAGTTGAGAAGCAGTCGACTGGAGAGTTTTTTCAGTTTGAGTTAAATAGATGAAAAGAAAAATGTATCAAAATAAATAAAAATTAATTTAAACTAAAATAAGAATTAAAAGAAATAAAAACAAATAAACAATATCAATTAAAAAGTAAATAAGACAAATAAATTGTAATCCGCGTAGTAAAAAGATAATAACTAAAATACATTGAAGAAATAAAGAAAGTAAAATATAAAACATCAAATCAATCTCTGTTAAATTCCTTGCGGTAAGATCGTTTCGAAAAATAAATGGTTAAATCGAGATACATAGGTGGATGTCGTGACGAGCAAAAAAAAGAAGACAGACAGAAGGCGTCTTACCATCCTCTAGAAAAATAAAAGGTCCCCGCTCTTCCCTCAACCGAGGAAGCACGGCGCCGGACATACAACAACCCCGAACGTGTTACCCCACCCGAGACCACTAACTGACCATATCCCACGCCAACCTACCTCCTTAACTACCAATCCCTATATTCCCCAACTCACATTACATATTTAACTTATTATAATATTAATTAGGTTAAGCTAGATTAACTTTGAGTTAAGTTAGGTTAAGTATTAGATCAGATTAAATTTAAAAAAAAAATCAAAATCCCGGTTTTCGACCCTTTCCGGGAAAACTGTCATAATTAAAGCCTATAATACTCAAATAGTTATTCACCTATCAGTTATGTTTTAAAAGTGTGTAATGTATGTTACACATGTTAACAATTGTATCACTAGAATTATAAGATAGCTGTAGTACTTAATGCCAGAATGTATGTTAAAAAAAAAAAACCTGATCTCACATAAAATCTTTTATATTCGGATCTCTTTTGTGAGCCAGCGTATTTTTTGTTTGTTCTTTCGGTAATTTACGTTGGAACGACAATAGATATCAAACCGTTAAACATTACTTAGGAGTTTAAGTATGTATGCTTGGGTGGGTGTTGCTGGTACGTAACACAACCTCAAATCGGATGAGGTCCTTGCTTTGTGACATCAATCCTGTTAAGAGTTGACTTAGAGAATTGATAGTTTAGATACATACTTGAACATTTAAAAAAAATATAGTGAATTATTAGGCAGCTTTAGTCGATAGATAATCGTTCAGGACAGATGGAACTTGTGGTCCTAAATATGATCTCAAATAGTTGGAGTGAAACATATCGCATCTAAGAGATGCAAAAGTCAGTAAAATTTAATGTTCATGGAACCTATAAGTGCTTTATTTCAAGGATCGAAATCGTAAAACTATATGCGGTGCGACTAACAATTAATTTTATGAGTTTTGAGAGCTCCGTAATAATCCCCCTCAGATATTGTGACGGCGTTCTCCTTTTTCAATTGTGGAAACATTTTTCTTCAGCGATTCTTTTCTTGTTCTGCATGGGGGGTCTTCCCCTTTGTCGTTTTCCTTTGATTATTCTTCCATTACGGTAGCTGAGCCAAATTAACGTTTTCGATTTAAGCGGATTTGCCATTAAAATGCCTGAATCATAAGATTAATTGTCGGTTACGGAATATTTATTATAAGCTAATGCTTGCTACTGAGGTTCCGAATTAGGCCTTCGCTCTTGTATCAAAATACCGATCTATTGGTCGAAATGTGGCTTTAATTTATGTAATCTAATTATACCACGTTTAGTCGGGCGAGGCATGTCGAGGCAGTTGTGATTTATAATTTCATCATATTGTGAAATATGAATATAATTTGTGACCGAACATTGGCCTCAGTAGTTTTAAAAGAAACTTCAAAGGAATTTATTCGGGCGTTTTTCAAACGTTACATACAGTTTAAGGGAACACGTTTTTCTACATCCGTATCTGTGTTGCTGTCATTGATTCATGGATTATTTGTGTGGGTTGGTCGCGCTGTAAACAACATTATACTAAGGTTTATGGCAAATGGAAGACGAGCAAGGGCTACAGTTGAATAAACTGCATTTGGTCCATAAACTATTTATCTAGGTAGATGTATCTATATCTTGAGTTTAGCTTCCCATTGTAAAATGAAGACCCATGCTCGAACTCACATGAGTGCTTCCAATCACACATCAATCATTATAATAAATCAATGCTCTTCCATTGATAAGAACATTTTATTTTAAAGCATATTACATCTATTACATTGACACCTCCAATTCAAGTCAAGATTTCTAATTAATTAACTTCGTCATATTTTAGTTTCGGACAGACATTTTTGATTTTCATGTGAAGTCAAAAGGATAAATAAAATTATATTTTAAAGAACACAAAATAATAACAAAAAAAATCCATATTTTACGTATTATGACTTTAATATTTCATCCAATATCGTTTCTGTTTTTAAACATTTAAGGTTGTAGCGCTTGCGACGATAGTGAAAGAACGTCTGATTCGAACCAACGCTATGACAGTTACAATCACTAAAAGATACAACCAATGTTTAATACATAAGATCACTGCCGCGTGTACGAATTCGATCGTTTTTCCCAAGTGCACTCAACTGATGTGCAATTGGTATGTTATTGCAATTGGTATTCATCCCTGATTCTTCGCTTACTCGATTTTCTTTCTGTGTTGGTTTTCACTATTTCCTAAAACTAACTAACAACACTGTGTATGAACAAGCAACGCTGTCGCCGTCTTCTTCGCTTGACAGGTTGATTGAACTGTGTTCTTGGTTCAGTACTAGCTGACAGCGTCTGAAGTGCAGTAGGTTACCACCATCGTTGAAATGTCCAGTTGTCCAGATGGCCACTGTTCCGCTGCTGTCTTCCTCCCATGTAACAATACCAGTACCAGGCATCCTGTACTGCTCATTGATGAGCACCACGTCGGCACCATATTCCTTAACCGTTTGGGAAAGGAGATCTTGTGCGGCTCCACAATGGTTTAAGTTGATTTGAATGCACTTAAACCTGTCCATTTTTATTGAAAAGATTGGACATCGCGTTTTTAAATGCTCGGCATTTGTAACTCCTTGTTGAGTGGTGGTTACCGCCTTCGCATCCTAATTCGCAAAGCATGCATTTGGGCTGTGCTTTACAACACATTGCTTTGTGGCCTTTTTTCCGCATTTCAAACAGTTTTCCGAACGATCTGCTTCGGGTTTGCAGGATTTCGCCACATGACCGTATTGCCAACATCTGAAACATCGTGTGGGTGCGATGTGTTCTCGAAGTCTGCATCTCACCCATCCAACCCGTAAGAAACCTGTAGCCAGCAACGTGCTAGCCTTTTCTCTTGGTAAGCGGATCATGGCAGCCTGTGTGCCATCTGGTTTTCTTCTTAACCCTTATGTCAATGACCAACTTTACCGACAGTAATCATTTCGCCTCAATTTCACGATTGCTCGGCCTAGTAGACGAATTTCGGTCCCATGTCTTAGATCATCTCCATTCAAACGTTTCTGAATGATAATTACGAAATTTCAATGAAAAAAAAATTTTTTTTTACTTTCAAATTGACATTTTAAAAAATCGAAATGGGTACCCGGGTACCCGGTCATTGACATAAGGGTTAAGCTCTTCACCGCTTCCTTTGGGATCGCGTTCAGCGCAGGGAACTCTTTATCGATCGCTGTCAGGATTTCCTCCACAGTGGTCACCTCATCCAAATCATGACACTCAACCGTGATTTCATGTGACACTGTTTTGACATTAGCATCTAGCTTTAGTACTTGTACCTTTGCTTTCAGTGTCTCGGTGTTGGCCTCTGGACGGCGTTTCAGTTCTAGCAGCAATTCCCCTTTTGCTGTCTTTCGAACTTTATTTACGCTATTTCCGAGTTCACTTAGCTCGGGCTTGGCCTTCATAAACTTCAGTATATCCGCATATGATTTTTCCCCGGTTTTGGATATTATTATAGCTTCCGGGTGTGGTCTCCTTCTTTTCATAATATTGGTCTTCCCAGTATCACCTTTTGGAGCCTCTTCACCCTCCAACCTCAAATCGCTCTTCCTTCCCCTCTGGTATGTAAGTATATATAAATGTCAACATAGTTATCGTCTACCAAATTTTAATATATTATAGAATTTGAACATGCGAAAGTGAGGGCAAGAACGACCCAAATAATCTGCCGAATGGGCGGAACATAATTGGATGGTCAATGACTTGATCTTATGGGCATCCATCTGTAGGAGCCAGAGTTCTTCAGTGGTGTTATCGATCATAGATGTTCTAATATAATCCCGAGAAAAAACGACGAATACGTTAAAAAAAAATGTCGGGGGCGGTGTAGTACAAAGACTTCGTGTTCCGTCGAAAGCGAGAATGAACAAAAAATTCAAAATAAAAGCTCTGCTTATTTGTATCTCTTTAATAGTAGTGAGTTCGTCCACAAAGTATATGTGTCTACAGGACATACTGTCACTTAAACTTTTTATCAGGAAGTTCACGAAACACGTAAAGGGCCCCCGGGGGGGGGGGGGGGGGGGGGCTGTCACGTGTCCGATCAGACAATGCACACGCTTGCCTGCTGCTCCAAACGAATACACCTTGTCGCATGGCAATCTCCATCACCGAATTTTTGGCAACAAATCGCTTTTTTGTTATTCTTATACCCAGTGTCTGCCGCATTTCAGTCACCGTAACTTTGCCCCCGGCTCAAAGCGATTGATAATATTTAGAAGACTGCAACCGACTGGTTGAAAAGTATTTCAATGGAAGCCGAAAACAAAGACTGAAAACAACGCACCCATTGCTGTATAACTGCGAAAGAGAACTATTTTGAAGGGGGCAAGTTTGGTGTGTAAAACCAATAAAATGCATTGTCACAAAATACCGGTCTCATTATTTTTCTAATGTACTTCGTATTAACGCAGCCGTGGCCCTGGTTTTTTATTATTATAATTTTTTTTTTATATATTGATGAGCGCACTAGAACACGAATTGTGGTAAATCTGTGAAACTTGGAAAAACTGATACTGAAACTTATCTTTTATTAAACCAAGTAAAGGGTTTTTCAAAAGGGGCATAACATTTTTTATTTTTATACGAATGCCCTCTTAAAATATTTTCAGGATCTGTCAATGTAAAAACATCAGACAAGGTTTACATTTTTATCATAGTGAAGTTCCTGAATAAACGACCTTTGGAAACTATTAAAAATAACAACCGAAATTCTGAGTCAGTAGTCGAAACTTTAATAGATTTTACTCCTCCCGACCTTGGCTTCGAACCTGGATTGTTGAACTGGATTTCTTCCTATCTAAAGGATAGACTTTATTCCGTTCAGTTTAGATCCATGATGTCCAACCCCTTCCTTGCTGCCTCTGGTGTCCCTCAAGGAAGCCACCTGGGTCCTCTCCTATTTATATTGGCTACTAATGACATCGATAAGGTCATTAAAAATTCCAGCTTGTCCTATACGCTGATGATACGAAATTATACAAGATCATCGAGTCACCACTTGATTCTGCACTGCTGCAATCAGACCTTGACAGCTTAACATCGCCAAATGTCAATCTATAACATTTTCCCATAAGCGTGTTCACTCATCCTCACGTTCATACCCTTCATAACCAACCACTGACCATCGTTTTATGTATTCGAGATGTTGGGATCCTTTGCGAAATGGAGCTTAACTTCCACTTTTTCATTTCATTTTTAAAATATATTTTTATTTTCTTTTTATCTTCTTAGTTTCTAAATTACATGCTGGACAAAAAATGCTTAAATTCTAGCTTAATTATGTTATATTATAACTTACTGGTCCTACCCAGACGCTCTAAGCTAAACATTACATAACTATTGTATAATTTGCCTTTCGGCGACAGAACTTTGTTTGTGGCAGTACTTATAATTATTTAAATGACAAAGAAAAATTTTGAAAACTTTGGGTCGAATTTTTTTGTTTTTTTTTCTTAAAATTTAACCTACATATTTTTTTTATTTATTTATTTATTATTATTATTTTTTTTTTTTTTTGAGCATAACTTCCTCTCTCACAATGATGAGAAGATGATCCGGAAAGTAAATTCTGCCCTCGGATTCGGGAAACGATGGTGTAAGGAACTCTCCGACTCTTACGTCACTCGATCCCTTTATCTTACCGTCGTCCGTCCACAGCTTGAATATGCTAGCCAGGTATGGTTTCCTTGACAAAATCCATATCTGTAGAATCGAACGTATTCAACGTCGCTTCTTTCGTTTCGCTCTCCTAGGGCTGGGGGGGGGGGGGGGGGGGGGGGGTCCCTTAACCCTTCCCCCGTACATTAACTGCATCAAATTAATCAACCTCAGAACTCCTGAGTAGCGCAGGGAGGCCCTCTATGGCTAGGTCGATTGCCCCCCCCCCCCCCCCCCCACCGAACCCCTTTTGCAGCAAAGCTTCTTCGATTGTTGTGTCCCTATTGAAAAACCCGGTATTTTGTAAATGAAGTTTATCATAAGCACGGGTTTCTGAGTGGTTTAAATACTTTCAAGATAGAAGATAGACATTCAAGGACATTTCCTCATCGCCCTTACAAGTTAAAAACGCATTGAAGCATTCAAATCGGTAATCTGATGCGATCTGACCACCAGTTAACCCTTCGTGCTATTGCCTGGTGCCTTGTAAGTTTTAAATAATCTTCAAGGTTCAAAATGCCATAAAAATAAAAGGCTTTAAGACCATTGGAACTGTGAGAGAAAAAGCTACATACATATGAAGAGCGCCCACAAAAGAGTACTTCGCGCACCATTTTAAACTATGGAAAATGCGTATGGTGCGTTATAGGAGTACATATTAGAGGGGACAATAAGGAAATATACCTTTAAATAGATTTAAAATAAAATGTATTACGGCATCAGTCTCGTAGTTTTATAGCTCCACCTGATATGCTATATATTTATTCTGTTTTGTTATTTCTTTCAGTGGATGATGCTTCTGGTCATTACACATCTGGATTTTTTTATGGTAACAACTATTGGATGGGTTCACTGTCGCTCTGTGAGTCAATTTACCAGAAAGAAAATGAAACACCGGAACAAGTCGAGATGAAGGTAACATGGAATACCGGACTTCCGTTTGCTAAGGCCCATCAACAGCAGTATAGCACTGTTCGACACGAGAATCCGCCTTTTCAAACAGGCTTTTTCATCTTGAAAATGATTCTGAACGAAACACTAACTACTCCTCTGGTAAGTAGAGTTAGATAAGTAATGACGACTTTATCTTATTAACTCATTATATGGTAAGTAGGTTACAAAATGGGTGCAACTGTGCATACGTATGTTCTCTTATTCAAGCGCCATCTATAAAGGGTGCGCAGGAATAGTAGGTATGCTAAACTGGAGATGAAGTTTAAATATTCGCACAACATCTGGCTTCCGTGTTCAAACCACACAACATTCACACTAGTATTGAACCCTCAACCAGGTATCAAACTGAACAAACGATCAAACCAGGCGATTCCCCAAGAAATCGACAAACGTTTGAACCGCAAAAAACGATTGTGCATCGATGAAATATCACTTGGCGTTTACAAGAAAATACCTTGAAAAGCTATCATTATGCTAACATATTTATTTAATCCTCGCTTTCAACTAAGATACATTCCGAATTCATTCAAAACAGCCCAGATAATAATGCTCAAGAAACCGGACAAACCATCAAAAGTAGTAACGTCTTACAGACGGATATCGCTATTTCATCATCATCCATCCATCAATTTTAAAACTGTTTAACCGTTTGAGAAAATACTCCTCAAGCGACTCAAGCCACTCATCAATATTCTAGACTTTAAATTTGGCTTTAGGAATAAACACTAAACTATTGATCACGTTCACCGTGTTCCCAAGCATCAGCGGCGTCCTATCGACTTTCCCTCAGATAACCCATTCGCTTGGGATCAATGATCTCTTTTTGCAGGGGGAGTAACACCAGCTAGGTTTCCCTCTCAGTCGTATTTCTTTCCACGGTTCAATGTGCTCCGACTACACCATAGCCGTACCACTGTGTCACCAGGTCATGTCAGTAGTTGCATCTGATACCAACACACACAACCAAAGCTACCACGAGATCACAGCATATCATGTCTTCAATTCTCTCATTCTTCATGTCCGTCAATTACCCTATTAACAAAAGTTACTCACACTTTGACGGGCGTGGGGTTGAGAGAGCAGAGGCGTGGTCTCTTTTGGTTGTCCTGTGTGTGGAATGACATATGAATTTCAACCCTAATTCACACCAGTCGCTATTCAATCACCATCGCGCGCAGTCACGCTGCCGCATAAGTCGCATCTCACCCATTGGTAAAGTCGTGTTGCCGCTCGCCATCGTAACAAAAGCAAAAACTGCAAAAATGTCGTCTCTATTGCCAAAACTTTCTAAGTATAGAAGAAGTTCATTATTTGTCTGTGAAACAATTGTGTATTGAAATTATAGAGTGATCATAGAATTAAAAATACTTACGAAATAAAACTAAAAGTGTTTTCCTGTCTTCCTGTGGAACAATTCTTGTGTAAGGAGTAACAGTGTCGGGGATTAAAGTGAATACGTGCCATACGTTGGCATACAACATTCAACCCCACAAACTCACTCCAGTTTCTATCCAATAGAAGTAGCCCTACCACAAGGAAGTGTCTGGGGACCTTTCCTCTACTTACTATACACAGCAGACGTCCCAACAAACAAAAGCACATTCATACGAGTGTGGAAAGAAAAGTTTCCGACCTAACAAAGATACAAGACATTTTTTCTTAGAATTTATTACTCGGCGTTTTTCTCTGCAAAATAAATGTTCACGAAGGTGATTGCCTCCTCATTTGACGAAATCTCTGTCCTCCGAGCGCAATTTTAGATTTGGGAACAAAAGGAAGCCGCTAGGGGCTAGATCCGGTGAATAAGGCGGATGGTCAACTAGCTCAAACCGTAATTCGTGGATATTCCCCATGGTGACCGGTGAGGTGTGAGATGGCGCATTGTCTTGGTGAAACAGGATATTCTTTTTCGACAAATGTGGCCGTTTTTCCGCAATTTCTGCCTTCCCTTGGTCAAGTAATGATGCGTATGCTCCTGTAATAGTTTTTCCTTTTTGAAGATAATCGATTAAGATAACTCTCTGACTATCCCAAAAAACAGTGGCCATCACTTTTCCAGCCGAAAAAACTGTTTTTGCTTTTTTGGAGCCGATTCCCCCCTTGCATTCCATTGTTTTGACTGTACTTTTGTTTCGGGGGTATAATGGTGTATGCACGCTGCATCCACAGTCATTAATCGGCGTCAAAATTCGAATTCATTGCGCCTAAACTGCATCAACAGAGCGTGGGAAATGTTCATTCGATCACGTTTTTTGTTTAACGTAAGCAAACGCGGCACCCAACGTGCGGATAGCTTTCTCATCCCTAAATCTTGACTTAATATGTGTCAAACACGTTCTTTGGACATTTTCATAGCCTCTACTATCTCTCTCACTTTAATTCGGAAAGTTCATTGTCTCCCAAGCTCTCACGGCCACGTTTAAATTCAGCTGCCCAAAATTTCACTGTGGTAAATGATGGTGCAGAGTCCCCATACACAGAGTCCAACTCATCTTTGATTTGCGTAGGCGTATCGCCTTTCACAAACAAGAATGTAATGACAACTCGATACTCAATTTTGTCAATTTTCCCAAAAACACTCACATCGACTCACTCAACCACTGTCAAATAAAAACTACGCGTCCAAAATGGGTGAAATTTTGGTGAGTAACTGTCAAAAGATGCACAACTAAAGTCACTAGCCTAATTTGACGAGTGCTGCTATCTTCACGTTGAGGCCGGACACTTTTCAGCCCACCCTCGTACTGCATATCTCAACCGGTTCAACTTACCATGTGTTTGTTTTCATCTGGTTCAACTTACCATGTGTTTCTTTTTAGTTTGGGGATTATTGGGAATTGGGTGTATGGGTGATAAACGGATATTTGATTCGTTTACCAGGAATTTTGCTTTACCGGGACAATTTTATTTATTTGTGGATTTGAGTTTAGGGTTATGGGGAGCTGGGTGCCAGGGCGATAAACGAACATTCGATTCGTATATCGTGAATTTTGCTGGGTCGGGAGGATGAACTTTTGAATGTGTGGGGGAAAAAGATGGTAGAGCTTTTACATTACCACCAATGAGTGCTGTTTTGAGACAAATTAGGAAATACGACCTAGAGATCAAATAGATTAATGAAGTTACCCAAGAATAAGCCGTCAAATACGAAAAACGCCACATAGTCACACTAACGTAGAAGCTATTGAGCTCTTGGATATAACCTACGAGTTGAGAAGGCTAAAACGGAGGAAACCGTATGAATTAAAATATGTTAAGGGGTTATATTTGTTTGGAGCCCCAAGAAAACGGCCCCCTTCATTTTTTTATGAGCTCATTTTTATTATAAACAATCATGGACAAATAATACATGCATCGATTAAGCAACTCTTCAGGAATATGAAAAAAAGGAAGTATATTGGCATAAACTTGCAAAATGGCGCTTGCTGGCAAATAAACAAAAAACAACATTTAAAAAAGTATCTCAGCGGCACGCAGCAGTCCCTTGGATCGCCATCTGGAACCATAATCATTTTTTTTTCATAAACTCCATGAGCTTTGCTACTGAACTACACACGATCTTACTTATAGAACTTTTTTTTCGAAAATGGCGATTGTGTTTTCGACGAAAAATTCGATTTAAATTGTTCATTTTTTTTTCTTATTTCATCGTCATCATCATCTGCACTACAACCGGGATCCGGTCTTGGCCTTATTCAACAAGTCTCTCCACCGATCCCGATTTCGAGCCGATGTCATCCAGTTTGGCACTCACAGGCTCTGGGTGTCGTGGTCTACCTCATCCCTCCATCACAGACAAGGTCTGCCGCGCTGTCTCCTTATACATACATTCTGCCACAAAGAACTTTCCGGGCAAGCTCCTCTTCGCTCATTCGAAGAAGGAAGTCTGGGATGGTTTAATCGGACAATCTTGCTGGCCCTGCCAAATCACCAAAACGGGAGATAACGCGACCAGGAAACGCTTCCTTCAGAATATCCATTGTGCACCGTCTTGTTGAAACCACATGTATACCAAGCCCCGCTTATCCAATTCCGGCAGTAAGAAATCGTTTATCATGGCCCTATAGCGTTCGCCAGTAACAGTGACCGTATTGCCGATGTCATCATCTTCATCGCCACTACAACCGGGACCCGGTTTTGGACATATTTAGCAATACGCCCCCATCTGGAGCCAATGTCATCCAGTTTGGCACTCCCAGGCTCTGGGCGTCCTGGTCTACGCAATCTTTCCATCGCAGACAAGGTCTGCAGCGCTGTCTCCTTCCATACATCCTGCCACAAAGGATCTTCCGGGCAGGCTCCTCCACCTCGGTGCCCCGATCACCGGAGTCTACCGAGCTTGATTTTTGTTACAACATTAGCTTCAAGGTAGATCGCGTACAACTCATGAAAAACTCCTGAAGCTCCCATAACCCCATTGTTCCTTGCTAATGCAATTTACACCGTTACTTGTGGGGTATGGGGTCTAGCATTGTCATGCAAAAGGATCGGGCCGTGCCTATTGACCAAGGTTGCTTTTCAGCCAATTTGGCATGCAATATTTCACTTTCCTCACAATATTTGGTAGCGTTTATCGTTTCTCATGGTTGAAGAAATGAAAAGTGGATTGGTCCTTTCAATGTCCACCGACTTGTCACCATAACCTTTTTTGGGAGAAGATCGGACTTAGGGGTGTGTTTTGGTTTTTCACCTGCATCCAAGCACTGCCCAGGTCTTTTACGGTTATCATACAAAATCCGCTTTTCATGACATGTGACTATCGGCTGCAAAATCGGTTCAGTTTGGTTTCTTAATCTAAGCGGGGCACAGATTGCCAGGCGCCGTCGTTTTTGGGACTCGTTGAGTTCCATGGGATAGCCACTTATCGAGGTTCTTTACCTAGTATGGTCTATCAAGGCTCTTTAAATCCCGAAATGTATCCAGAACACCCAAGCTAGTACTGTACTAGACCAGGTCTTACCAGTACTCATGTGCCGATCCGAGACCTGGGTGCTCAATAAAAGGCATTCTAAACTCTTAGCCGCGTTCTAGAGGAAGGTCTTAAGGAGAATTATGGGCCCCGTATGTGAGGGAGGACTATTCCAGAGACGCTACAACCATGAGTTGTACGCGATCTACCTTGAAGCTAATGTTGTAACAAAAATCAAGCTCGGTAGACTTCGAGAAAGGTGTCGACTTATTGTCATCAAGGATACTCCCATTCTTTGTGCAATCTCCCGCACCGATTTCGTTGGGTCCCCATCCACCATCGCTCTTAAAACATCGTCGTCAACTAATGTTTCCAGCTTCCTACGTTGTTCATTTTCGAGGCTGAAATCTCCCGAACGGAACTTCTCAAGCCAATGTCGTATAGTGCGTTCGTTTGCAGCTAAATCTTCAAATGCGTTATTAGTGTTTTTCATTGCCAATGACGCATTATGTCCCATTTTAAATTCATAAAGGAAGAGGGTTCGAATTTGAACAGCCGACAGCATGGTAAACAATTCCTAGAAGAAAAAAAAAATAACTGTACTTATAGTACTTATAATGAAGCCTAACACGTTCACACGTAAAGCACACGTATTACTTTACTTTATAAAAAAAGAAAATTTAACGTTCTGGCACACATGTTCGCCTGAGAACTTCTTATTTTCGACTGAGCGAAAATCGGTGGTAGAACATGTGGTACAATCCAATACTATGTAGCATACGAGCGCAGTTTGATAACTCAGTGGCTTTTTATTTCTGAACATATTCTTATTTTAGCTCGATACCCTTAGTCCAGAGTTTGCCCAATTTTGTTATTCCTTCTAAATAATAGGTTTCCTCAAGATACTCAAAATATGCGTTAGTTTCTCTGACGACCTGTTCATTTGACCCAAATCTCTTACCGTTCAACCATTTCTTCAGGTTTGAAAACAGGAAATAGTCGCAGGGGACTAAATCTGGAGAATATGTTAGATGGGATATCAGTTCGTAGCCAAATTTATGGACTTTGCTTGATTGTGCTTAATCCGCACACGAAATTCACTTTTTTTTACATTTTTGTTAAAATCCAAAAGGTTGTCTGCTTTCAATGGCTGTCCAACACAAACTAAATGACGCGGTTGTTCAAACTTTGACAGTAGTCTATTTATAGATGACAGTTGAAGAGAAGATATGAAGTTACTGGGCAGGAAATTCAAAAAGTCTCTGAGTTATCAAAATGCCCTCGTACTAAAATCTACTTGGAGCTGAACATTGGTCCAGTAAACCCTCACACATTTTACTTAATTAAATTAAATACAGTATTTAATTAAATTGTTAAGATCACACTATTCATATCCAATAACGGATGTTATTAAAAAAAAAGTTTCGTTTATGGTTTAGCAGTTTGTAAATGTTAGCGTTTGCGTTCACATCCGCAAAAACGAGTTTCCTAATATTATAAAATACTGTTACATGTTTAATAGTGTTTGATGAACCTACCGGATTTGGCAAAGATGTGTTGGGCCCCGCATCCAATAACAATTCACATGCTTTCTCACATAGTTTAGTAAAGCTGCCGCTCTCCACCAGGAGACCCAACTTTACCTCAGCTTTTTTTTTTATAGAAAATAACAAGGCGACTCTTACCCAATCTTAGACCGGGGTATTCAAAAAGCTTAAAATCATTACAAAACATCTCTCCCCCATGATTTCCTGGCGTGATTTGGCGGTTTCACACCAGAGGGCTGGCAGTGGAATAGGACCCTTTTTTTATTACACTTCTCTCGGGAGAGGCGAACCTATAGCGCCGAGTGGGCGCCCCGAGATGCCACCAAAAAAACGGTTGCAGTTCCTCTTCAATAGCTGCAGGTTGTAACGCTCCAGAAACACTCGCGCGGTAAGGGAGTATGGCGATTCCGCCAAACCCCACTGCCTACTTACCTGAAGAACCCGCATCCCTACAACCCAATCTGTATAAGTTCGCTAATGCAATCGCATTAGCACCTTAAATGCTTCACGCATCAAATATATCAAATTTATTTATCTAAAAGTCCCTGTAAAGAATCCTTACCTTTCATGCATCCATTTGCATACAAATTCCCTGTAAGAATTCTTTCCTAACTTATCAGGCATTCCAAAACCAATTCGGCACCCTTGGTGCGAAGCAAATCCCCCTAGACGAATTCCTGAAAACAAAATGATTTGGTTTACATCCAATGTACTCATAAAAGAGACCATACATATTTCGTACCCTATTTGCCGTCCTCACCAAGTGTATCATAAATCACCATACATACACATTGGCTGGCGACCTATATCCAAGCGACCAAAACAAATATACGCATCTCGCGTCTCTTGACACCAATTGAATCCTACAGCATAGGCAAATGCAAATAGGTATGGTATACTTACCCTTGGCAGCGATGCAATAAACACCAATTCTCTGTAAATAAGCTAGAATCAATTAGCACCATGTGCATGGTCATTGCGGCTATCGTTACATCTGCAATGCATAGCTTAGACAATGGTCTACCCGATCTCTTTGCCTTCCCATATTTTTGGATCTGTTTCTCATGACTCGCGGCATTAAGCAAACACAAACCCAATTAGCATCCAATGAGATTCGGCTTGTTCGCTTAACCGAACTCACATCTCATGGATGCACATTTGGCCTTTCTTTGTTTTAGATTCGTTCCCATGGCTTTGATCCATAAAAGAACCAATGTACACACATACATGTGTACCGTGGTGATCTTCTTTATGAGATCTGCTTGGTTACCCCAAAGAGAGACTTTACGTCTCTCTTGGAATACGAAAATGCACCCCTTAATTAAGAGAGCCAGTTTCACTGGCCGAATTTCTTTTGACAACGAATGAATATCGTTGAGTCTTATTACATCCGCCGACCACCACGGTCGTGCCGCTCCCGCTCTCCGTCGCGCGGCGTAAACTACTTCTTGGCTCTAAAAAGTTTTCAGTTTTGCAGAGGCTTACCTGGGGATATTCGACACGTGTATATGCCACGATACATTCCCACAGACCGTGGTGATGAATATCTTCAAGCTTTTCCCTGATTCGATTGCCTGGCCATTCATCATCAGTTCTGGAACCGATGATCCACCTTTCTTAGTGAATGTTGTATACTGTGTCTTCGTTGGATTGAAGTCGACAAGATTGGCATTTCCTCACTGCAGTACCTCATCCAGGTTCCGATTCAGAGAGTCAATCTGTCTACATCTCAGCTGGTGCGACGTTGGTGCACGAAACGGCTGGTCGCTCGAAACAAGCGTACTATCATCCGCAAAACTAAACACGTTGTTATCCGTTGTCGCCAAGAAATCATTTATGTGAAGCAAAAATAAGGTTGGAGCCAAAATAGAACCTTGAGGCACCCCAGAATTAACAGAAGACTCGCCGTTCACAACAAGGAAGCAAAGGAAGCTCTTCGTCTAGTCCCAGAGCTGCTGGGAAAGTCCATATAAACGAAGTTTGCCCAGTAATGCGTCATGCCAGGCGCCGTCAAAAGCCCTGGAGATATCCAATGCGACCGCTCGTGACTCACCATGACCCAATCGCAGATGTCCATATATCATTTATAAGGGTTAAAAGGTCTCCCATAGACCGCCCGCCACGAAATCCTAATTGACAATCATTCAGAAGTCCAGATGGACTCCAAGTACTTAATTAACTCGGCATTGATGACCTTTTCTATTACCTTAGATAACACAGACAGTAATGCTATCGGAGGGTAGTTTTGTGGGAGACACTTTTTACCCCTCTTTGGGATTGGTTGAACTCGGGCGATTTTCCAGCAGGTAGGAAAAGTCCTTCGTTCATAAGATAATCGAAAGGGTCTGCCAAGAACTGGCGATAATTCCAGAGCAGAGTTCTTAAGGACTATTGCTTGTATTCCGTCCGGGCCGGTTGCCTTTCGGCAGTCCAGTCCAAGTAGAATGTGTTGAATAGCACGCGGGTGAAACATCACATCCCGCATCGAAGACCGTACCAGTGCAATCACAGGTGGCTCCAAAAGGCCGGCATCGAGGTTTGAATTCGCGGAAAATAAATTCGCGAACAAATCAGCTTTATCCTTTGCATTTGTTACTAACGTCCCGCTGGCCGTCACCAACGGAGAAAAAGAGGAGGAAGCGAAGTTTCTGCTAACCGGGAATGAGGAGGAAGCGAAGTTAGAAGCTCTATTTTTTGGCGCTGTAATCTGTTCGCATTTTTTATCAAGTCAAGGTTTATCAGATGCATTTTGATGGAATGCGGAATGTAGGTCTCCATCACCTCCGACCAGTGGCGCAGCAACTTCCATGGTATAAATGCTCGGCTCGTATGTCAATCCCCAATATATGATTTAAAAAAAAAAAAAAAAAAAAAAAAAACCTAGCCGAAAGCCTTAGTTGCTAGCGCTATTAAATTTAAGTTATTATGTAATTTATTTACATGGTAATAAATAAATAAAAAAGAAAAAAAAACAAAAAAAAAACAAAAACTATATATATATATATATAAAATACATGATGTAGAAAAAAATAGAATAAATTTAAAAACGCAAACGCTGATATTTCAAAAACTTTATTATAAGCTTGACTTCGTTCATATGGCCACCGCGGGCCCGTTTGCAGCGTTCGATTCGTTGGACCCAATTTTCGATGACTCGGCCACACATTTAGGCCGAAACGGCCACTATTTCGCGTTCAATGTTGGCTCTGAGCTCTTCCAACGTCGTCGGCTTGTTGGCATAGACCAATGACTTGACGTAGTCCCAAAGAAAATAGTCTAGAGTGGTTAAATCGCACGAACGAGGCGGCCAACCGACTGGCCCATTTCTTGAGAAAACACGCTCATCAAACTTACTCTTCAATAAATCGATTGTATCGTGTGCTGTGTGGCTTGTGGCATCGTCCTGTTGAAACCACATGTCGCCCAAGTCCATATCTTCCAATTCGGGCCAAAAATTAGCGGTAATCATGGCGAGATAACGATGGCCATTCACAGTAACATGACGATCGTTATCGTCGACGAAAAAAGATGGCCCAATGACGCCGCCGGCATGCAAACCGCACCAAACAGTTTTTTTTGTGGATGAAGTGGTGATTCATGAAGCACATGTAGATTTTCACCCGACCAATAACGCATGTTTTGCTTATTGACGAACCCATTGAACCAAAAATGAGCTTCGTCACTGAAGATGATTTTGCATCTTTTCCAGAGCCCAATCGGGGAACGTATGTCGCTTCAAATGGTCCATCGGCTTTAATTCTTGAGTCAGCTTGATCTTGTATGGGTGTAAACCAATATCCTTACGCAAAATTCGCCATAAAGTGGTCTGGGCGATGCCTAATTCTTGAGAACGTCGTGGAATTTACTGGTTGTGATCGTTTGCTACGGACAGCTGAACGTCAGCGATATTTTCGACACTTCGACCAATCCGTTGTCTCACTGGCACGGCAACATCACACAACGAATATGTAGACTCAAATTTTTGCATTAAACTTGATATTGCCTGTCTACAAGGGCGAGAATTACGACCGAAAATTGGAGTTAACGCTCCTAAAGTTGCGGTCACCGACTCCAAATTTCGGTATTAAATTTTTATTGTTCGTCCGTGTACTTAATCACGATGAAAATGTTGAGTTTACTGAATAAACGGACAGTGACAGTTCGATGATTGGCGCAAGGCTTATAACCTTGCCCGTAAAAATAAATTATTATGGAAAATTTAACAAGCCTCGAGACTTGCTAAATAAGGCCAAGACCGGATCCTGGTTGTAGTGCCGATGATGATGATGACTGTTCGATGATTAGTGAAAGGGTGCGTTCACAAATTAAATTCAAAGTTGTCAAGTCGCTATTGGAAAACCCGATATATAAAACACAAATATGAGATTAAGTTGATTGACGATTTTTTAAGAAAAAAAAATTATTATATGTTTTGAGCACACCTAGTATTTATAATAACGTCCTTTGGAATAATTTTCGTAATATGGCAGCATTTCACAGAAATAAATAATTAGTGATCTAACTCTAGCACATATTTATCAGTTAAGTTTTTGCGAAAGCAACCATTTGGAATGATTCTGACAGCTAAATAATCATTTGTAGTTATCGACCATTTATGGGAAGCTTATCAGTGTGATTGTGGACTGTCCGTGTGGAGAAATTAGTTTTTAGCAGACAGAGGAAAGTTTACGTTTTAAAAGTAAGCGTTCATTAAATTCGACCCCAAATTAAATTATAGTTTGCAATATCGTTTTCTTACTACTTACTATTGGAGCAAGCAAACGGCAAATCAGTTTGTGTTCAAGACGCAGTAGTAAATTAGTAGTAAATAAATTCTTCTGTATAAATTGAAATAAATAATACAGTAATGATTATTCTTCTCAGTGGCATATAAAAAATACGCAATTAGAAACCACGCAATATGACTGAACAGGTTTGGGTAGCATACCACATCGGGGTGTATAACGTAATTTAATATCTTTTGAAAACAGCATGTTATTTGTTGACATTTGTGTCTCCTATTCGAGGATTTATGTCGCTCGCTGATGAACGTTGAGCTCACATCTAATAGGGTGCGCAGATTTATTAATGAATTCTTAATAGTTTTATACTTGTCGGAAATGGTTAATCTTTATTTGAATTTACTGACCGTTATAAAAAATCTCATTTCAATAAATACTACAGTTTTGGTTGTGTCTTTTGTTGGGAACCATGTACGGCCACAGCCTCCACAAAATTAATTCCTAATTCCATTGCTTAACACTAATTCACTTCAGCAGTGTGCCAGTATACCTATATAACGAACTTTAATCACTTAATTCACAATTTCTACCCCTGATCCACATTTCTTATACCTATTTTTTTGGCATTGCGACCCTCCTTTTTGAAAATTTCATACATGTTCATATTGTTACCACATAAACAAAAAAATCAATGAAAGTGAGTTTCACCTGAAACATAGTTTGGCCCATAGATTATTGCTATAGTCACTTTAAAACGACTTGGGAATGGTTTATGAGCAGACGGTGTGTCTATTACGCATGGATCTTTCCTTATTGGACTATGTAAACATATCTTGAGTTGGCGGGGGCTCAAATGCGTAGAAAGAACAAGACCTGTGAATGGAAGAAACCGCAAACGAATGCGCCCTTCCTCTAGCCTTGACTATCGTATCATTACACGATAGTGTGTAATGCTACTTCACCCCTGCCAAGCACCATTCCTCGCTGAAAAGATCCAACCACAATTGAAAGGCCTTCATAAATAATTACTCAGGACGATTTAATCTAAAACAATACGAGGGTTGCCTTTTATATTTCGGGATTAGAGAACAAAAACAAATATTGATCATCGAAAATCACTTTACTGTTTTTCAAAATATTCCCCATGAAGATCTATACACTTTTGCATGCGTTTGAACCAATTGTCGAAGCACTTTTGCCACTCTGATTGAGGTATCTCCAACACATGCATTCTGAATGCAGCAACCGCTTCTTCAGGTGTCGAAAAACGTTGACCTCTCAGTTTGTTTTTTACGTACGGGAATAAAAAGAAGTCATTCGGTGCCAAGTCAGGACTATACGGCGGATGACCCATCAAATCGATGTTTTGGGTGCTCAAAAATGCAGTTGTCGCAGCCGATGTGTGAGAGCTCGCATTGTCGTGGTGAAGATTGATCCGTCTTCGGCGGTTGGTTTTCCTGATTTCTTGGAAGACAACTGGCAAACAAATGGTTGTGTACCACTCAGAATTGACTGTTCTGCGTTGTTGTAGTGGTACGGTTGCGACATGTCCAGTTTTTTCGAAAAAACAGGCGACCATTTGCTTGGAAGTGCTTCGTGCGCGAACAACTTTTGTTGGATTTGGCTCATCTTGAAACACCCAGACAGTCGACTGCTGTTTACTTTCGGGCTCATACGCGTAAATCCACGATTCATCACCTGTCACGATGTCATAGACGTGTTTCGAAGCCCCGCGACCGTATTTTTTGAGCATTTCTTTCGACCAATTGACACGAGCCTTTTTTTGGGCGATTGACAAATTGTGTGGGATCCAACGCGAACAAATTTTTTTGACAGTCAAATGTTTATGCAATATTGAATGTATGCTGGTCCCACTAACGCCTAAGGTTGTCTCAATCTCACGATAGGTCACATGACGATCTTCCAATATCAGTTCGCGCACAGCATCAATGGTTTTCGGAACAACAACTGATTTTGGACGACCTTCACGAAATTCATCTTGGAGTGAACTACGACCACGTTTGAATTCACCATACCATCGATAAACACTGGTCCTTGATGTAGCTTCATTGCCAAAAATTGAATTAAGTTCACCCATGCACTGTTGCTGAGTTATCCACGCCGAAAGTTGTAAAAAATAATCGCACGAAAATGTTGACGATTTAATTCCATTTTTGGGCCGAGATGAATCTTTTAAATTACTGTAAACAACACAAATAGCGCTCGTATGTCAAAACGTTCTGAGTGCGTATAACCTCAAAAATGTCCAACTTTATGACAGAGCTGTCAATTGCCGGATTGCAACACTAGGGTTGCCAAATCCCGAAACATAAGAGGCAACCCTCGTATTTATTCAAAAATGAAGTATTAGGTTCGCAACTAAGTTCCTCCAGTTTGTCAATAGATGGCTCCAGCAATAAGTGTCGATCGACTTTCACATATCGTCATTAACCAATCTTAGACATATAGTATTACCAAACCGCTTTGACACAGTAGTGATTTTGTTTTGGCATCATATACTTTTGGTCGTGTGAAGATGTCTGATTTTGTGCTATATAATCGTCATTTGCGAGAAGTGTTGATGTTCTTCTTTCATTCGCAGAAAACGGCGACTGAAGCGTATCGAGAGTTCCACAAAGTTTATCGCGATGCTACTCTAAGTAAAAGACGGTGATTTCGATATTGACGACCGTCCGTGTGAAGGAAGGCCAAAAACCTTCGAAGACGTTGAATTGGAGGCAGTGCTCGATGAGGATCCCTGCTAAGCGCAATAAGAGCATTCATCAGCATTAGGAGTTACCAGCGAAGCCATTTCTTGGCGATTGCATGAGCTGGGAATGATTCAAAACCACGGAACTTGTGTTCCTTATGATTTGAAGCCAAGTGACGTTGAGCGTCATTTTTTTCGCAGGCGAACAACTGCTCCAGCAGCAAAAAAGGAAAAGTTTTATTTATCGCATCATGACGAGTGAGGAAAAATGGATTCATTACAGCAACCCAAAGAAAAGAAAGTCATGGGGACTAACCGGTCATGCTCTTACGTCGTCGGCTCGGCCGTCTATTCATGCTGCGAAGGTTGTATTCTGTATTTGGTGGGACCAGGTTGATGTTATTTATTATGAGTTGACGAAATCGAACAAAACCACCACTGGGGAACGGTACCGAATTCAATTGATGCGACTGAGCGATCGCTGCGCGAAAAACGGCTACAATACGAGCAGTTTAACTTTCTAGTTAATGTTAAAGTCTTAAATAATATCATTAAAAAGAAATCTCAGCATAGAGAAACAAGTGTTGGAATAAACACATCTCCTCTCTTGACAAAGCAAACAAACCGTTCCGGAAAGTATCAAAAATTATGAAAAAGAGAGGGTCAAGTATTCCTCCGTTGAAAGTTCACGAAAAGTTGTTTATTTCTTCAGTGGAGAAATCCAACCTACTTTCTAACACGTTTAGTAAGAACCACTCCATATCTATGCATCTAAGCAACGCGTATACTGAAGCTGAAGTTGCTAACACTATCCATGTACTTTCTCAATCATCAGCTGAAAGTACTTACGCAACTAATATTAGCAAAGTTAGAGACTTGATAAAAAAATCAAAATCAAAAAAGGCTGCTGGCCTTGATAACATGAATTATCACTTCCACCTGCTGCAAGTAACTATTTAACGTTCATTTTCAACGCTTGTCTTAGAAACTGTTATTTTCCGGAGTGTTGGAAAACAGCAAAAGTAATACCTATCCCGAAACCCGGTAAACCGAAGAACAGCCCCGAAAGCTACATACCTATAAGTCTACTTACCTGTCTGAGTAAGCTCTTAGAAAAAACCATAAAGAAAAAGCTTGATCGTTTTGTAGAAGCCAATAATATCCTACCAACCTTTCAGTTCGGCTTCCGTAATGGTCACAGCACAATCCACCAGCTCTTGCGCGTTAAAAACCACATAGCTAGAAAATTTGTGGCGGTGCCGCAAAACCCCACTGTCTGCTTACCCGAAGAACCCCCGTAACTACAACCCAACCTTCATAGTTTTCTGCCAATGCAATCGCATTAGCACCTGTAAATACTTCACGCATTAAGTTCATAAAAATGTATTTAGCTAAAAGCTTGTGGTGGTTCACCGAACTCCAGTGTGTTTTATTTTCTTTACTTTTAGTGAACAATCTGTGGTGTTTCGCTTAACCCGCGTCCGTGCTGACGCCTCTAGTGAAAAAAACCCACAAGCTCCTGGAAGAGAATTCTTACCTTCATTCATTTATTCGAATTCAAAATTCTCTATAAGTATTCTGTTCCAAACTTCATTAATCCCAAGCCCAATTCGGCACCTTCGGTTGCCAGGCAAATCTCAGTCTTACACACGCATTTTCCCTAATCGAATTCCTGAAAACAAAACAATTTGGTTTACATACAATGTAACCTTCATAACAGGGACCATAAACATTGCGTCGCCTATCCCCAGCCTCACCATGTGTATAACAAATTCCTTTCCATATACATTGGCTGGCGATTCCATTGTCCAACGGCCAAAGCAGCGTCGGGCAGCTTGTGTGCTCAGCTGGAATATACCCGACCACGGTCCCTCGTCTAAAAGAATAAACAATCACCAATATGGTTCTTTGCCACAAACGAATTACCCTGCGAATTACAAATGCAAGCAAGGGATTCGTTTCGGATACCGACCCAAGATACGATATACAATTCTCGTTGTATAAACTATTGTAACCCATTAGCACCTTTCTCTAATGGTTATTCGTCTATTTACACAAGGGCATCGCTCATCTGAGACTTTTATGATGTTCTCGTCCCATCTTTTCTTTTAGCGCATTTCCTCGATGCGTTGCCGTATATTTATTTAGCCGCAATGCACACCATAAACAAGATCTTCACATCCCTTTGTCTTTACCGTTTTCCCGGTTTGTTTTTCCATCGCCTTCGCGCATGAGTTGAACAATATGACCTTCACGATCACTCATACACACATACTACCATGATCTTCATTACGAGATCTGGTTTTCTATTCCACAAAGAGAGACTTTACGTCTCTCTTGTGGTAAGTAAAAATATATCCTTAGCTGAGAGGATATCCACCACCACCGAATCGAGGATGAACCAAGAGCCAAATTCCAACCCTCGATTGAGTCGTATTTCAACATCCAGCCACGCTGGTTGGCACTTCTCCCGCTCCCCGTACCGTCGGGGAGGCGTACATCCTCGGAGTTGCGGATTTTCAACCCCCGAGTCGTGTGAGTCAATCGCGCAAATGTATCAATGTAATTTATAATCAAGAATCCCAAGCTTTGGAACCGCGAGTGAAATACCCTTGAGCGAAGATAAATTAAGCTCTACCGGACATTAAAAAGTATATTCAGTTAGAGTTGTACTGAGAGTTCTAAAGTGCCCTTAAACCATTTTAAATAAATCAAAAACACTATGTAGATAATTCTAAATAAAACCAATATATAAAATATAATATAAAACCGTGTGTCTTACTTCTTGTGTTGGTGTTTCCGTTGCTTTGCGTAATCGGTTTCTGACGGAGTTTTGTTGTTTCTGTTGAGCACTATGCATCTTAGTGTTCGGTGGAACTTACGAAATTACTTGTTTGTGAGGGCAAAGTAGAACCCTGCCACCATGCCCTGCCACGACTTCGCCCGCCACAAATTCATCGACAAGGAGTCAACGGGACTGGTTCTTCTAGATATAGAAAAAGCCTTTGATACGGTATGGCACGATCCCCTAATTTATAAGTTAGTAAAACTTAAGCTGCCAATACCGCTTATCAAAATTATCCAAAGCTTTCTTCGTTCGAGAAAATATGTTGTGAGTATAGGAACCGACAAATCCTCTACTCACCAAATCCACTATGGTGTACCCCAAGGCTTGGTCCGTGGTCCCATATTATTCACATTGTTTGTCGCAGATTTACCATGTCTAGGTGAAAACATTCAGGTAGCTATGCCATTTTCTCTTTGGGTGGGTTATTCACTAACGTCTACAACTCTTTGCAAGCAGCTCTTGACAAACTAGCAGTATATTACAGGAAATGGAAAAAAAGCTGTCTGGTTTTCGAGATGTAGGAAACTCTGTTACCTACCAAATGCCACTAAACTCAGTATAGTGCAGTCGATATTGATTGTTCAGAAGACTGTAGATATCTAGGTAAAATTCTAGATAAAGAACTTATCTTCCAAGAATACATCAATACCACAATTGACAAAATAAACAAAGTCGTAAGAGTTATGTATCCATTAGTGTGTAGAAAGTCAAAGCTTAGCCTCGAAAATAAAATTATAATTTTTAAAATCATTTTTCAAGCTATACTCCTATACGGCGCCCCTGTATGGTGTAATTTTGCTCGCACACACTAAATAAAATTGCAAAGGTGTCGAAATAAGATACCGAAAATGTTGCTAAATTTGGGATGGCATTATTCGATACATGAACTTCTTGAAAACGCTAACGTTAAACGGGTAGAATTTCTTATTGACAAAATCAACCCAAACTTTTTCGTCAATTGTTCTTTTTCTGACAATGTTCTCGTTTCCCGTCTTGCGTTATCCTAAATCACTACATATGTACTCTGTCTCTAAAATTAATACGAGGTCATTATTAGATAAAATAACCGGAAACCTTTGCAATATTAGTCTTAAAATTCAAATAAGGGTTTTTTCTTGTAGGTTTCCCTTAGTCAATTATTATTTATTTTTCATTAAAATTGTGCTATTTTCATTACATAGATTTAAGATAAGGAATTGCTGTCCTAAAACTCTTAAATACTAGTTGTAAAACATAAATGTATAATCTACCTAATACAAATTTGTGGGGTACGAGAAGTATTGTGCCAGGGATGGGCACTCGGTTCACTTCTCAACCCCATCACAAATACCGCTGAATACAAAAGACACGAGCACCAAGGGAACAACAATGAAGAAAACACACCGGAATTTATTTGTTCAGTTTTATTCTCTAAATATATATTCCTTAAGGGTATTTGTGACATTTAGTTAACTTTTACTTATCTTATTTTAATACACACACGACTCCAGTATTCCAGTATTATATAATAAATAGACGATGATACTTCGAAAAAATGTGGTAAGAGAAAAGATGAGACGAGGGCATCATAAAAGTCTTAGATGGGTGATGCCCTTGTGTAAATATATCAATAGCCATTCGAAAGAGGTGCTAATGTATTGTGGGATTTCTCTATATCACATGGAGAACCATCCCACAATCCTAACCTAATTTCGATCGCTAACAGCGCGTCACATTATCCCTAATCCCACCGTTCGGCTATTTTATTTGTAGAAGAGAGCATAGCTGAATTCATTATTCTATGCAGATAATGCCGAATTGAATTCAGCTATCTTTTGCCACACGGCACCTCCTTTTGCTAGCCCATGAGATTTCCATCGGAAATCATATCATGTCGGGTAGCAACAACAAGTCGAAGCAAACGACGCGGTCGCTTCATAGCGAAACCGCTGGGGAATTTATCAAAATATCTAATTCGTTTTTATGATAAATTACCCTAGCCAATTTGGCGTCACTTCGGCTTTTCTCCAGACACTTCATACGCTGGGGATCAATGCTTTCTTTTTGCAGGTGAATAGCATCAGCCTAATTTTCCCCTCCTTCACAGTTCTGTCTTCGTACAGATCAATGTACTCCTGAGTTCACCATATTACCGAATTAGGTCAATGGGATTCGCTCAGAACTACATTGGTTCATGCACATACAACCAAATCCACCCCAAGATAATCATACAGCTTGTTTCTGTTCTCTCATTCTCCCGCTTTCTTTGGTCATCAATTTACCGATGCAATCCACCACACATCGACGAACGTGGCAATGAGAAAGCAGAAGTATGTTCTCTTTTGGTTGTCAAGTGCAATCGCTACGAATCGTTTTTCCACCACCGCCGTGTCCGCACGCGAGTGCGTCCGTGATCTTCAATAGTCTTCTTTCAATCAGTAAACACTTCTAGTAAGAAATTTATTCATTCAATTATGACTGTACGCCGAAAAGGAGTGTCAGAATGAATTCAAACTGGTTCGATTTTAAATTACATCAATTCCAATTCCATTCGGTCAGCAAGTTTTTATTGTCGGATTTTCGTAAAGTGTGCCAAATGAAAGCACTTAGGGATTGTTAATCATTACAAATAAAGTGAATCTTCTGTTTAATGTTGTGTACCAGTGTTTGATCTTAAGTTATTCGACATTTTATTAAAAATCATACGAACCCATAGCAGCCAAACTCAAATTACTAATGGAACAGATCCTCAAGCAACATCGTTGGGGAAGAAGTGAACCGCGCGCCCGTGTCTGGCGCAAATACTTCTTCACCCCCACAGTATTACAATACTTTATACAATAAGAATTGTACATCGTATCTTGGGTCAGTCGCCAAAACGAATCCCTTGCTTGCATTTGTATATGCAGGGAAATTCGTTGCGGCAGAGAAAGGAATTGGAGATTGTTTGTTAGTGGGAAAACAAATCATTGGATGGATATTATGCATGTTTACATGCGTAGGAATTCGGTTTTATGGCACTAGACGCTAGATGCGCGTATTGCTTTTGTCCCTTGGACAAAGGGTCTGCAAGATACGTGCATGTGGGAAGATAAGGGTGCACATGAGGAACAAAATTGCTTGGCAAACAATGGTGCCGGAATAGTTTTCCTACTTATAATACGTGTGTTACGTCTCCAGCGCCGTGCTTCCTCTTTCGAGGGAAGAGCGTGGGGGTTATAATATATTTTCTTTATTAAAATACTTATAGTTTTTATTTAATAAATTAATTATAGTTTTATTTTTATATTTTTTTTTAACTCAGCTATCTCAAGCTGAGCTCTAATCTGAACTCCTTTTACAATATAAATTTTCCTGTTTTTATAGAACATTTTGTTCCAACTAACTGTGTCGTATAAAATGAACAAAACAATCCAGAAGTCTCTCTTTATAATTTTGAATAAACTTTGAACGAAAATCAAAGTGCTATGTTTTGAAATGAAAAATGTACTTGTTATGAAAAGGGGCATGTTTTTAAATGTGCTGTAAGTGACTGGATATAGAATATTGTGTCTGTCTTATTTATGAATTGTATTAAATGAAAATGTAAGATATGTGAGGATGTAGTTTTAAAGGTTTTGTTAGAAAGGACATGAGATTAGTGTTAAAGCGAATAAGGGTAGTATTCTGGAATACAACACATGTATGCAAACGAATTATTTTCCAGCGAATTCTAATGATGCATTAGATGTGTAAACAGAATATTTCAGGAATTTTCATGTAATGCGTTGAAAGCATGAATGTCCTTGCAGCAGGAAATGTTTATGCTGGGTGGAGATTGCGGGCAGGTGTGGGAAAGTTGGAATTTGCCTGGCAACCGAAGGTACCGAATAGGTTTTGGGATTGCTGAAAAGGTAGAAAAGAAATCTTACAGGGTATTGTGTGCGAAAAGATGCATGAAAGGTAAGTTTTATTTTCCAGGGACTTTTAGATTAAAGATTTGATCTCTTTAATGCGTTAAGCATTTAAGGCGCTAATGGGATTGCATTAGCTAAGTTATGAGATTGGGTGGAAGTTATGTGGGTTTTTCAGGTATGTGAACGGTGGGGTTTGGCGGAACCACCACAAATTGAATTGAACGGAATACGAGCAGAGGCACGAAAAAATGATTATACAGCATGACAATGCTCGGCCCCACGTTGCCAAACCCGTTAAAACCTACCTGGAAACGCTCAAATGTAAAGTTCTACCCCACCCGCCATATTCCCTAAATATTGCGCCATTCGATTGTTACTTGTTCCGTTTGATAGTATATGGTCTGGCTGATCAGCAGTTCCGCTCTTATGAAAGCTTCAAAAAATGGCTTGATTCGTGGATAGCGAACATTTTTACAGTAACGGTATTCGAGCTCTGCCAGAAAGATGGGAAAAGTTGTAGCTAGCGATGGGTAATACTTCGAATGATTTATTTGTAACCATTTTTTTCAAAATAAAGTTGTATTTTCATAGAAAAACAGCGAGAACTTAGTTGCGCACCTAATACATAAAAATAATGGCGAATGAAATACATACAAATAATAGAACTCCGAACACTGCTGCCGACGTCTCGTTTTTTATGGACCTCGTACGTCTACGGAAGCAATGTTGGTCGTTGTTATTTTCTTCGTCTTGGTGATAAGTCCAAGGATATAACAACTCGGTTGTCCTTATAATAATTGGGTCGCCATGACAATGGGTTCTCAACACTTTGCGAATAATTATTTTTAAGTACTCATAGATTTCAGTTTGTTTTTGAGTCTTTTTTTTTTTTAAGTGGTATACGTCCACTTATGGAAAAAAAAATGATTATATGGTAGTTTTAGTAAGATACAGATTTGTAATCATATATTCAATAAACCACGATTTCTTGATAAGGTCATCAGAAGAAACTTAACTATAAAATGTTATCGCAAACACTTTTTTTTTTGAAAGTGGAAGTCTACTCCTAATAATCGTAATTAAAATAACGTCCCAGTTGCAATTATTATTGATTATTTTCATTTCAATTTTTTAAACATTTTTTATTTTCGTTTTATATTATTAGATTTTAAATTATAGGCTAGACAAAAATGCTTAAATTCTGGCGTAACTATCTTATATTATAACTTACTTGTAGACGCTCTAAGCTAAACACTATATGAGTATTGTGTAGTTTGCCTTTCGGTGCAGAACTTTGTTTACGGCTGTGCTTATGATTATTTGTAGAACAAAGAAAAATTAGAAAAACCTTGTGCTAAATTTTTTTCTGTTTTTACTTGAAATTAAAATTTAGATTACTTTTTTTTTTACCCTTTGATATTCAGGTCTTTATTTACCATTTAACCACCATAATTGTTGGAGCTGTTTAATATTCTCGACCCGGATACAATCGCCCGTGTACGGATGATCTACTTACATGATAGATCAGCGGAATTCCAGATCCATTCTGAATAAGCCCATTCTTGCCCAAATCTAGGAACCCCTCTGGTGGAACAAAGCCGTTGTGACGCACCATCTCATAGAACAAAGTATTTGCATAGTGAGCCCCGAAAATTGGGCCATTGCACGAACTTATTGCTCTTGAAATTTGTCCTTTTATTAATTTCATCATACAATTATCCACCACATTTTTATAGGCTTCATTATATAAAGTCTCATTTGAATAATACTTTATAGAGTCCGATTCTGGTGTTCGATATAATCTGAAAAAACTTCCAAGACACTTTCTTTCGAACACCCGAATCTTTTCCATCAAATTTGGACCTATGTTAAACCATACTGCACAACCAGCACTGGCCTGATTAGCGTCATGTAGCATATGACTTTTACCCTACTGTCAAGTCGGCTATTGTGAAATAGCCTCCTTGTCATAGCAAACGTTTTCCTCGCTTCGACCAAAGCAGCCTCTACATGTCTGTTGAAATACAGATATTGATCTAGCCACATGCTCAGGTATTTAACTAAACTCCTGGTTTCCAGTTTATCTCCACGCGGTCCCACGTTAACTGGCTTTCGCCAGTTTTTCCTTGTGTCGTTCGTGGCTTGATATAATATGTTTCTAAAAAGGATGGCTTAACATTTCTGGATGTTGATCTTAAGTTTCCAGTCGTCGGAATTGAATTGCACTTTGTTGAACTCTCGCTGTAGTAAACTATTTATAATTAAAGCTCAAACCTTGGTTACACGATGAGTGCAGGGCGAAGACCGAAGAACGTAGACAGCGCAGAGTAATCTACTTAGAAAGTTATGATGAAGTCAACGCAGAGAGATACGCAACAATTAGGAAAGAGACAACGAAACTTTTCAAACGCAAAAAACACCAATGGGAGACGACTCGGATCGAAAAAATCCTAGAAAATGCCAGGGCAAAGAACATCCGAGGTATGTATGCTGGCATAATCTATTTATAGTCTGCGTACGCAATAGCATGCGGAAGGGCGTCTAATAAATCGCTAATGTAAATGTTAAAAAGAATCGGAGAAAGTACCACTCCCCGCTGCAAGCCATTCTTGATATTATACGTTTTATTAGAGGTCATCATCATCATCATCGGCACTACAACCGGGGACCGGTCTTGACCTTATTTAGCAAGTCCTAAGGCTTGTTAAATTTTCCATAATGATTTATTTTTTCTGGGCAAGGTCATTAGTCTTGCGCCAGAGGCTCCCCGACGGGGAATCGAACCCCGGTCTCCCGGGTGACAGGCGGGTATACTAACCACTATACTATCGAGGAGCCTTTATTAGAGGTCACATTGCCGCTTTTGATCACGAACCTCCTGTTCTTTAACATATCGTAAAGTACGTAAGTGGCGGTTCCGCCAAACCCCACTGTACACTTACCCGTAGAACCCCCATAACTACAACCCAGCTATCATAACTTTGTGCTAATGCAATCGCATTAAGCACCATAAATGCTTCACGCAACAAATGACCAAATGCGTTTAGCTAAAAGCTTATAGAAAAGTATTCTTACCTTCATTCATTAATTCGAATTAAAAATTCCCTATAAGAATTCTCTCCAAACTTATCATAAATTCCCTGAAAGAAAACTCATCAGTTCACATATAATGCAACCGCATAATCAGGGAATCTTAACCTTGAGTTGGCTATTCCCAGCCTCAACATGTGTACAATAAATTTACCTATATACATTGGCTGGCGACCCTTTTATCCAACGATAAACAGTCCAACGCAGCTGCATACAATAGACGCTGAAACTAATTCCCTAGCATGTACCATCTATAAAAAAAAGAACGCTGTCCTTCACCAGGTATTCTGGGGATACGGCAAACAATTCAAACCATTCAAGTATCCCAAATGCATCTACCATCTAATGAGCTGCTACTTGTTTACTCAGTTGAACTCTCAGATCATAAATTCCCTTTGTCCTACATATTCCTGGGTCCGTTTATCATTGACCTTCTCACGTAAGAAAACAATTTGCATCCAATGAGATTCTGCTTGTTTGCTTAGCCGAACTCACATCTCATGGATGCACATTATGCCCTTTCTTTGTTTCAGTTTCGTTCTCATGGCTTTGTCCCATGAATGAACTAATGTACATACATACATGTGTACCACCATGATCTTTATTACGAGAACTGGTTTTCTGTTCCACAGAGAGACACTTTACGTCTCTCTTGTGGTAAGTAAAAACATATCCTTAGCGGAGAGGATATCCACCACCACTGAATCGAGGATGAATCAAGAGCCAGTTTCCCACCCTCGATTAAGTCGTATTTCAACCGCCGATCCGGTCGGTTCGTCTTCCGCTCGCCGTATCGCCGGGGATGCGTGGAGTCTTTTTCCAACCACCAGTGCGCACACATCGCCACAGGAGTCGTATTACATCCATCAAGTCGGTCGGGTCTTCTACGGTTCACCGATCCGTACGTTCGGTACGGTGCGTCTCCTTATTAGTTAAAAACGTTTCCTTATTACGTCCCTTGTCAATCGAGTAATTAGTGTTTGACGTCATACTTAAATAAAACCCGCAGTAAATGTACGTGCCATGTTTTCAAGTAGTTATAAATATTTTATTACATAAAATTGAACCCATAAAAGCAATAGTGTAAAAATCTAAAGTTAACAATATAGATACGATAAAGTAAAGCGGTGATCACCAGCCACAAAACGTGTGTTTTATTTTTCACTTGTGCGACCTTTGTTTCAGTAAGGTTTGTTTAGACGTTGTTAAATGGAGGACTTCCAAGCGTGACAAATCAATGGAAAAACTCAAACGCTCACACAGCAAATCCGATGTGTTCTTCAGGGAAGCGAACATCAGTCAAGTGGTTAAAGAATAAATTCTGACGAACTCAGTTTCTCTTGGTGTCCGGAGAAGGACCAATAGTGTACGATGGAGGAGGAAAGTGAATCTAGTGCCCGTGTCTTGATACAATACTTTCCTCCCCACACATATAGTAAAGGCTTATATATGCCTTCTCTGACAAGTTTGTAATATAACCCTTGGATCCAGACGGTATCAAAGGCTCTTTCCAAGTCAGACAGACACCTGTGCATTGGTTCCTGTGCATTGGTTCCTGTGCATTGGTTCCTATACTTATTCTATTGTATGTCGGAAACCAGTTTAGGTGCGGCATGTGTGGTTTCATGACCCGTCTTAAAGCCAAACTAGTTATTCGGAATAATGTTGTTGTCTAACAATTTTAGCCGAGGTTTGTTAATGGTCTTTTCGAATACTATACTGATGCTTGAGAGTAAACTTATCGAACGCATGTTCATTGGGTTTGTACAGTCTATGCCCTTTTTTGGGATGAGTTGTATGATTGCCATTTTCCAACGCGTGGGAATATGTAAATATCTATTGCCATTGGGGGGAGGTTCTTGAGTACGATGTTAGGTACCCCATCTATTGCCACTGACTTTTTGCTTCTCGATGAGTCGAAGATACCCTGGATTTCTTGCCTCGTAATTGAAAGGCTATTAGCCCTACCATTGGCATTAATGTCAATTGACAAATTATCGTCACTGAATTCGATAAAACAGGAATTCTCTGATTGCCAAAGTGAAATTTCATTTCGGAGTTGAAGATGTATTAGTAGAACTTCGTCCTCCAAGTAGTGATTTCGGTGAATAATCCCTCAGCGTTCACCTTTTCGAAAATATCCTCGATCACGAAGAGCTCATTATTGAGGATAGCGTTCTCTGTATAATAGACTGCTCCGACGAAAGGTCATTGCGGCCACCATCGTACTTCCGTGGCCTCCGGGAAGAGTGACCACCGATTGCTGAATATGGGGCCTGCCAACCGGCTAGGCTGAATGAGACCATTGATTTAAACACTATTTTTGCCTGAAAATATATATTTTCCACATAATATTGAAGATTGCCTTGCTAAATTTATTAACTAGGGGTAAGGACGCCAATTGAGACTCATCATCGAATACAACATTCATCACCCTATTATACATAATCATATCGGAATTTTGCATCGGGGATGCATCGCTATGTAGGACAAATCACAAAAAAGTACTTCGGCTGGAGTCGATTACTGGAAAGTTGTGTTAGGAATTCAGTTAAGCGAATTCTTGGAAATGCCTATTATTATTATTAAGGACAAGGAGACGCGCTCTCTGTATGTATGACTCCTTTAGCTGGGCGAAACGGTATTTAACCCCACAGTGATTTGTGAGGTTCACAGAACCGCCACAGACCCTCAACATGGTTTCACAGCAAAAGCGTTAAGGAGGATTTAATGTGGTACATCACGGTCAATTTTTTTGTTTACACTAACGCGCGCACAAAAGTGGATTTTGGAGTACCCTTAAATGTCTGAGCACAGTGCGAGCGGAAGGAGAGGAAGTGGATAAGGAAAGGAGGTATGGATGTACATTGGTGTCGATGTACATTGATAAAATTTTTTTTCCGACAAAAGGATTCTAATCACCATCGTCTGTAGCCGTATTAAAACGGGGGTTATGTAGATGTTAAAAATGCGTTTTTATTCATCCTTAGCCTTGCGAAAAGCATGATAAACAATGGCAACTCCACAATTGTCTTCGATGAAACCTTCTTGTGTAAGAAGAGAAATTCTTCGGAAAAAATTAACATATTTTAAAGAGAACTCTCTAGGTACGATTCTTTATTTACCCAAGATTTGGACAAATGTTTACACTGCAAATTCTGTATATCGCAATTCAAAGCAATCTTTGTCTACACAAATATCCATCGGTGGTTAACGATATCAAAGATATTTTCGCATATATCAGGTAACCAAGCAAGTTCGCATGATTTTTAAAACTGACGTTACTTTTCATGCTATAATAGCCATATCCATCGCTCGGGCTATGTCTTTAAGAGCTTATATGAAAGCCTTTACTTCACCAGACGTTGCTCCGTCCGATTACCATTTCTTTTTGGACATGAGCAATTATGTGTGCAATCGGCAGTTCAAAATTCGAGGAGAGGTTGAAAACGCAGTACCACCGTTTTTTGCCGGCAAAAAGATTTCTTCGAAATTGGCAGCTATAAGCTTGTAAATAGATGGCAGAAGGTTGTAGACGCGGATCGTAGATATTGTGCACGATAAACATTATGTAAACGCATTGTTTTTCGTTTTTTTTCTTTTGTTTACTGAAACGGCGGGCATGTACTTGGTTACCGGATATTATTGATATCGTTGCCATGCAGTTGTATTCATCAGTATTTCTTGTTTTTGCCATCATAGAATTTTCCCAGATATGGAAAAATGGATTCTATAATTTGCCTGCTTATGTATATCAGATTTTAAGCATTTTACAGTTTTTTTTTTTTTGGAGGATTTTAATTGATTGATTGTGTTTCGCCGAACACTGTCCACGAATTAAAAGTCACTTTTAATTTTTCTTTCACGGAGTTTATTTTATACTTTTATTTTTCTCCCTTGTTTTTTTTAAGGACTCGCGGCGACACACTTTGTTTTTTTCCTATCGCGAACCCTGCGTGGTGGACGTTCGAATGTTATCACCAGACTCCAGACAGGAAAGGCAACTCATCCGGTTGTTCTTTCTTATTCTTAAATAAAACCTTCCCTTGGATATCCTCTCTTTTCCAAGGGGTTTCTCCCTTCCAGGAGATCGCACCCTCTCTTGTCCTACGATTCCAGTTTGTTCGTAGCGATACTGTGTGGATGCATCCATACACATAGGTGCGAACGTGGCTGTCCATATGGCTGGGGATATGCCGAGGATCGTCAGGCTTTTCACACCTCTGTGGTATCCCACAGTACTTTACCCACATGTGGTTTATGGCCCTGGTGATTTCCTCGGTAGAAGTCACTATCTTCGGCTGCGATATTTTTAGAACGTTTTTATCTCCTTGTAGGAACAGTGTCGGTTCGTTTATTGTCTACCTTTTGTTCCCACAATAGTCCTTTCGATAAGGGAAAACCAAATTGCGGTTGGCTCAAGAGAAGATCATAAATTTGTTTATTTCGTGGCCGTATTTTTGCCACATGGGATTTTTGATGGCTGTCGGCGTCTGGCGTTATGGCGCCGAGGTGCTTGTGTTTACCCACCTAATGGGTCGTCAAACAACTTCCTTTTTTGTTCTGGTGTACTTCGATAACCCTGCAGGCGTGAGGAATGGGTAGTGGAATTGGGCCCACGTGTCTGTGGATACCTGGGGTTGCAGACACCAGTATGTATGACTCCTTTAGCTGAATGAAAAGGTACTTAACCCCACAGTGATTTGTGCGGTTCGCAGGAACGACACATTTTAAAAATTAGTCATCACGTGGAAATTCATATTATATGAGCCCAATTTCTGTCGGGGGCGGTCGGAAGTACTTTATAGGTGGCAGATTTTGCGTAAAACACTGAACAACGGTATAAGTGTGTCGATGATGTCATGGCTAAAGATAACATACAGGAGATCATTGACACACTCAAACAAAAAGCGCCACCAAATTCGACATCACATCAGAGTCCTTATGGCGCTATAATGTGTTTATCCTCTTTAAACTATCCGTCCTCGGCTTCGAACCTGGATTGCTGAGATGGATTTCTCCCTATCGAAAGGGTAGACTTTATTCTGTTCGGTTCAGGTCCATGATATCCTCCCTTGCCGTCTCTGGCGTCCCCCAAGGAATCCTCCTGAGCCCTCTTCTATTTATAACTGCCACTAATGACATTGATATGGCCAATAGGAATCCTGCTTGTCTCTATACGCTGATGTCATCAGGATATACAAGATCATCGAGTCAGCACTTGATTCTGCACTGCTACTGTTGCGGTTCTGCCAAACCCCACTGACTACTTACCTCAAGAACCCCCATCCCTACAACCCAGTCTGCATAGGCTTTCGCTAATGCAATCGCATTACCACCTTAAATGCTTCACGCATTAAATAGATCAATCTTTAACATAAAAGCTCCTGTAAAAGAAAACTTACCTTTCGTGCATCCCTTCGCATACAATTCCCCGTAAGATTTCTTGGCGCTGTCTATTTTTCAGCTTCTCCATGCGTATGAGAAATCTCTTAACGCACACATTGGCCGGCGACCCTTTTCTTCCAGCAATAAAATACCCAAGCAGCTGCATTCAATTAGCGCAATCGACGCTGACGCCAATTGCCCTAACTCGCACCAAGTGCAAACAAAGAACGCTGTTCCTCCATAGGCTTCCTGGCGATACCATAAACAATCCATATCGTTTGTGGTATCGTAAACGCAGTTTTCATTTAATGAGTGGCTGCTATTTATCCAGCTCACCCTCATTATCGAACGATGCATAGGTCGCTTTTCCCTTTGTATTGTAATTGCCCTGAATCCACCCCTCATGACATCGACGCATAATCATCATTAGCATCCCACGAAATTCGATTTGTTTGTTTCAACGAACACACATCTTCTGGATGCACATTATGTGCCTCCTTGGTGTTTCAGATTCGTTATCGTGGCTTCGACCCATGAAAAGAACCGACGTATACATATACATGTGTACCATGACGATCTCCTTTATGAGATCCGGTTATCACCGCAGTGAAAGCGAATGCAATCAGAATTTCCTTAGCTAGCGAATTGAATTTTTGAGTCTTATTTCATCCACTGAACGAGTCAGTCGGGTGTTTTCTCCATCCACAGTAGCGTGTATACGGGGGTGGACACGCCCCCCGTGAATAAGTCGAGTAGCGTTTTCTTTTTTATCATCCACGGTGCGCATCAACGAGTCGTGTCTTTATCCAAAATAAAATCGAATTTGTAATCGTCGGTTAATTTAAAAAGACCAAACCGTATACATGTAAACATAAACTTTTTTAACAGTGCAACTCCTGACTAAAAAGTATTTAAATAAGATCAGTGAAATGGTAAAGTCATCATAAAAAATTATATGCAGTGTGTTTTATTTGTAGTGATCGGCGCACGATACCCCTTGTTTCCTGGTGATCGTTCGTTTGCAGGCAGCGGACCTTTGTGACAGAGAAAGTGGTGGGTTGGTAGTAGAACTCGTGTCCATGCTGGCGCCACAACTACCTACCCCACAGTACAATCACACTTTGACAATTTCTCGACTTGGTCTGACAAATATTTCTTTGTACTTAACATCGCCAAACGCCAATCTATAACCTTTTCCCGTAAGCGTATTCGCTCATCCTCATGTCCCTATTCCCTTTATAACCAACTCTTAACCATTATCCAATCTATTCGAGATCTCGAGATCCTTTGCGACAGGGAGTGTAACTTCCTCTTTTCGATTGAAGAGACGATTCGGAAAGTCAACTTCGCTATCGGGTTCGTGAAACGGTGGTCTAGGGAATGCTCCGACCCCTACGTAACTCGATCCCTTTACCTTACCTTCGTCCGTCCACTGCTTGAATATGCTAGCCAGGTATGGTCCCCTTATCTCAAAACCCATATCCGTAGGGTCGAATGTATTCAACGTCGCTTCATTGGATTCGCTGTCCGAGGGCTAGGATGGAAAAACCCTTTAATTCTGCCCCCGTACATTAACCACCTTATATAAATCAACCTCAGAAACCCTTGAGGAATGCAGGGTCCTGGCTGAATTAATGTTCATTCATCGGGCCTTCTCCCGCTAGGTCGACTGCGCCTTTCCTTAACGTAATTCCTCTGAACACAAACCCTCGAAATATGCGTAATCCCTGCCTTCTCTCCATTCCTCCTCACCGCATCTCTTAAGGTTTTAATTAACCCCTTTCTTGAGAGCAATATTAGCTCCAACCCGACCTTGTTCGACTTTGACCTCTCTACCTATACTCTCAAGCACCGTCTCCTAAAACATTCTAACCACTAATCTTAAGCTGCACTTTCTACACTCTGTTCTCTAACTTGCCCCCACTTCCCACCCTCACTCATGCCTTCTTGATATTACCTGTTTACCTCAGGTTAAGCTTAGTTAAGTTAGTAATTAGGTTTTTTGGTTGTAACGTTATATATACTTTAGCTTATATGTACTTATATTGCATGAATTAACCCAAGAAATGCGGTGATAGCCCCACTAAACTTATATAATTTACTATGGCTTTTCTTATGTTCGTTGATAATGATAAAATTGACAGTTTTCCTCGATCAACGAGAAACGACTACCAAGATAATACATTTTTGTAGGTGTCCAAAAATCTAGAGGGTCAGAGTTTCAGAATATTTGTATGCCTCAAACTATTTTGTTATTCATTCAGACAAGAATCTGCCCTATTTATCTTGGAATTTATTGTATTGGTTTGAGTTGTCAATTCCTGACTAACCGTTGTCACTAAATTCCGTCATATAAAAGGGATTCAGTTTGAAGGTGATGCAATCTTCACACTGCTTTAGATTACAGCAAACAATCCTCTACCCAGGATTTTGTTACCTGGCACACGTACCGGATTATATTAACCATGCATTGATTCAATAAGACAAGTCCGTGTTCAAAGAAAACCGATTAGATAGTAAAAGGACTAATTACTGCTCTAAGATAATGTATTCATAAATTTCAAAGCATAGCATTAATATCGAGTTGTTTGAGTTTACATAGGTGTTAATACACAATTTAGTAGCAATCCAATTATGTGTTTGGGGTATTTTATGCTTAAATAAAACCTCCTGCCAGTCGGTGTTTACTAATCTATGGATAATTTACTCAGCATCACCAATTATTTCCCGTTTGTAATTTTGTGTCTTAAAGAGTCTCGCCATCGGCTGAAAATAATTTTCTAATGATTAGGTTTGGTATCACCCCGTTGCGCCTAGTTACCATGAGGCGCTCATTAATAATTCATGGTGTTGAAAGCATATGTAAAGAGTAGAATTAACATTTCGAAGAAGCAACTTTAGGCAAACTTAATAATCCGAATCTCAAAAATGTTTAGGCCCCAATTTCAATGGCGCTTCGAAACACCTGACATAAAAGAAGGCAAACAAGAAATTGCTTTTCGGGCTATTGAAAATGTAATAGATAACAAGCTCATTTCGATTGTATGACTTTGCATTTTAAATGAGCGTGTGGTTTTAAAATAACAGGTGAATGAAACGGAGTACTGTGTGCACATAATCTTCAACATACTCCAATCATTATGGGGCGCGTAGCCTTTTATATTTTTAAACCACGCTACTAATCAATGGGGACGAATACGAGCTAGTACCAATGATGTCTTATTAAACCTCCGACAAACAACCATTCTAAATCGGAATCGCTTTATGTATAGTCTTGCATGGTATGCGCCAAGAACAAGGCAGGTGGTAACAAAGACGGTTATAAAGTATCTGCAGCCTCTAGGTAGGTCATTTACCACTAACAAGTTAGGTGAGTTCAACGGTAATACAGATGATGTGCTATTGAATTATGTATACGAGCTTTTAAAAGGTATCGGTAACGATTGAAAGACCTTCGATAAAATATGTAAGTCAAAATGAAAGGTTTTTTATATTACTTCTTGTGCGACTTGAATAACTGGGCACTGTTGTTTTACATGATTAGCACCTTGTCGTCATAATATGATAATAAAGTTTCTAATAATGTGACTTGCGTGAACTTCATCAGCATGAATAAAAATGATTGCACGGTACTCTGCGAAACTTATATCAGTCAACTATGTAACAGTTTATTTAATTAATATCATTTTCTATATCCTCAGGCAGCATAAATATGGAATTGTATTTTTTAGAGTAAATGCTCTTAATGAGGTTGTATTTTCGTTAATTATCATCATCATCATCGGCACTACAATCGGGATCCAGCCTTGGCCTTATTTAGCAAGTCTCGCCACCGGTATACGTTCCTTTTCCGTGTGGAGGTTATATTTTTAAGTTAGTGTTTTATCTTACCTTCTTTGGTGTGTCCAGGATTAAAAGTGATTTCTTTTTTTATTTATTTAATTATTTTATTTAGTTTTTATTTATTTTATTTATTTTCTTTGTATGATTTTTGGCCGTTGTCTCGGCCTCTGGATTCCGACTGATCATGAAATAACAAAACAAAATAAAATAAAATAAAATAATAATAAAAATAATAATAATAATAATAATAATAATAAAAAAAAATGGGTGGCGAGAGGCCGACTTTGGGGAGACAAGGATAGATGCGTTCTTCATCTTGTCTTTGGCTTCTCCGTGAAGATGTTGGGCTCGGACTCGAGATATCTGAAAAAGAAAAAAAATATGGTGCGCGGGCGGGGGGGGGGGGGGGGGGTCTAAGGATAGTGTGGACGGGGTTAGTTCAGGTGTTCTCTAACTACTTGGATGGAGGGATGGTGGGAAAGAAATGGTACAAGACCGGTAGGTCTTGAGTGTGGTAGTAAACGCAAATCACGTCTTTGGCGACTGATCATGAAATCAAAATGTGCCGCCACAGAGTATAAAAGCTGTGGCAACAGAGATTTGTCAAAATTTTATATAAAAATTCCAAGAAGCGCAAACAAGATTTTATGTGCTTCAATTGGAATAGGATTCCGGGAAGTTAATAGGAATTTATTTGAATAAATTCCCGGAAGGAGAAATCATGAAATGCATTTAGAATTAGCCATTTCATAATTTCAATGGTTATGGGGAATTGAATCAATGCACGACCAATGGACTTTCGTTTATATTTATCGTGCATATGAAACAATTGGATTGGGATTGTGAGTACGGGTAAGGTACTTGGAAATTGAATCAATGTGCGACAAATTAACTTTTGGTTTAACTTGTCGCTCATATGATTTACTATGGGGATGCGGTTGGGATTATAGGTAATTGGTAAAGAGTAGTGATTTGGGATCACTACATCCGAGACTAGTTAAATTTTCCATAATAATTTGTTTTTCCGGGGAAGGTTATTAGCCTTGCGCCAACCTTTCTCAGAATGTCGCTACATGCATTGGTTCACTACTTGGCGGGTGGCAAAGTAGCTATCCAGGAGTGTCACGTGGAGACTGAATGTCAACTTGGATTGAACAGGGACAAGGATCGTCCTGGCCTTCGCCAAGTTGAAAGCAGAGATTTTACCCTGTATGTTCGCTCCCATCCATCTTCTCGTTTTTTATATTTTTAATTTAATGGTAAGGGAAGAACAATACTTTTTTTCTAAATAATATTCCAATAACAAGGGAAGATAGTAAGAGAGAGGAAAATATGTAATAGATTAATGATTTCTTTATTGAATCAGTTAGTGTAGTCTAGGCAATTGTATACGGAATATAATAACGCCCGAAAGTCCCTCACAACTTCGGCGATGATCCTCTAAACGATGGCACACATTTTTGATAACATCATTGCGTATGTTAAGCGCTCCTCGGTTTCACAAAGTACAGCTTTGTAAATTTGACAACTGTCAAACTTGACTGTTACCCAACTTGTGAGTTCTTTAATTTCAGGAATGTTATTCTATGGCGCAATAAAAATGTAATATTGTTTAAAGTTCCTATATGTCATTTGCTTTTACATACCGCCTTCACAAACTATCGAGACGTACGAGCTCGCAATTGCTGCAATCGACCGGTTAACTGAGGTGAGTTCTTCCCAAGATGACATCGTAGTCCTTGGCAAATTTAAACTCCCTCACTTCTAATGGACACCGTCAGATGATAAATCCCACTACATCCCAAACCCCACAACTGCCAACGAATGTCTCTTTGTAGACAGCCTCACCGATTCTAGCCTTTGTCAAGTAAGCAACGTCCTAAATCATCTGGGCATACAACTTGATCTTGTGTTTACAACAGACCCCTACAATTCCTCAGTTGCCCTTAGTCCCCACACCCTCTCAACTATTGACAACCACCACTCCCGGCTTCTCTTATCTTTACACGACGGCTGCTCAGCTCACTCCACACCTCCCTCCAACTACTTTTCTTATAACTTCCGAAAAGCCAATTTCTGCCTCATAAGTGAGTACCTCAGCAATATTACACTCCGCTTTTTAGCGATATAAGTGTAGAGGTTTCAACAGCCTCTTTCTACACTGAAATCTACAACGCCATGTCCCTATATGTCCCATATTCCCGACACAGGTTATCGTTCTCATCGCCCCCTTGGTATAACTGTTGTGATCCTTCTCTCAGGGAGCGTGTCTCCTTGTCCTGAAAAGGATGAGGGATCTCTTTAACACAGCTCCTGAGGGGACCCGTTGCGGTTGCCGCCGTGCTTCCTCGAACCTTGAGGGAAGAGCAGCTACCGATCGTTGAATATGGTCCTGGGAATCGGATAAGCAATATAAAAATACTTTTTATTTTATTAAATTCTTATTATATTTTTAAGTTAATTTACTGGCATCCTACCGCTTCGGACGCCAATTGAGACTGATCCTCGAATCTTTTTTTTTTTTTTTTAAACTGTATTTATTAACCATAATTAAAATTTGTACATTTAAGTAATACAGTGACTTAAAATTAAATTCGTGACAATTGCTTACATGTAATTATTATTATAATACATTTTCCAAACAATGTTTTAAGAGTTACAGGCTAGGTGTGTGTTTATACATTTAGTAGGGTTTTGTCTTCTTGGAAAAGGTCAGAAAACCAGGAGTCCTCGAATCTGCAATTCATCACCCTTATAAATGAAACCAAATCGAGATTTTGTATCTCGAAGAGATCGAATTCAAAGCAAAATCTCGATTTAGATACTTTGGCTGGAGTTGTGTGTTTGTTTTTTTTTTGAGATAAGAATCCGGTTAGCCGAATTCTCGGACACATGAGCGTGACTATGGAAATTGAACATCTGGTTCAATTTACCATATTTGCTTTTGTTTGATGATCTGGGGAAATTGATGTATATGGATTATAAACGAATATTTGATTCGTTTACCAGGAATTTTGCTCGATTGGGATAACGTATTTCTGGATTAGTTGGATGACTATGGGGAGTTGGGTGCAAGGGCGATAAACGAACATTTGATTCTTGTACATTTCGAAGGTCGTACGCCTCTTGCTTTTCTTCCACTCTATGCCAATGTTTACAATCTGGCTTACATGGTCTTCTTGATAGAGCATCAGCGTTATTATGCACCTTCCCTTGACGGTGGGAAATTTGGAAATCGTACGTTCGAAGTCGTTGGATCCATCGAGCTATTTGTCCTTCCGGATTCTAAAAATTTAACAACCATTTCAGGGCGGCATGATCCATCCGAAGGTGGAATCGACGTCCGTACAGGTACTTATGGAAATTCTTAACGGCTTGTACGGCAGCCAGCAGTTCCTTTATTGTTGCGCAGTAATTTCTCTCTGGCTTGGATAGAACTCGACTATAATATGCGAAAACTCTCTGTTTACCATCGACTTCCTGTGACAACACTGCTCCGATTCCTGTGTTACTTCCATCAGTATCCAATATAAATGGGCGATCCGATCTTGGGAATGCCAATGTTGGAGTCTTACATAACTCGGCCTTCAATGTGTTGAATGCTGCCTCACACTTTTCTGTCCAATGCAATGTCTTGTGTTTACCCTTTAGTTCGTGTAGGGTTTTAGCCACATTGGCGAAACCTTTAACAAACCGTCGGTAATATGTGGCTAATAATTATGGTTTTGAGCCAGCGATCTTTCGTTAGCAACAAACTTTATATAAAAAACAACGAACGCGATCTTTCCGTTTATTTATCTTTATTAATTTATGTAGGATCAACAGTTATAGTTTTGAGCCAACGATCTTTCGTTAGCAACAAACTTTACATAATCTTTATTAACTTATGTAGGATCCGCAGCAATGACTCGGACGGTCTGCACACGATGATGGCTAGTAGCGGACTGTCTCATTGGGCATAACTGCCAATTCAAAAAGAGACGCTACGACCTCATCGTGGTGACAATCGGCCAGTTGGTGCCAGCTGCTGCGCAACTGGTATACACTGCGAATGTACTAGATTTCTCCTGTACATTTCAGCACATTTAATTGTGTTTTTACTTAAAATCTAACATTGCAATCATAATAGATTATACCTCAGGTAGTTACAAGAATATCTACCTGTTAATAGGTAATTTAGGTATTTAAAATATAATTGTATTCAAACGACATTATAAAGATATATTCGTTTTGTTATGTTTATTTTATATTCATGTCATGTTTCTGTTATGGATATGTAACAGCTAATCCCATAAAGCTTCTTAACTGTTGCTTATCTTCTGGAGTAGGCCACTCTTGGACAGCTGCTATCTTATTAGGATCCGTTTGAACTCCTGCAGATGAAACGATGTGTCCCAGGAATTTTACTCTCCTTTGGAAGAGTTCAACATTTCTTCGAATTGAGCTTTAAGTTGGCATGTCTTAGTCGTTCGAAAACGGAGCGCAGATTATTGATGTGTTCTGGTAAATCCCTTCCAACAATGATGATATCGTCCAAGTACACAAGACACGTCTTCCATGTAAGTCCCCGTAGAACACTTTCCATTAATCGTTCGAACGTTGCTGGAGCATTTCACAATCCAAACGGTATCACGTTGAATTGATAAAGTCCATTTCTGGTAGTAAACGCTGTCTTCTCGCCCACCCACCCATTCCACTTGCTAGTAACCGCTTTTTAGATCCAATGTTGAAAACCACTGAGCCGCAGAAAGGGTATCTAGTGTGTCGTCGATTCGAGGAAGTGGGCAACTGTCTTTCTTCGTAACGTCGTTTAACCGTCGAATTTTGAATTTTCGGCATCCAACTTTGCATTAACATCTGCAGCTTGCGCGTCCAATTTTGAATTAATATCTGTAGCTTGCGCGTCCAATTTTGTCATCATCATTCTGAACATCTCCGAAATGTCCAACTGTGGCGAACTCTTCTCCGTTACTTTGGCACCATCTTGACTCGCTGTTTCTTCTTCATCCGGACAGTCTGGCTCAATCGTAAAAACATATGTGTCGACATCGATATCCTCTTGCTCCATTGCTGCTTGCAGACGCTGTCGAAGCATTTGCTTCTGTCCTCTGCTATCCAGATTCCGGTCCTGAAGTTCCTTCTTCAACTCAGGAACGCGAAGATCCTCCAAATGTCGATCTGACATCGGCACAACACACGTTCACAAACTCACCAATAATTAATCCCACTTCTGACACCAATTGTAGCACACTCGGGGTTCGCTGGATTAATTATTTTAATAAATAAGAGCCGTTAAATCGATTTTCTTTGTAAACACTTTATTAGTCTGTTAATAACAACCGTTCCTTGATATTTCGCTAATAATTCGGTGACTCTGTGGGGATTTTCTACACCGCATGGAGAACCAACATACAATTCCAACCAACCTTGGCCGCTAACAGCGCGTCACCTCAACCCAACTCCCCATGCAAAATCCGTAATAGCAAACATTCCAAACTTTGCAATAAAACACGCACCAAAACCCACAACAGAATACATTCTTAATCATCCCCGCATACATTTTCCCAAAATTGCTTCGGTCAATTCTTTCCTTAAGTCATATTCCTACCTTGCGACGAAGGAATCTTAATTTCCCCGAAATTCATATGCTGTAATAAAACGCATATTCAAACCTACAATGGGACATTAGCCATCACCACCAACTATACCGAGCGGCATACATTTCCCCGAAATTGTTTCGGTTAATATCTTATCTAAATGATGTTCCTTGCTTGCAGCCAAGCAATTCTAATTTCCCCCGAAAATCATTCCGGCTCACTTCCTACCTAAACTATTTTCTCGCTTGCAACCAAGCGACAGCTAATTTTCCGCGAAATAATCGCAACGATCAAGACCCTTGATCATACTTGGCTAAGCCAATTTCCCGCTATACACAACCAACGAATCCAACGCATGTTATACGGCGAGGATTCGCTGGAACTGAATTCCCTATGCAAGCATAGCAATCCGTTTCAAGTTCCGAGTAAGTGGCAGTGAGATTATTTAGCTACGACTCCACTGCCACGACGCGATGAACTTTTTCTTGCCTTTAACCGATCAGTCGAGCTTCAACCGCCACCGGGGGCACACGGAGTCGATATCCAACCCCCACCAGCGCCACACCGCCGCCTGCGGGCATTTTGTTCAGTTTCGAATATTGTGATCGCTCCAACTCAGAGTGGAATTAATTAGAGTGCCGAGGATTGATAGTTCCTTGGCTTCGTCGATACAAGTGCCGTTCATAGGAAGTATATTTACCTAGGGGCACTCCTTTGACGACACGAGACAGCGCTGGGTTTTAAAGGCATTGAATTCTACTCGGTTGGATAATCCCCATTGATATATCTTGTTGAGGTCGGAGTTCAATGTATCAAGAATAACCGTCTGATTGGTAATGATGTAATAGTTGGCCTCGCTCCCAGGTAGCGTGTCTCCTGGTCATGAAAAGGATGGGGGATCTCTTTAGACCGCTCCTGAGGGGACCCGTCGCGGTCACCGCCGTGCTTCTCAAACCTAAGGGAAGAGTAGCAACCGATCGTAGACGAAGCTAATGCCGCAAACTTTTCAGGGCAACACCCAGCGGCTTCTGCCGGCTTCCGTGGGGCAAGTGGTCTTCGGCATCAGCGATAATCTGTGGATGAACAAAAGGGGCGAGAGCCACAGCTCCACTCACCAGTCAAGAATTAAAACTCCGTTTTTTAAGGTGTACAGAGTCTTCTTTATTTTTTCTGTTGTAAGCTATCCTGTTGGTCTCCCGCAGCACTTCCTCCAGGGATCATGTACATCAATCTAATACGGCTCGCTCCTGGGGTACTTCCTCCAGGGACAGTGTACATCAATCTGCTGCGGCTCGGAGATCGCGATGCATCTTCCTTTTAAATGGAAACAAATCGAGATTTGTATCTTGAAACGAACAATGCAAATGGAAAATCTCTATTTCGATACATTGGGTGCGGTGCCCAATGTTTGTTTAAGATAAGAATTCAGTTTGATGAATTCTCATGGAACTATAGTGCATATGAGGGATATGCATTGGAATTTGGGTTTTGTTTGCTTATGGCAAATTGAACATCTGGTTCGATTTGCCACGGGTTTGGTTTATTTAGTTTATGAGGGATTTTACCAGATTGGGATAATGTATTTCTGGATTTTGAATTCAGATTATACCGTAGCGCAGATGCAAAGCGATAAACGAATATTTAATTCGTTTATTGCGAATTTTTGAATCTAGATTAATGTTTTTCTCATTCCAAATGTTCCAAAAATTGAATGCCCATTTTGTATTATTGCTATGGATACTCGTATATAATATATATACATCATCATCATCATCGGCACTAAAACTGGGAACCGGTCTTGGCCTTATTTACTAAGTCCTAAGGCTTGTTAAATTTTCCATAATGATTTGTTTTTTCTGGGCAAGGTCATTAGTCTTGCGCCAGAGGCTCCCCGACGGGGAATCGAACCCCGGTCTCCCGCGTGACAGGCGGGTATACTAACCACTATACTATCGAGGAGCCTATATATATACATATCAGTACAATAATCTAGAAAAAATTGATTGATTTATCTTTCTCCAAACCAATACATTTTAAATTTTGAAACACTAGTCTAGCTTATTTGTTTTCCCATGCAGAAGTCCATTGTATCTATTTATATAACTCGTTAATCGAACATGCCCCATACTATATAACAATTCGTTTCTTTCATTCGTAGGTGAGAACAGTTTACATGGGTGTGTGTCTTCCGTCATCGTGCACCACAGAGGATGTTAGGATGCTTTCCTCTATATCGCATACTCCTTTGCAGTATCGTCAAGTAGAACTTATCGACATTCGCATGCCGACAGCAAAACGCTACAACATTTTTACAGATGTGACATTTTTGATACTGGTGTAAGAAACCAAAGCAATAACATAATTTTGTTTTTACCTGCATTTGAAACTGAACTTTAATTATTAGCTCCGTGTCCGGTATTGTTGCAGTCCTAATGTTCTTTGGAACCATTTACGAAATCTGTCTACAAAGGCGCTTGCAAAAAGTCCTCCAAGAGCAAGACAAAGAGATGATGAGTAGCACCAGCGAAACTTCTTCGGGCATAGGATGTGCAGCCTCGGATTACAGCGATTCTGGAACGAACGATATCAAGAAGGACATAAATATTGTACTTAATCTTCCAGTCGCTAGTATGAACAATAACAACTCTGACGAACATCTCGAAGGACACTTGCACGAGCCAGAAAAGCTGAGTATTTACTCAGAACTTCTGTTATCGTTTTCGGTTATCACCAATTTCAATGCGATATGTGACCGCAATGTGGGCTCTGACACAATTCCGTCAATACACGGATTACGAGCATTCTCTATGGCTTGGGTTATCTTAGGCCATACGTGTATAGTCGTTTTTAAGTACTCTGACAACATGGAAATGAGAAAGGATGTGGAGAAGAACATCTTCTTCCAGGCTATCACCAGCGCTCCTTTCAGTGTGGATACATTCTTTTTCTTAAGCGGAATTCTTGTGTCGTATATTTATTTCCGAACGAACGCCAAGGGAAATCTCAATAAGTTGAGCAATGGCGTTAATGAATTTACGGCTGGGGTACTTCACTTTGTTGGATTGGTGGCTTATAGATTTATGAGGTGAGTTTTTGAATGTTAATCTCTTGCATTTATAATTGTTTTTGAATTACTCCTAAGATTAACAGCACCTTACATGTACGTGCTCGGATTTGTTCAGGTGAGCATGCAATATCTAGAAACATTCTCAATTTTTGATCCCCCAACAATGGATCATATTACTTGCCCTCAATATTGGTGGAGAAACCTGTTATATATAAACACCCTCTTCCCTGTTGATCAGATGGTAATTTGAAATACGTTTTCCTCTTGTGTTCTCTTAATTTATTGTGGTTTCTTTTCAGTGTATGCTATGGAGCTGGTATCTGGCTAATGATACTCAATTCTACATAGTTGGAGCGATCATTCTCATCGTAGCTGTTCGACACTTCAAACTAGCAGCCAGTACGATGGCACTATTCCTCGTATCGTCCTGGGTTACAACAGCTATAATCGCTTTTAATAATAATCATAAACCAAACACAGATGATCCTTTGGCGTTATTTGACAAAATCTATGATAAACCGTGGACGAGACTTGGACCCTACCTGGTTGGAATGGCAGTTGGGTGGATTCTGTTTAAGACTAATTGTAAAATCCGCCTTTCTAAATTCGTTGTGGGCTTCGGGTGGACATTGGCTATGACAAATTTACTAGTGCTTGTCTTTGGACTCTACAACACAGAGCTGTCGAAAGTTACAGCAGCTGCTTACAGTTCTCTTAGTCACTCCGCATGGGCGCTGTCTTTGGCCTGGATTACGATAGCATGCTCAACGGGGTACGGTGGTTTAGTGAACACCATTTTGTCAGCACCATGTATTTATCCCTTTTCGAGAGTGACATATTGCGCTTATTTGGTACATCCAATTGTGATACGAACCGTAGTCCTGAATTCAGATGCACCTCTACATCTAGGGGTTGATTCAATGGTAAGTTGAAAGTTTATTTATAATGTTTGTAACTATCTTAACCCGGTGTCAATGTTGATTAACTTGCTTGAAGCTCGTTGATTTTCCAGGATTGTTGAAAGTAAACTTCAAGATATTTTTTCTCGTTCTACTTTTGTTTCGGCTTATAACACGTGTTATTTAAACGACTACAAATATCAATGTAATACACCACAAAAATAATAAATCCTTGAATAAAAGTGGCACCAAACGAAATCCTGGTGGCACCAATATACAGCCATGGCGCATTCCCGAATCATGGAAAATAGACACGCAGCTCGATGGTTACAACGATCCGAAATGATAGGTTATCATGGAGAGTTCTTGCCAAAGTTCAAAGCTGTTGGTAAATTTGATAGGATAGAAACTATGTCGGATGCGGTCCAAGGGACATGACAAATAGACAATATTTGTTGACATCATTTTTCAACTGTTTGTCGAGAAGCTCAGTATTGGCAATCATTTAAAAGTCAGGTAGATTCTAATTACTTGACTAATTCAGAGTTAATAATTTTTCCCATCATCTTGGATAATAAGGAAGATAAAATTATTGGCCGAAAATCAGGGATACTTTTTTCTTTTCTGTGGGTTTCGAACGCGAAAGAAGGGTTTTCGACGTGTCAGATTTTGTCCTTCTTCACTATCGCGAATAACGGTACATACAACTAATAGTAGAAAATATTTTTATTATAAGCAAATATAAAATCAAAAAACGATTTCCTTACTCTCTTCTCTTAGTAATTCCCACTGGAGCCCAGGTCTACCGGGATCCCACTTACTATACAGTTACGGGCTATGTGCTCGACCTCATTACACTTGAAGCACTTGTTTCTGGCTGCCGATGCTTATTCTGCGTCGGTCCAGCTCTGGGTGGTCTTAGTTAATCCTTGTAGTTGTTTCTCTATACCGTCTATTTGCAGGGTAATTTCGTCCCACGTGTCCAATCAGGTTATACCTGAAGCATCTGATCGCGGATAATGTTGGAATTCCTGCACTTGTTCCTGACGTTCCGGCTTTTAATTTTTTATTTTACTACCCCCACGAAAGACGAACCTACAGCGCTGAGTCTTCGCCGTTTTTTCTCGACCGGACCTATCATCCAAGCTCCGACAGATGCTCAAGGATTCCTCCCAAACATTTCACGAAGCCTATAGCTCAATGCGCCCGCATTGCGCCTTCCGGTTGATATCGGTCTCCTCTGTGGTGTTACACTTTCGTTCCACCGAATTTTCTGTAGAAGCTGGTGTCGGGATGCGCTGCTTTTAACATATCGTGACACTCCGTGTCATGACTCGTATCACGTATTTCACAAGAGTCCTCTAGTCCAGGTGACCTCTCGAGCCGACCGCTTTCATGGCGAATACAAATTCCTCGGTGTCCGCATCCGCCATTTGTTTATTTTTACTCCGCAAACGTTCGTGCAGATCGGCTGCATCATCTTCCGTCTGCATCATCTTCCGTCCAGAAGTTATTTAGTAAATCGCATAGGAATTCCTCTAATGATGAGTGAAGGACTCCCATGGAACAAAGTTTAGCTACTCCTGCCAGTTTACTGATGGCTGCCATCATGACCAGTCTTCCATCTACATGCTAGACATCTCTAATTTCCCGGACTCTTCTTACATATGCCGTGGAGGATAGTCTTGCTGTAATTCACAGAGCATCTCGACCACATCGTTCCCGTATATCTAGTCCTTTATATCGTTTTCTCCTCTGTGGCGCTTATTCTTTCATCATCATCATCATCATCGGCACTACAACCGGGAGCCGGTCTTGGCCTTATTTAGCATGGCCTGAGTCTTGTTAAATTTTCCATAATGATTTTTTTATTAGTCTTGCGCCAGAGGCTCCCTGACCGGGAATCGAACCCGCGGGTATACTAACCACTATACTATCGAGGAGCCCGCTTATTCTTTGTTCTGACGTAAACGTCTTCTCCCTCTGTTCATTTGCGCGCGGATGAGCTCGGTTTTCCCCAACTTTGTCATCATGACTTGAATTTCGTCCATCAATTTCTTCACTGTGTTTTATTCGTCGTTATCCGATGTCGTTTCCTCTTTGGTATCGCCTACTTCCTTGGTGCTCTCACCTGGTTCGTTTTCACGTAGTCCTTCGTGAACTACCAACTTGTGCAGGATCTGGGACTTCTCTTTTTCTGCCCTTAAGCCACACTTCTTCAACTCGTCTCCCACTTTCTTCATTCTGCTGGCTTTGCTTTTGGGCTGAGCCTGGGCTGGATCTGGGCTGGATCTGAGCTGAATCTGGGCTGGATCTGAGCTGACTCTGGGCTAAATCCGAGCTAACTCGATGGTAAATCTGGGTTAATTCTGGGCTAAATCTGGTCTAAATCCCTCTACTGAAGTTGTAACAGGTCAGTTTTCTTTATTTATTCTAATAATGTTAACAAAGGGTCTTATATTTTTGTTACTAATCCTAATGCTCACCACCGGAAAAAGAGAGGGCGAGTGCCCGCTATGTGCTCTTTTTATACTCCATACTCAACGAACAGTGAAGTTCAGTGCCCGAGAACACAAGTAGACGTCAGTCTCGCCAGAGTTGGGGTTACACTGAACAGAATTGTTCTTCACCATTTAAAATTACGGCTATTGGTGGGAAAGGTCCGATTCCGGACACGCTACAACCATGAGTTGTACACGATCTACCTTGAAGCTATCGTTGTAAGAAAGATCAAGTTTGGTAGCCTCCGATGCGCGGGACACCTAGCTCGAATGAGCGAAGAGAAGCCTTTGGCGAATTTGACTTTAGATGTAGTGTTCCGCCGAAGACTGTCTACACAAATTAAAGACGTTTGTTTCGATAAATATAATTTTATTAATTTTGGTGTATTATCACGTGCCCCGTTTGATACGAAATTGGTCTTGTTTTATACGAACACTGATTATGGCTGTGGATACAATGTTAATCTTATCTTATAACAAACACGGTCTTCGCTTTCAGTAAAAGTCAATCTTAGTTTACAACACACACTGGTTTTCGCTGTGGGTATAAATTAATCTTAACTTACAACACACATGGGTTTCGCGGTGGGTAAAAGTTAATCTTAGTTTATACAAACACTGGTTCGCTGTTGGTAATGGTTAATCTTCTTTTGAAACAACATTGTTGCGCGCTGAAACTCTTTTTGCCCGATCTTCTTCGCTCCTGATCTTTTTCTTTTGGATCTTAGCACTCGACTGGTTCAACGAATTTTTCTCCAGGGATGAGAAACTCACCCGGTTGTTTTTCCTATCTGTCCCGTTCTCTTATCCTCTCTTCATCAATGGATTTCTCCTTTCCAGGAGATCGCACCCTCACTTGTCCTACGATTTCGTATTGTTCGTATGAATACTGAGTGGATGCACCCGACACACACAGACGCGAACGTTGCTGTCCGTGTGACCGGATATATGCCGAGGATCGTCAGGAATTTCACACATCTGCGGTATCCCTTTGTGTACATTACCCGCGTGTGGTTTATGCCCTTCCTCGGCCGAAGTTATGATCTTCGGCTGCGATATTTACATGGCTTTTATTTTCTTGTAGGAACAGTGTCGGTTGCTTCGTTTAGTGTTTACTCTCTGTTCCCACAATAGTCCTTTCGATAAGGAAAACCAAATTGCGGTTGGCTCAAGGGAAGGTCATACATTTGTTTATTCCTTGGCTATACATTTATCGCCTGGGATTTTTTTGGCTGTCGGCATCTGGCGCGGCCACTGTGTTTGCCCAGCTAATGGGTCGTCAAACAATTTCTTTTCTGGGTAGTGTCCTTCGATAGCCGTGCAGGCACGAGAAATTGGGCCCACGTGTCTGTAGATACGTGGTCTTGAGGACACCAGTCTGCATATCCCCTTCAGCTAGGCGGAAAGGTAAATTTTTGGCCCACGTATCTGTGGGCATGTGGGGTTGAGGACAAGGTAGATATGTCCGCTTTGGCTAGGCGAAAGGAATTAAACCCCACAGTGGGGTGTGCGGCATGCAGGACCGCCACAACCCTCCCGGAAAGTCCGTTGTGGCAGGATATATGGAAGGTGACAGCGCGACAGGAGGGATGGCGTACACCAGGACGCCCAGAGCATGGGAATGCTAAATTGGAGATATCTTCTCGAAATCGGGACCGATGGAGAGACTTGCTAAATAAGGCCAACACCGAATCCCGGTTGTAGTGCCGGTGATGATAATGATGGTGGGAAAGGTGTATTACAATTGTATTGCAGCCGTTTGTCATTCAACGCATCGATACCAAGCATCAGACATTCGATGTTAACAACTCACGGTAAACTACGGCGCGCTGGACCCACTCAATAGAGAGCATACCTGCGAAAATTCGATTTGACTGTCGACTTGAAGGCATGGCCGGGAACTCCATGCGGTTTACTGCGCTTAGGGTTGTCGTAATGGACCCATTTTGTATCCCCAGTCAGTCCTTTCCGTCTTTGCAAATCAAGCAGCTGTTTACAAACAAACAAACACCATTCAACACCTCTTGGCTACAACTCATTCAGTGAGCTGTTTTGAAATAATATAAATTTTATTTTACTTCTCTCAGGAAAGGCAAACTTATGGCGCTGAATCGACTTTTTGATATGCTATGTTGTCTACACCGCATAAATTAGCTTAAACTCAGAAAGATAGTTAAGGATTTATTCCAAACATTTGACGGAGCCTATACCTCGATGAGGTGGTATATGATCGGGTGGCTGGACAGTGGAATCCAGCCTACAACTTAATAATTGCACCGAACTACAACCAGAGCAAGAGCCGTCACTTAAACCAACGTATGCTAAATCAAATATATGGCACATCCTCCTTACCAACTCAACCGTTGAAGCGGCTTGTTGAATCATTCACAGTGATTTTGTTCTTAAGTTTGACATGAGTCTTAATGAAATGTTGTCTCCAATTTTGGATTTTTGAAAACCTTCTTTTTTCCACCACCATGCCGGTCTTCGATGTCAAAATCACGATTCTTGAAGATTTGAAACCACTGGCGATATGTTTTTCACTAATAGAAGCCTTATCGTATATTCTCCTTTGAAACTCATTCACTACGGTGACATAATAACTTTGTGGAATATTATGTTTCTATTACTCTGTTTACCCATAAACAATGGCCAAATTCACCTCTTTAAGCTCTTACTGTATTGTTACCCCTAATATTATATTATATTCTTACTCGTAAAAAAAAGAAAAAACATTCAGACCATCTCCGGTTATATTCTCGGCAAACTGCAGTATAAATATTTATAAGTAAGTATACATTTTGCTAAGTTATTATTTATTAACGTAGTTTTAGCTACCACAAAAGTGTAAGGAAACGGTGGCAATAACAAGATCTCCGGGGGGGACTATGTCAGGGGGAACATCATGCAGATATCATGATAAATAATGGAACTTTAAGAGGTTCGTCATCGCATAACCGGGTTCGCTCTCGAGGCTCTGCCCACGCTCGACTGGTGACGTCATTTTGTAACATCAGGGGCATCGGTTTCACCAATACCAATGTAAACGCCGTCCACCAATATTTGCAAACAACGAAACCTGATAGCATTGCCCTAACTGAGACCCAGGTTGATTCGTCAACTGATTCGACATATCTTCGTTGCTCAGGATACGACTTACATTCGAGATTCCGTTTCAAAGGCGGAGTCTGCGTCTTCGCGCGTTCCGATCTGGCTTGCCAAAAGATGGAGGCGTTGGAACCCAATAACTTGGACATCATGTAGTTGAAGGTTGTGCTGGGGAATTCTGTTAAATGTCTTTGTTGTCCTTACCGCTCCCCGAATGACGATCGGCCGGCGACATTTTTCGAACATCTTTCACATACCGTCGACTGGAGACAGATCAACCACTCAGCTTCTGAAATTGTTGTCCTTGGTGATTTTAATTCAATTCCGGCTGGTTGTTACATTCTAACAGAACCGACGAGGCTGGGAGGCTGGCGGAGATGTTTGCTGTAAGCCACAACTTGACTCAACTCGTGGGGGAGCCAACGCGAATGCCGGATGCCAGAGGCGATTGTGCGAACACCCTGGATCTGTTTTTGACATCCGAACCGAGTATTTATACAGTAGAGGTTTCTGTGCCACTGGGAAACTCAGATCACTGCTTGGTATCTGTGGCGCAGATACTTGCATATCAAGCGAATAACCGGCCTAGGCAGCTTCGCCATGAATGGAAGTATGGGGCTGCTAACTGGGACGATTTGCGGGATTTCTTCGCATCCTTTCCATGGCCGGGGGTGTGCTTCGGAGACTCAGATGTTAACGCTTGCGCGGAGTCGGTATCAGAGATTATTCTTCTGGGGATGGAGATGTATATTCCACATTCCATCAAACGAAGTTCGTCTGATAAACCTTGGTTTGATAAAAAATGCGAGCAAATTACAGCGGCAAAAAATAGAGCTTTTAAGCAATGGCGTCCCAATCCCACCGATGTTAACAGAACGAATTTTGTTAGAATAAGAAACGCGTGCAACCAGACGATTGATACTGCGAAGGAAGCTCACAACGACAGAGTGATCAATAAGCTCCTTCGGTGCCCAACTGGTTCGCGCTCCTTCTGGTCAAGGGCAAAGGCTGTCAGCGGTAACTTCGCACCCTCCTCATTCCCGCCGTTAGTGACAGACAGCGGGACGTTAGTCACGAATTCAAAGGACAAAGCTAATGTGTTCGCGAATTTATTTTCCGCCAATTCAAACCTCGATCCCGGTCTTTTGGAGCCACCTGTGATCTCGCCGGTACGGTCTTCGAAGCGGGATGTCAGATTTCGTCCGTACACTATTCAACGCATTCTACGTGAACTGGATTGTAGGAAGGCAACCTGCCCGGACGGAATACCAGCAATAGTCCTTAAGAACTGTGCTCCAGAACTGTCGCCGGTTCTTGGCAGACTCTTCCGCTTATCTTATACACGGAGACTCTTCCTGCCTGCTGGAAAATCGCTCGAGTTTAGCCAATCCCAAAGACGGGAAAAAAGTGTCTCCCACAAAATTACCGTCCGATAGCATTACTGTCTATTTTATCTAAGGTAATGGAAAAAGTCATCAATACAGAGTTGGTTAAGTATTTGGAGTGCAACGGTCTTCTGAATGATCGTCAATACGGATTCCGTGGCAGGCGGTCCACAGGAGACCTTTTGACATTTATAACTGATATATGGACATCTGCGATTGAACGGCATGGTGAGACAAGGGCGGTCGCATTGGATATATCCAAGGCTTTTGACCGCGTCTGGCACGGGGCATTGCTGAGCAAAATTCGTTCATATGGACTTTCTCAACAGCTTTGCGACTGGACTGGGAGCTTCTTCGAGAATCGACCGATCCGGGTTTGTTGTGGACGGCGAGTGTTCGGATCTGTATCCTGGTAATTCGGTTCTTGCTTCACAAAAATGATTTGTTGGAGACAACGGATAACAGAGTGTTCAGTTTTGCGGATGATAGTACGCTTGTTTCCTCCTTTTTGAGTGTTCGGCCGATTGGTGCATCTGCGTCGCAAAATTACCGTCCGATAGCATTACTGTCTATTTTATCTACGGTAATGGAAAAAGTCATCAATACAGAGTTGGTTAAGTATTTGGAGTGCAACGGACTTCTGAATGATCGTCAATACGGATTCCGTTTCAGGCGGTCCACGGGGGACCTTTTGACACTTATAACCGATGTGTGGACATCTGCGATTGAGCGGCAAAGTGAGTCAAGGGCGGACGTATTGGATATCTGTTTCCTCGTTTTCGAGTGTTCAGCCGATCGGTGAATGTGCGTCGCATCAGCTAAGATGCAGACAGATTGACTCTCTGAATCAGGATCTAGATAGGGTCCTGCAGTGGGGAAGGGCCAATCTGGTCGACTTCAATGCAGCGAAGACACAATATACAACGTCACGGTCTGTGGGAATATATCATGGCATAAACACGTGTCGAGTATCGCCAGGTCAGCCTCAGGAAAACTGAGCTATCTTTTTAGAGCCAAGAAACATTTTACTCCGGCCCAACTTCTTCTCCTATATAAATCCCAAATTAGACCCACGTTCGAATATTGCTCTCATGTTTGGAGCTCGGCTCCTAAACATACCCTCGACCTACTTGAGAGCATACAGAGACAAGCGATCCGCCTAATCGGGGACTCGGCGCAAACGTCGGGACTACAGTCGCTAACACATCGAAGGCGCGTAGCCGTCCTCTGTCTGTTTTTTACAGATATTATCACGGGTACTGTTCTTCGGAGATTCGTGATATTGTTCCACGCAATTCGGCTTATGTGCGCTCCAAAAGACAATCCGACGGATCGCACCCGTTGGCGGTTCATCTCCCGACGGCGCGAATATCCCTGCATCAAAATTCGTTCCTCTACAGAGCGCGGAAGCTGTGGAACTCCCTTCCCACGCGAGTGTTCCCGGAGCGTTACAACCTGCAACTGTTCAAAACGAACTGGAACAGTCATTTTATGGCATCTCGGGGCGCCCACTCGGCGCTATAGGTTCGCCTCTCCCGAGAGAAGTCTATTTAAATAAAAAAAGAAGCTAATTGCTTACTTACAATGCGGGAAAAGTCAGAGAGAAAACCAGCGTATTAGTGGAATGACCAGTTAATGTGTTGAGTCATTAATCTCCTAGATTAAGTAATTTATCTCGGCGAAAAACTCAAATATTGAGTATTCGAATTGCAAAGCCACTGTGAATATAATTTTCTAAATACATATTCGGCCATGCCACTCTGTGGGAAAATCAAAAGGACTGCATTATATCCAGCGAAGTACGTATCGGTCTTACCAAATACATACATGCGTAGTGCTCCAGAAAGCCCTACCACCTCTTTCCCCCATTCCTAATCCAAAATCCTAGCTATAATACGCTAAGACGTATAATCCTATCAAAACCCACAATAACCCAAACATGATTCAAAATTCGCAATAAACGAATCAAACATTCGTTTATTGCCTAACATTTGCCCCCACGGCATTATTAACCAAAATCCAAATTAAAATTAAAATTCACAATAAACGAATCCAATATTCGTTTATTGTTCTACATTTGCTCCACAGCATCACCGAAATCCAAGATTCAGAGATCGTTATCTCTATCCCTAAAATTCCATTGAGTTAAACAAACAAAAAACTCAAAAGCAGATACATTCACACATCTGCGCGATAGTTTCATAAGAATTCAAGAAATTGATTTCTTATCTTATGTAAATACAATGATCTCCGGGCCGTAGTCTAAATTCACAGTCCCTGGAGGAAGTACCCCAGGAAAATCCTGAATAATATAATAAAATCATATTCATAAAGGAAACAAGACGTGTTTTCATTTTTTATGGACGACGGAAAGCTAAGCATCGCCTGGCCCCCACGGAAGACCAAGTGAAGACATCAGGACGAAGGCCGAATCAAAGGACGTTGCTCTTCCCTTTGAACTCGGAGGAAGCACGGCAACGACCCCTTTTGTAGGACAAATTGTCAAGAGCGGTCAAATTTTAAGAGATCGCCTTGTCCTTTTAAGGACCAGGAGACACGCTTCCTGAAAATAAAAACCCCTACAAGAAACACAACACATGCACTTAGTTACAATATAGTTGGTCTGTAGTTGTATAGATGGGCCGGTGGAGCCGAGAAATGTCAACTCAAGCCACCAATGTTGCATTGGAGAATGCGAAACTCTCACCCCTTTGCCATAACTCGACGTAACAGACAGGTATCCCATAGAAACGGGACTTAAGCATAGTTACATAATAGATAAGCGAATGCGCCCATTACATGTTTTATGTCCATACAACATCGTCCTATTGAATACCTGCAGTATATCGATTTACAAGCTATCTGCGATGGATATTAAAATATTTCCACACGACAAACACTAATCATTAAATAATAATTTAAAATTACATGGTTCCAAGATAACTGTGGTGCGTGAAGGTAGAATTTATGAATTTATGAATTCGGTAGATTCATTCCAGTTATTTTTCTATTAACCCATATTGATTGTTGAATATTTCAAAATGAACCGAACACCACGCCTTTATATATGTTGTCTTATGAAGTCTGATTTACAAAACAAATAAATATGTATTTCAGAATAATTAGAAAAAATCCCTTGCAGTTATATGAAAATACAATCTAATTTGTGCCCACTCGTGTAAACTGAAAAACCAATCAAAACAAAAGCACTCATAAATTTAACAACCACAGAAAACCGGACACTAAAACTTTTACTTTCTTTTTACCTATTTTCAGATCGTGACCTTCTTCGGCCTTGTGGTGAGTTCGTGGCTGCTGTCGTTCATCGTGTCACTATCATTTGAGGCACCCGTCGTTACAATGTTAAAAATATTAACGCCCAATCGAAAGAAACGAGTGACAAAGTGATCATCTACACAACTCCCGATACGAATACTTTTCATCAAACCAATCCCCCTTTGTAAATACGAACACCGTAGCCTAATCGTGGCATTCCTCATATACGTGCTATCCATACCTGCTTGTTTGAATGTTATTTTGATTTTTATTCATGTCGCCATTACGTCATCTTTCCACAGTCAAATAGACACCAATAACATCACATCGCCGAAAGAAAAACAAAAAACAAAAAAAAAAACAAGACTCAATCAATCTCTTGTGGAGCTTACGCAACAATTTCGGCCCTGTCGACTTCCCTCGCCCCCCCGCCTCAAGATTATTATAATCGCACCAAAAAAGCACCTTAAGACTTTCACTCTCCGCAAAAGTGCTATCAATCTTTGTGTGTATGTTAGCCGGTCTGCCGAGGTTCCGACATTGCTGGAAGACTGACAAGCCTAAGGTAGGCCCGTCACGTACGGAGTGATAAAGAAAACCAAGCCGGCGTTTAAAGTTTTAGGTCACCCTAGGTTAAGGTTTTTATGTATTTAGACCGACCTGCTAATAGGGCGGTTCGAAAGGATGTGAAATATTTCATTCCGCTTATTCATATACAAATTAATTTAAGTTGGAAATTAATATAATCGTTCGCACAATTGGAATCGTGTAACTTTTTGGCGTGCTATGATTACCTATGAATATTATGTAGAGAATGTTTTTTTTTTAATTATTTTGTACATCTTTATATGCCCACATGTATCATTAGATATTATCTTGAGAATGTGTCTGCATCGCATCATTGACGACCTCTTAGTGCACCAAAGGCGTTACCTTCTTTTGAGGGTCGACGGGTTTGGATTCATGCCAGCTTTCTACTAAGCTTTTAATTATTATTATAATTATTATTATTATTATTATATTTGTGTTTTGTTTATTTTAAAACTTGTAGTTGTGAATATCTTTAGGAAAACACAATATTCACGTTTTTGTAAATGAAATAAAGAACAAATCAATGAATTCAAGTGTTTGTTTTGAACACCTCAATTGTTAGTTGGCTTGACTTGTCACAAACAGGAATATAGTTGCTTCGATGAACTATATAAAGTTGTACTACTCTAAATTGAATAAGGTGAGTTTTTTATTATTCTTAAATCTCAAAATACAAACCCGACAGAATATGGAGGAGAGGATAGTACATCTACTAATCAGTCAGAATGCCCCACACTCGTGTGGTTCGGCTAAAGAACGATATGTATATTTAACTATTGTATATTAATTAACTGTGTCTAACTTTCTTAATTAATCTGATATTGATTTTTAAAGTGAACTGATGGACACACTCATAGCTACTTGGAAATTAGACCAACGACAGTGATAGTGTGGGGGTTCTCTATACCACATGGAGAACCAACCCACAATTTCATACCTTATTTCGACCGCTTTCAGCGCGTCATGTCTACCCTTATCCCCCCTAAAAGCTATTCCACCTGTAAATCATGTTAAGCGTACGCATAGCTAAACTCATTATCCTATGCAGATAATGCATAATTGAGTTTAGTTATCTTTTTGCCATACGGCAACCCCATTTCGCTAACTCATGAGATTTCCACCGGTTAGCAACGGCATAGTCTGATCAAACGACGCGGTTGCGTCACCGAATTAAGTCAGTGGGCTACTCTCAGAGCTGCATTGATTCATGCACACACAACCAAGCCCACCCCGAGATCATAGTACTTTGTGTTTCTGTTCTCTCATTCTCCCATGTTCGTCGGCTATCGAATTAACCGATGTATTCACCACACATCGAGGGGCGTGGCAATGAGAGGGCAGAAGTATGATCTCCATTGGTTGTACTGTGTGCAAAAATTAAATTACCCATCTTCATCCCTTTTTCAATTAGTCGTTATTCAACTACCGTAGCGTGTGCACGCTGATGCACACGCTGGAGTCATGACCAGAGAAGTGTTGTCAGACGAACGTAGTGTTCCGTTACCCAATCGAGAAAGAGAAACGCTTTGCTTTTCAAAATAGTCAGTTTACAATTATAACATTTTTCAAAGGCGTAACTAAAGTCAAACCGGAAATAGATAAGATCTAAGTCAAGTGAATTAAAAGAAAACGATTGTATTAGTAAGGAAAAAAAAAAACGGATTAACCTCAAAACAACATCCAGTGCGTTTAATTATTCCATCTTCTCGGGTGAATAATTATTGCAGCAGAACGTGATGGGGATTCAATTGAAACAGTGGCCGTGTTTTGGCACACCTACTTGAACCCCACAATAGTACTTATAGAAAACAAGTAGACAGGGCTTATGTTTTAATTACCACAAGTGGACACTGAGTTCTAGTTTTAGACGAATATACGCTATCTAATTGTACTTAAGATTATTGAAAACGCCTTGTTCGCAAAGCGCAATCGTCCAGCCGAAATAGAGTGAGTCAGATCTCAAGGACCAGTAGTATAACAGGACACACGTATATCACCGAAATAGTGCATCATTAATATATATAATATTGAAGTAGTGTAACATCACCACAGTAGAACATGAATAGTTTAACAGCAAATATTATACGTGAAGCGCAAACAAAAATAAAATAGCAAGATCGGATAAGAAGTATATTAAAGCAGAATTGCTAAGCTTCAAAATCGTATATTTATTTTTCAACATCGTCACTAATACATTCGCCCAACGTGTAACAAGTTTTTTTCCGCTACTCAAAAATTCTTTAGACTTCTTTCGAATCCAGGTCTTGACAGCGGCCCTCAACTCATCGTCCGAGTTATAATTATTACCCTTGAGATATCTCTTAAGTATAACAAAATATAGAAATCGCATGATGCGTGATCAGGGGAATAAGGAGGGTGTGGAAACAGTTTACCCTTCAGGGTTCGCAGCTGCTAGAAGCATTCCAATAATCGCCGTTCGTTTTCGTCTGCGTGACGGCGTGGAACCCATCGTGCACAGATTTTACGGTATCCCAATTATTCAATTATAAAGCCGACATGTTCCTTGGATATTTCAATATGAGTTCCGATACGGTTTTGATCGGCGGTACGTTGGGTGTTCCTTCTATAAATATGGATTTTCCAGACTCGCAGTCACGAAATTTTATTATCCATCGATTTTCAGAATAGCTAGCAATAGTAGAATTGCTATAAACAACTTATAAACGATGATGAATTTCAGTAGGAGTCAGTTTTTCAGCAGTTAGAAATTCGATAACAGCACGCTGTTTAAGTTTCGTAGACATAGCACTAGACTTCGCAACCATACTTCCCGCTCTCAAAAGATACTGGACGGACGCTCAACCTCGAACCTGCGCATGCGTATTAAGAGCGAATGTCACTTCCATTTGCCACCAGACGCAGTTCTGGAAGCCAACTGTATTGCTTTACAGTCTACCCTCGTTACAATGAATACAATGAAAGGTAAATATATAAGAATTACTCATCTAAGAGAATCATATATAATATCTGCGATGGACAGTATAAGAGTTTGCGACACACGAGCTTGTTACATATGAGTTTACAGTATACGCGTTCGCAGTATAACCGTTTAGGATATTGGGTCAAGGTGTCGACATTGTAATGCCAGTGTTTCACTTAATCAGTCAGAATGTTCCATACTCGTGTCGTTCGGCTGAAGAACGATATTTATTTATATTTAACTATATTAATTAACCGTATTTAACTTTCTTAATTAATCTGATATTAATTTTTAAACTGAACCGATGAACACACTCTTAGCTACTTGGAAAATATACCAACGACAGTGATAGTACCTTCACAGTATACGAGTTTGCAGTATAACAGTTTGGGGTATAAACGTTTTCAGAGTAAAAATCTACAGTATAAGATAAAGTCTGACTCCCTGAGCTGGGCGACGTTGACCCAGCCTCTGGTCATCGCAATGAGTTTCCACGCATGTCATCGCAGGAAAAACCGTTCCGCCAATTGTGGTGTTAAAAACAACTAGTGCTAAAGTGCGTGATATTTTGAGCAACATTAAGATAGACAAATACCTAATTAAAAACATTTCACTTGGACAAAAAATATGTGCCCCAACAATGGACATATATAACAAAATCAGAACCGAACTCTTACGGTTAAAATATGAGTTTTTCATCCACTCGCGTAAGGAAAATCCGGATTAGACCTGATAAGCAACGATATAGTGAAAAATGAACTAATTGCACTCGGGATAAAGTGCCTAGATGTTAAAACCATCACATTAAATTCATCAACAAAAGCCCTGTACAAACACTACTTGTACATCGTCTATATTCAACGCGGTACTGTTAAATTAAACGAACTAAAACGGAACTACTCCACCTTGTTCAAAACCATCGTTCGCTGGGACTTTAAAAAACATTATCCAGGTAAGGTCACACAATGTTACAATTGCCAGCTTTACGGTCAAGGCTCGATGCATTGTCATATAAATAGCTTCTGTGCAATCTGTTCGGGAAACCATAAAACATCCGACTGCAAAACAAATGAGGTCGTCAAGTGTGCAAATTGTAGTGGGTCACATAAATCCACCGATCCAGAATGCATAAGCCGAAAGCAGTACATAGACATTCGCCGAAAATTATCCCCACGCGGACGTGGTACAGGAAATACAACGTTCCTATAGCCTCCGAGTGACAAACAGCAGCCAGTGCCCGACCGATTATCCATTGATAATTTTTCTCCAACACCCCGATCTGTGCGTCAACCTTCACTTCCTTCATCCACCTGAGCTTCTGGCCTCCATCAAACTCAGCAACCTTCCAACAGTGATACGACACACACGAAGAAAAATCCGTCAGAAACTTTAACTAATGATAACTTGTTCTCATTTAGCGAGATAAACTCTCTTCTTAATGAAGTTGTAACCAAGCTTAGTGCTTGTCAAACCAAAGCTGACCAATTCAACGTCATTACTTCATTAGCTATTAAGTACATATACTCGGAAAAAACATGTTAAGAAACTCTCTTAACATCATAACTTGGAATGCGAGAAGCATCAAAAACAAAAAGCATGCATTTTTTAGTTTCTTGATAAATTTTAATATTGACATTGCACTTCTTTCAGAAACCTGGCTCAAACAAGACATTTCTTTCTCACATCAAAATTACATATGTTATCGCCTAGACAGGGTACATGCTAGTGGTGGAGGTGTCGCAATTGTTGTGAAAAAATGTATAGAACATTCCTTGCGTCCTTCATTGCACCTTAAGTTAATTGAGGAAGTTAGTATAGATGTAACATTAAGTGATAACTCCAAGGTGAGTCTTTTTTCGGTCTATTTCCCTGGTGGAAATAGAAACATTGAGAAATCTACTTACTTTAAGCGGGATCTGCAAAAATTGTATAGAGTCAACACTCGAAACAAGGTAATTATTGGTGGTGATCTAAACTGGAGACATCAGTCGTGGAATTGTCTTTGGGCAAACTGCTGGGGTAACATTTTACTAGATGTTACTGAATCCAGCCCAAGTTTTTCCATACTTTATCCACTTCTCCCCACCTATATCCCAGCGAGTGCTAACAAGAACCCCTCAACTCTTGATCTATATATCACTAATATTCCAAATTACTGCACAGTACCATTAACTCTAAATGCGTTAAGTTCAGACCACCTTCCGATCAGCCTTACAGTGAATCATACAGTAGTTGTAAATCGTAGCAGTTTATACCACAACTATTCCGCCGCCAACTGGAATTGTTATAAATCATATATAAACACGAACTTGGTTCTAGGTGATACCAGCCTAAATTCTATAAACTGCAGCGAGCCCATTGATATCCTATGTAACAATTTTGTTTCTGTTATCAATAGAGCGGCCGATCTTGCGATACCTAAATGTTCCACTGCTCCAGTTGATAAGGCACCGCTTCCTGAAAATATCTTACATCTGATTAGGCTACGAAACTCTGAAAGAAGAAAATGGCTGCGTTATAGAATCGATTGTTTTCTACTTAATGTTAAAGTCTTAAATAATATAATTAAAAACGAAATCTCAACATATAGGAACAAGTGTTGGAATAAACACCTTTCCTCTCTTGACAAAGCTAGCAAACCGTTCTGGAAAATATCAAAAATTATGAAAAAGAGAGGGTCAAGTATTCCTCCGTTTAAAGTTCACGACAAGTTGTTTATTTCTTCAGTGGAGAAGTCGAACCTACTTGCTAACACGTTTAGTAAGAACCACTCCATATCTATGCATCTAAGCGACGCGTATACTGAAGCTGAAGTTGCTAACACTATCCATGTACTTTCTCAACCACCAGCTGAAAGTACTTACGCAACTAATATCAGCAAAGTTAAAGAATTCGTAAAAAAATCGAAATCAAAAAAGGCTGCTGGTCTCGATAATATTAACAACAAATTAATTAAAGCACTTGCACCTGCTGCAGGTAACTATTTAACGTTCATTTTCAACGCTTGTCTTAAGAATTGTTATTTTCCGGACTGTTGGAAAACAGCAAAAGTAATACCTATCCCGAAACCCGGCAAACCGAAAAACAGCCGCGAAAGCTACAGACCTATTAGTATACTTAGCTGTCTAAGTAAGCTCTTAGAAAAAATCATTAAGGAAAGGATTGATCGTTTTGTGGAAGACAATACGAGGGTTGCCTCTTATGTTTCGGGATTTGGCAACCCTAGTGTTGCAATCCGGCAATTGACAGCTCTGTCGTAATGTTGGACATTTTTGAGGTTATACGCACTCAGAACGTTTTGACATACGAGCGCTATTTGTGTTGTTTACAGTAACTTAAAAAATTCATCTCGGCCCAAAAATGGAATTAAATCGTCAACATTTTCGTGCGATTATTTTTTACAACTTTCGGCGTGGATTAACTCAGCAACAGTGCATGGATGAACTTAATTCAATTTTTGGCGATGAAGCTCCATCAAGAAACAGTGTTTATCGATGGTATGGTGAATTCAATCGTGGTCGTAGTTCACTCCAAGATGAATTTCGTGAAGGTCCTCCAAAATCAGTTGTTGTTCCGAAAACCATTGATGCTGTGCACGAACTGATATTGGAAGATCGTCATGTGACAACCTTAGGCGTTAGTGGGACCAGCATACATTCAATATTGCATAAACATTTGACCGTCAAAAAAATTTGTTCGCGTTGGATCCCACACAATTTATCAATCGCCCAAAAAAGGCTCGTGTCAATTGGTCGAAAGAAATGCTCAAAAAATACGGTCGCGGTGCTTCGAATCACGTCTATGACATCGTGACAGGTGATGAATCGTGGATTTACGCGTATGAGCCCGAAAGTAAACAGCAGTCGACTGTCTGGGTGTTTCAAGATGAGCCAAATCCAACAAAAGTTGTTCGCGCACGAAGCACTTCCAAGTAAATGGTCGCCTGTTTTTTCGGAAAAACTGGACATGTCGCAACCGTACCACTAGAACAACGCAGAACAGTCAATTCTGAGTGGTACACAACCATTTGTTTGCCAGTTGTCTTCCAAGAAATCAGGAAAACCAACCGCCGAAGACGGATCACTCTTCACCACGACAATGCGAGCTCTCACACATCGCCTGCGACAACTGCATTTTTGAGCACCCAAAACATCGACTTGATGGGTCATCCGCCGTATAGTCCTGACTTGGCACCGAATGACTTCTTTTTATTCCCGTACGTAAAAAACAAACTGAGAGGTGAACGTTTTTCGACACCTGAAGAAGCGGTTGCTGCATTCAGAATGCATGTGTTGGAGATACCTCAATCAGAGTGGCAAAAGTGCTTCGACAATTGGTTCAAACGCATGCAAAAGTGTATAGATCTTCATGGGGAATATTTTGAAAAACAATAATGTGATTTTCGATGATCAATATTTGTTTTTGTTCTCTAATCCCGAAATATAAAAGGCAACCCTCGTAACATCTTACCAAGCTTTCAGTTCGGTTTCCGCAGTGGTCACAGCACAATCCACCAAGTCTTGCGCATTAAAAACTACATAGCTGGTAAATTCATCGACAAGGAGTCAACGGGAGTGGTTCTTCTAGACATCGAAAAAGCCTTTGATACGGTATGGCACGATGCCTTGATTTATAAGCTACTGAAGCTTAAGCTGCCTATGCTGCTTATCAAAATTATCCAGAGCTTTCTTCGTTCGAGAAAATATGTTGTGAGTACATACCGACATATCCTCTACTCGCCAAATCCACTATGATGTACCCCAAGGCTCGGTCCTTGGTCCCATATTATTCACATTGTTTGTCGCAGATTTACCATGTCTAGGTGAAAACATTCAGGTAGCTATGTTTGCCGATTTTCTCTTCGGATGCCTTATCCACTAATGTCTACAACTCTTTGCAAGCAGCTCTTGACAAACTGGCAGTGTATTACAGGAAATGGAAAATAAAAATAAATGGTAATAAAACACAAGCTGTCTGGTTTTCGAGATGTAGGAAACACTACTACATACCAAATGGCACTAAACTCAGTATGTGTGCAGTTGAAGACTGTAGATGTCTAGGTATTATTCTAGATAAAAAACTTTCAAAAACACATCACTACCACAATTGACAAAATAAACAAAGTCGTAAGAGTTATGTATCCATTAGTGTGTAGAAAGTCAAAGCTTAGCATCGAAAATAAAATTATAATATTTAAAACCATTTTTCAAGCGATACTCCTGTATGGGGCCCCTGTATGGTGTAACTGTGCTCGCACACACAAAATAAAATTGCAAAGGTGTCAAAATAAAATATTGAAAATGTTGCTGAATTTGCCATGGCATTATTCGACACATGAACTACATGAAAACGCTAACGTTAAACAGGTAGAGTTCCTTATTGACAAAATCAATCGAAACTTCTTCGTCAATTGTTCTTTTTCTGACAATGTTCTCGTTTCCCGTCTTGCGTTATCCTAAATCACTACATATGTACTCTGTCTATGAAAATTATATCGAGGTCATTACTATATAAAATAACCGGAAGCCAGTTTAATATTAGTCTTAAGATTCAAATAATTTTTTCTTGCAGTTTTCCCTTAATTTATTATTTGTTATTCATTAAAATTGTGCTATTGTCATTATATAGATTTAAGATTATAGTTGTAAAGGAATTGCTATCCTAAATATACCATAAATGTAATTATCTACCAAATAAAATTGAATTGAATTGAAAGTTGAACACTTGTGGTCTTCTCTATACCATTTCAATAAATATATTCCATTCAACGACAAGAGGTTTTAGGGAAGAAGATAAATGCAATGGTAGTATTTGTTTGCTGTTCTTTGCTGTTAACCCTTATGTCAATGACCAACTTTACCGACAGTAATCATTTCGTCGCAATTTTACGATTGCTCGGCCTAGTAGACGAATTTCGGTCCCATATCTTAGATCATCTCCATTCAAACGTTTCTGAATGATAATTACGAAATTTCAATGAAAAAAAAATTTTTCTTTTTTACCTTTAAATTGACATTTTAAAAAATCGAAATGGGTACCCGGTCATTGACATGAGGGTTAATGTTATTATCAGTGTTGTGCAGAATTCTTGCTACACATTGTTCTTGAAAACGTTCAAAATAGACCTTGACTGTGATACTTCAATTAATAAACGCGATACACACTCGCTAAAAAAACATTTCGACCCACTTCATTTCAAGAAAAGACCACCTCCACCTGCCATCTTAACTCGTGTTAATTAGCATGTTATTATTTTCTTTGTTTCTTATCTTAGATCAGGATCAGTACCTTAATAATGTTCTTTTGATCTGTTTCACTTTTCTTGTGTCACAACAAAACGTAGTCGAAATTGCTGTTAGTTCTAGGGTTGTGCCACATGATAAGCATAAAGTGTTATACAAGAATGCATTGTAATAAAGACATTCTGGTCATCCCTAGTTGCAACTGCAACATCCCACACTTTTGTATTTTTTATTTAATGCTCGTCACAAATTTCCCGAGATAATTATTGCCTGTGAATGAGTGTTATATTGTATATTTCGGCATCAGAGCTGTGTAATTCCCTTACCACGCGAGTGTTCCCGCAGCGTTACAATCTGCAACTGTTCAAAAGGAACTCCAACAGTTGTTTGGTGGCAACTCGGGGCGCCACTCGACGCTATAGGTTCGCCCCTCCCGAGAGAAGTATAATAAAAAAAAATTAAAAAATTAACTTTCTGATAATGGAAAGGCTGTGTGCACAGTTGGTTGACGATTTACAAAACAATTATTTCATTTATTAAAGTATATTTTTTAAAGTTTTTTGAAGCTTACAATGATTTCTTCTTGGCAACCTACTTACAAACTTCATTTTTGTCGACACAATAAGAGAAATATACGTATGTTCTGCTAACTGTGTTACGTAGTAACTCCTCCACCGCCTTTGCCTCAGCGAGGACATTCATGCAATTATTTTCATAGCAACATTGGTTTTTTTTTTTTTTTTTTTTTTTTATTAGACTTCTCTCGGGAGAGGCGAACCTATAGCACCGAGTGGGCGCCCCGAGATGCCATCAAATAACTGTTGCAGCTCTTTTTGAACAGTTGCAGGTTGTAACGTTCCGGGAACACTCGCGTGGGAAGGGAGTCCCACAGCCTCCCCGCTCTGTAACGGAACGAGATCTGATGCAGGGATCTTCGGGCCGTCAGGAGATACACCACAAACGGGTGTGATCCGTCGGATTGTCTTGTGGAGCGCATATAAGCCGAATTGCGTGGAACAATATCACGAATCTCCGAAGAACAGTAGCCGTGGTAATATCTGTAAAACAGACAGAGGTCGGCTACGCGCCTTCGATGTGATAGCGACTGTAGTCCCGACGTCAGCGCCGCGTCCCCGATTAGGCGGATCGCTCGTCTCTGTATGCTCTCAAGTGGGTCGAGGGTATGTTTAAGAGCCGAGCTCCAAACATGAGAGCAATATTCGAACGTGGGTCTAATTTGGGATTTATATAGGAAAAGAAGTTGGGCCGGAGTAAAATATTTCTTGGCTCTAAAAAGATAGGTCAGTTTTCCTGAGGCTGACCTGGCGATACTCGACACGTGTTTATGCCATGATATATTCCCACAGACCGTGACGCCGAGCAATTTCAAACTTTCCCCAGCCTCGAGGGGCCGGCCATTCATCATCAGCTGTGAAACCGATGATCCACTTTTCTTTGTGCATGTTGTATATTGTGTCTTCGCTGCATTGAAGTCTACGAGATTGGCCCTTCCGCACTACAGGACCCTATCTAGATCCTGATTCAGGGAGTCAATTCTTCTACATCTCAGCTGATGCGACGCAGATGCACCAATCGGCCGAGCACTCAAAAAGGAGGAAACAAGCGTACTATCATCCGCAAAACTGAACACTTTGTTATCCGTTGGCTCCAACAAATCATTTATGTGAAGCAAAAACCGAATTACCAGGATACAGATCCGAACACTCGCCGTCCACGACAACCCGGATCGATCGATTCTCGAGGAAGCTCCTTGTCCAGTCGTAAAGCTGTTGGGAAAGTCCATATGAAAGAATTTTGCTCAGCAATGCCCCGTGCCAGACGCGGTCAAAAGCCTTGGATATATCCAATGCGACCGCCCTTGTCTCACCATGCCGTTCAATCGCAGATGTCCATATATCCGTTATAAATGTCAAAAGGTCTCCTGTGGACCGCCTGCCACGGAATCCGTATTGACGATCATTCAGAAGTCCGTTGCACTCCAAATACTTAACCAACTCTGTTGATGGCTTTTTTCATTACCTTAGATAAAATAGACGGTAATGCTATCGGACGGTAATTTTGTAGGAGAAACTTTTTTCCCGTCTTTGGGATTGGCTGAACTCGAGCGATTTTCCAGCAGGTAGGAAAGGTCCTCCGTGCATAAGATACGCGGAAGAGTCTGTCAAGAACCGGCGACAGTTGTGGAGCACAGTTCTTAAGGACTATTGCTGGTATTCCGTCCGGGCCGGTTGCCTTCCTACAATCCAGTTCACGTAGAATGCGTTGAATAGTGCGCGGACGAAATCTCACATCCCGCATGGAAGACTGTACCGGCGAGATCACAGGTAGCTCTAAAAGGCCGGGATCGAGGTTTGAATTCGCGGAAGATAAATTCGCGTACAAATTAGCGTTATCCTTTGGATTCGTGACTAACGTCCCGCTGTCTGTCACCAACGGAGGGAAAGAGGAGGATGCGAAGTTACCGCTGACAGCTTTTGCCATTGACCAGAAGGAGCGCGAACCAGTTGGGCACCGACGGAGCTTATTGATCACGCTGTCGTTGTGAGCCTTCTTCGCAGTATAAATCGCCTGGGTGCACGCGTTTCTGATTCTAACAAAATTCGTTCTGTTAACATCGGTGGGATTGGAGCGCCATTTCTTAAAAGCTCTATTTTTTGCCGCTGTAATCTGCTCGCATTTTTTGTCAAACCAAGGTTTATCAGACGAACTTCGTTTGATGGAATGTGGAATATACATCTCCATCCCCAGAAGAATAATCTCTGATACCGACTCGGCGCAAGCGTTAACATCGGAGTTTCCGAAGCACACCTCGGACCATGGAAAGGATGCGAAGAAATCCCGCATATCGTCCCAGTTTGCGGCCCCATACTTCCATACATGGCGAAGCTGCCTAGGCCGGTTATTCACTTGATATGCAAGTGCTTGCGCGACAGATACTAAGCAGTGATCTGAGTTTCCCAGTGGCGCAGAAACCTCTACGGTATAAATACTCGGTTCGGATGTCAAAAACAGATCCAGGGTGTCCGCATAATCGCCTCGGGTATCCGTCACTCGCGTTGGCTCCCCCACGAGTTGAGTCAAGTTGTGGCTTACAGGAAACATCTCCGCCAGCCTCCCAGCCTCGTCGGTTTTGTTAGAATGTAACAACCAGCCGGAATTGTGCACATTAAAATCGCCAAGGACAACAATTTCAGAACCTGGGTGGTTGATCTGTATCCAATCGACAGTATGTGAGAGATGTTCGAAAAATGTCGCCGGTCGATCGTCATTCGGGGAGCGGTAAAGACAACAAAGAAATTTAACGGAATTGCTCAGCCCGACCCTCAGCCATATGATGTCCATCTTATTGGGTTCCAACGCCTCCATCCTCTGGCAAGCCAGATTGGACCGCGCGAAGACGCAGACTCCGCCCTTAAAACGGAATCTCGAATGTAAGTCGTATTCTGAGCAACGAAGATATGTCGAATCAGTTGACGAATCGACCTGGGTCTCAGTTAGGGCAAGGATATCAGGTTTCGTTGTTTGCAAATATTGGTGAACGGCGTTTACATTGGTATTGGTGAAACCGATGCCCCTGATGTTACAAAATGCCGTCACCAGTCAAGCGTGGGCAGAGCCTCGAGAGAGAGCCCGGTTATGCGATGACGAACCTCTCAAAGGTCCATTTGGATAGAATAAATACATCTATAAATACAGCAGGTATTTGTACAGGTATACCCAATTGCAAACATGAACGAATACGTTAAATTATGTTTGAATTTAGTTTAATAAGAATATAGTTGGTGCATGAACCTAGTGTACCCTCAGCGAAAATGGCTTCGGGTGGTTTCGTTGTGGTAACAGTTAAAAACTGGGAGCGGCGAGCGGGCGAAGAAGAAGAACAAAGGAAACCGTGTTTGACGGTTTTTGTTTCGTCAAAAAAGAGGGAGGAGAGATCATACGGCAAGGAAAATCAGTAGTGACAATTAAGACACAGAGGGCAATTCACAAAATATAAAAAGAGAGAAAAAAGTTGTTGATGCGTTTAACAAAGGAATACGAATTAAACAATTTTTGAATTATATTATCTTCAATAAAAGTTTTATGAATTGTGTAATAGAGTTTAATTCATTCAAATACCAACCAGCGAGAGTAAAATTTAATTCCAAGTCATTAAACATATCGACAAAAATGAGAAGTGGCAACAAAACCAAGCCGCCAAAGCAACCAAAAAAGCAACTTCTTCCGGAGGTCATCACTAACCCCAGCAGGATACACCTGTAACACGGAAGCCATTAGCGCTATTGGTCTGTGTCCGTCGTTTTTACCAAGACACGTGAAGTCCAATCCACCAACTGGACGCCCAAAAAATTGCCACGAAAAAGTTCCATCGTCGACATCAATGCCGCCGCCGCAGGGGATAACCAGAAGGGAAAAAGCAACAGGTAGGATGCAATTACAAAGCCCCAAAACCGTGAGTACCCTTTGTTGGCTAAAGCAATTGAAGTAAGAACAAAAATTAAGAGAAAATATTGGCACACTAAAAGAAATTATTACATATCACATACCAAAAATTACAAAAAAATAAATTACAACAAATCATAATTTTAACATTTAACACTAGATTTACCATACCAGTCAAAATGACTGGTTTTACCTTTTATTTCATAAATATTTACTATGTATATTTATTTTTTTTCGAAACTATTATATGACTTTTATAACAACAATTAAATACAAATAATTTGATAAGTTAATTTGATTTTGTGTTCATAACAAAAATTTTTTTTTTGTTTTTGGTACTTATACCGAAACCAGTCATTTTGACCTGGTACACGTTTTTGTAGTTCTATGTGCAAATGCTTTATATTCTTCACTTTTAGGAAATTCCCTTGTTTGGAAAATGGCGTGTAAAGAAAAATGTTTGCACATCCCTGGTAAAATAGTATTGTATATCAGCATATTTTTCAAATTTCATATTTTTCAGGGAATCTCCCTATTTATTTTTTTTATCAAGAATTTCGTAGGAAACTGTTATAAACCATTATTTATTCATTGAGTTCTGTTCTGTTCAGTAAGAAATAATTTTATTACTTTTGCTACATACAAATTGCTCATAATGGAAAAACGAAAAATTTTGAAATTGGAAGAAATACAAGATATACTTTCGGATCTATCAGACGTTGATGGTGGTGATAGCGAATATGAGTTTTTGGGATGCGACAGTGATACGGATGATGATGGTAATCAAAGTGTTCATATTGAAAGCAGTGATAACGAGGAATTTGATGAAAATGTTGGAGGCGAATCGAGTGACGAAGAAGACAACATAAGACAACAGCATAATACGCAAAAACGAAGATGTATGCGGCTTTCCTCGAGTTCTGAAAAGGAAAACACACAAAATATGCAAATTGAAGTTTCTGCTGATGGAACAATTTGGAAAAAAATACAAGAAGGGGGTGCCGTTGGAAGGTTACCAAGTCATCGCATTTTCAAAGATTTACCTGGGCCTACAGCACATGCTAGAAGAAATATTATGGAAGAAGAGATAAGCAGTGCCTTCTTACTATTGATTGATCATCATATATTAGAACATATTAGAAATTGCACTGAAATAGAAGCCTCTCGAGTTTTAGGCAAGAAGTGGACCCTTTCGCAGGAAAAACTGAAGGCCTTTATTGGAATATTGTATGGCCGTGGTGCATACGAAGCAAAAGGTTTGAAATTATCATATTTATGGAACAAAAAGTGGGGTCCTGATTTTTTTTCCGAAAATATGAGCAGGAATGACTTTACGGAAATTTTACGTTTTATTCGCTTTGATAAAAGAAATGAGAGGAGTCAGCGCTTGCAAACGGATAAATTTGCGCTGGTATCAACTGTTTGGGATAAATTTATCGAGAATAGTCAAAACGCTTTCAAACCAGGAGCATTTATCACAGTAGATGAGCAACTGTTTCCAACGAAGGCTAGATGTCGATTTACCCAGTATATGCCAAACAAACCAGACAAATTTGGGATAAAATTCTGGCTGGCTTCTGATGTTGAAACGAAGTATGTTATAAATGGCTTTCCCTATTTAGGAAAAGACGAAAAACGAAATTCGTCAACTCCTCTCAGTGAATTTGTTGTAACAAGACTACTAGAACCTTATATCATGAAAGGAAGGTGTGTGACAACCGACAATTTTTTTACCAGCCTCCCCCTGGCTTCAAAATTATTAGCTAAAAATACTGCATTGGTTGGTACAGTACGTTGCAACAAACGGGAGCTTCCAAAAATTTGCAAAGAAAAAAAAGATGGTATGGAACGTTTTTCAACGCATCTATATGAAACAAATGAATGCACACTTACTGTTTATAAGAGTAAGCCTAACAAAAAGGTTGTTTTATTGAGTACTAAACACAAAGGCGTCAAAATTGATACCAGTTCCAAGAAACTACCTGAAACTATATCTTTTTACAATAAAACCAAATTCGGTGTTGATGTAACTGATCAAATGGCAAGAAAGTATAGTGTGAAATCAGGATCCAGAAGGTGGCCACTTCAAGTATTTTTCAATATTTTAGATTTGGCCGGCATCAATTCCTGGATTTTGTATAGAAGTATAACAGGAAAGAATATTTCTAGGAAAGACTTTTTGTTTCGATTAGCTGAAGAGCTCACATCTGAATATAAGTCATCAAGCCAAGGGAGGGCAAGTGAAATTCTCCGTCCAGCAACCCAGAATCCCCGGCCAGTACGTAAATGGTGCCAAATAGGACTTTGTAATAACAACAAGACAACTACAAATTGTGACATCTGTAAGAAATATGTGTGCGGAAAATGCGTGGAAAAAAAAGTTAGTATTTGTAAAGCATGTAAACATGATCATTCTGAATAAAACTGGAATATAATTGATGAGTTTTTATATTTTTATTTTTTATGGGGGTACGAACTTATGCCTCAAACTGAAACGGAAGTTATGCCCCAATTTTTTTTTGACATTACTTATTTGCCCTGTGACATAAATTGATTTTTGGGATATAATTTCATATTTTTTTGGGCATATTTCATAAATAACCGAGATATTAAATCCCTAAATTTTTAATTTCAATGTTATCAATGCGGGGGGCCTTGCCCCTCACACCCCCCGCTTATTGGAAAAACAACCCTTGCTTCGCCTTAGAACCAATTTTTATATATCTCATCAATTCTCTCAAACGATAAAGCATTATAATATAAATGAATAGAACTTGTCATATACAGTCAAATTGACTGGTTTTGGTATAAATAGGTATGTAAATTTGTTGGTATATCTAGTGTTAAAACACAACGATTAATTATTGTCGCAAAAATCTACACAACTGTGTATATATTCAGTTTTGTTTCGCCAGCTGGGAACCGGAACTCCAATCGTTGGAGATGGTTCGCCAACTGGGAACAGGCAGTATTGTTCTGGGTCGAGCTCCTCCTCGACCAGAACAGCAAAATGATGAATTGCCGCATTGGGCACACATCGCACACACAAAAAAACGCGTTGATTAAATGAAACAATGAATATTAAATTACATTGAAAATTACACTTTATTTTGTGTCACCGATCCGAAACTTGACTTACACGATCGACTGTAACTATAACTTAAAAAACAGTAAAAAGGAAAAACATGCTATTTGAAAGAACAAAGAATCAAACTCTACTTTGTTCGAAGGAACCTTATAAAACGTACTGTTTCTAAAACAGTAACAACGGCTAAACAAAAACTGTTCGTGACCTGTCACATGCTCACTCTCCTCCATTCAGCATTCAACAGCGGGGCCCGTTATCAATCCGCTGAATCTTGGTATTTGAACAATTGGCAGCGTTCAATGCCAATAGAGTTTGCTGCAACCGCAAGTTGGATTTTCTGCAGCATAAATCCAGGAGCTTAATGCTGTAACGAAAGTGTAGGAGAGTTTCGATTGTCATTTGAGGCTGCATTGATTTGAATGGTTTAGGGTTTGTGGCTTGTGCAGCAACAAGTTTCTTAAAATAAATAAATATTTAAAAAATGGTAAATCGCGAAGGCCACCAAATTCGAAATTATTCAATTTCTACCATTCATTATCATCATCATCGGCACTACAACCGGGATCCGGTCTTGGCCCTATTTATCAAATCTCTCCACCGGTCCCGATTTCGAGCCGATGTCATCCAGTTTAGCACTCCCAGGCTCTGGGCGTCCTGGTCTACGCCATCCCTCTATCGCAGACAAGGTCTGCCGCGCTGTCTCCTTCCATACATCCTGCCACAAAGGACTTTCCGGGCAGGCTCCTCTTCGCTCATTCGAGCTAGGTGTCCCGCCCACTGGAGTCTACCGAGCTTGATTTTTCTTACAATATGAGCTTCAAGGTAGATTGCGTACAACTCATGGTTGTAGCGTCTCCGGAATCGTCCTCCCTCACATACGGGGCTAACAATTCTTCTTAAGACCTTTCTCTCGAACGCGGCCAAGAGTTCAGAGTGCCTTTTATTAAGCACCCAGGTCTCGGATCCATACATGAGTACTGGTAAGACCATGGTCTTGTACAGTAGTAGCTTGGATGTTCTGGATAAATTTCGGGATTTAAAGAGCCTTGATAGACCATAGTAGGCTTTGTTGGATTTAATCAGCCGTTCGCGTATTTCTTCTTCCATATTGTTATCGGCTGATACTATTGACCCAAGGTAGTTAAAAAATTGCACTACTTCAAATTCGTGCTCCACTACCCTGATAGTTTGACCAACGTTAGGTCTTCTCTTCGCGGAAGTTGCCACCATGTACTTGGTTTTTCCCTCATTAATGTGCAGTCCCAGTTTTTGTGCCGCCTGCTCGATCTGGGTGAAGGATTCCTGTACCGCCGATTCGGTTCTACCGATGATGTCGATGTCATCTGCATAAGCAAGTATCTGGCTGGACTTGGTGACAATAGTCCCTCTTGTTGTAACGCCAGAGTCACGGATTGCTTTCTCCAACGCCAGGTTGAAGAGGAGGCAGGCCAGACCGTCCCCTAGTCGGAGTCCATTATAGATGTTTATTGGTTTGGACAGCAATCCCGCTACTTTTACTTGACTAGTTACGTTGGTCATGGTCAACCTACAAAGTCGTATCAATTTGTTTGGAATGCCGAATTCTCTCATGGCATTATATAGTTCTACCCTGGCTATGCTGTCGTAGGCAGCCTAGAAGTCTATAAACAGATGATATAGTGGAATCTTAAATTCCAGACATTTTTCCATGGTCTGCCCAAGGGTGAATATCTGATCAATTGCTGATTTGCCTGGGATGAAGCCACACTGATATTGACCAATGATGGATTTAGCGTATGGGGATATCCGGTCTTGTAGGATAGTGGAGAGTATCTTATAGGCGGTACTCAACAATGTTATACCCCTATAGTTGCTGCACAGTGTGATATCTCCTTTCTTATGTATGGGGCAAATTATACCACGACGCCAATTTTCCGGCATCTCCTCTTGCCTCCATACGTGCACCACGATCTCGTGAATTGCGTGATGAATTGTTTGATCAGCTCAGCTGGCATGGCATCAGCTCCAGGGGCTTTATTTGATTATAGCTGTCTAATGGCTTTTAATGTTTCCTCAATGCTTGGTGGCGGCAGCATTTGGTCTTGGTCTTGCATTGGTGGAGCCTCCAATTCTTCTGTGAGCTGACCATTTAGCCACTCATTGAAGTGCACTTCCCATCGCTCCAGAATGCCTTCAGGATCGGTGATCAGATTACCCCCTTTATCCTTGCAGTATGTGCAGCGTGGTGTGTACCGCGTCATACTGCGGCTTATTTGGTAGAACTTCCGCGCCTGGTGCGGACCTCGCTCTCTACTTTTCTCTATTTCACAGACAAGGTCTTTTTTCCAGGCACTTTTCTTTTGTCTGTGAAGTCTTTTTTCGGATCTTCTGAGCTCTTTGTATTTCTCCTCGCGTACCCGCGTCCTATGAGACTGCTGCATTGCCCGGTATGCAGCATTCTTACGTTCAGTGGCTAGTTTGCACTCATCATCAAACCAGTCGTTCCGAGCTCTACGACTGCTGCCTAAGATGGAGTTGGCAGTACTAATGACAGTATTCTTAAGACGTGTCCATTTCTCTTCTACGCCCGGCATTCTGGCCCCAGGACTTACTCTCCCTCCATCGAGCTCTTCGAGGGCGAGTCTTAACGCATGACCAAAGGTGTTGCTGGTGTTCTCATTGCGTAAGGCAGCCGTGTTGATTCGAACCTGATCCGCGGATGCAATACATCTCCGTAAGGCAATCCGCGCTCGGAAAATTCTACCAACAAGATAGTGATCCGAGTCGACGTTGGCACCTCGGTACGTTCGTACCGTCATCAGACTCGAAGAGTGGCGGCGATCTATCAACACGTGGTCAATTTGGTTGCGAGTGGCTCCATCAGGTGATACCCAGGTGGCTTTGTGGATATCTTTACGCGGAAACCTGGTACTCGCAACGACCAAGTTTTTCGATGCTGCCAATTCGATGACTCGTAGTCCATTGTCATTAGTGTTCTCATGTAAACTATGGGAACCTGCGTAGTGCCTGAAAACCGGCTCTCAACCTATTTTTGCATTCAAATCACCAAGAACGATTTTCACATCGTATCTTGAGCAGGCATTGAGGACCCGTTCGACGTTCTCATAGTATTCTTCTTTTTCGTCGTCAGGGGACTCCTCTGTAGGTCCGTGAACGTTTATGAGGCTTATGTTCTTAAATTTGCCTCGCACGCGAAGAGTGCATAGCCTTTCATTTATTGCAATAAAGCCGATGATGGCAGGCTTCAGTTTTTGGCTGACTAGAAAGCCTACCCCGAGCACATGGTGTTTTGCGTGACAGCTGTAATAAATGTCATACTCTTTTCTTTGAAAAACACCACTCCCCGTCCATCTTATTTCTTGTAATGCTTTTATGTCAGCCTTTTATTCGGACAGGGCATCGGCTAGCTGCTGTGCAGCTCAAGCTCTGTATAGTGAGCGTATGTTCCATGAAAAAATCCTCAAATCATTTAGCCATTTTCGTTTCCGTGGTCGTCGTCGTTAATCCGGTCCATATCCGATGCTTGTTAAATTTGCCATAATAATTCATTTTTACGGGCCTGGTTATTAGCCTTGCGCCAACCTTTCTCAGGATGTCGCTGCATGCATTGGTTCACTACTTGGCGGGTGTCAAAGTAGCTATCCAGGGGTGTCACGTGGAGACTGCATGTCAACTTGGATTGAACAGGGACAAGGATCGTCCTGGCCTTTGCCGGGTTGAAGGCAATCAGAGACTTTGCCCTGTATGTTCGCACCCTTCGCCCCAATTTCTACCATTAATGCTTCTCAAACAACAGTAATCAATTATTTATTACAAAAAGAAATAGAGACTATATATGTTGCAAAACGCAAGATGATCATTTAAAAACATATCACGTAAATTGCATTTCAAGTTCTATTACGTGATCACGTAAAACCATGATCATGCATACCCTTGGGCGAAGACCTTAGGACACACCTTCGACTAGTCTTCTGCCGTCGGCATAATACTTGCAATATCGACCAAGGCGGCAACAGCCAATAGAAGGGATTGCAGGTCACTGGCCAATAATCAAGGCCATCGTAAAACTGCTGTTTTGGTCCAAAAAGTAACAGAAAAACAAGGCAGTTTTCTCGAAGCAATAAAAATTCGTCGTTTTGAAAACAGTAGTATTTTCGCAGGTCGTGAAAGGTGTTTCAAACGTATTGCTTTATTTTTTGTATAACAAATCTTGTGAGATTCTGTGCAGCAATTCATTTCAAATAAAAATAAACTTCATTAAAAGCTAACTCCGAGTTTCTTTCCTTTGTTGACCACGCGAATTATAATTCCAGTGGCGTCGGTTTTTTGGTTAACCTTTTCGAGGTGTATCTTAGCATACATCTTTGTGCTTCCCTAAATTGATTTCCTCTTCGTTTTCAATTGAAATCAATTGTGGTCCTTCGAAATATTTTTGCTAGTTTCCGACTCGAAACAATTTAACAAAATAAAAAAAAGTTAATAAAAGCTCAATTAAGTAAATATTTATGGTTTTGTATTTTATTGTTTTTTTTTTTAATTTCGTTAATTTTTTTTGTTATAATATTATTTTTTTGTTTTTCCTATTTTGCTAAATATATATTATTGGAATTTAAATGAAAGCTAAATAAATGGAGAAAAAATTAATTCTTAGTGATAAAATATTGTCAGTGCACTTCACCAAAACGGTTTCCATTCATGTTTGTCCCGCAGGACATCTTAACACTATTGTAATTTATCTCTATATTGTTATTGCCACAAAAACTAAAAACAAAACACATTGCAAGGAAAAAAAAGAACTGCTTCTATTCACACGCATCTGTTGATCTACATCTACAGATCTACGGATGATGTATATTATTTAAGCAAAACCATTTAAAAGCAAGATGATGCGCAATGCAACGACTGATATACAAAATCCGATACAAAAAGACATTAGACAGTACACATATATTCAAAGTTCCAAGAACAATAGAATGCGATGACTGTAACTAATTTAAATTATTAGCTGTTTCCTTCATTATTTATCAGATAACCGGGTGTTGCCAAATAGTGAAAGCTTTTACAGTTTCTTTGGACTGTACCTCAATTGGCGACAAGGTGTGCATATGTGGTGGCGCCATAACTTTTTGTATAAATATGCTTTTACTCTTCAATATGGCGCAGTATTTTAGGATGAAGTATGGAAGGAAGGTTTACTTTGTAACATTAATCACTTCTGCAAAAATCACCTCATTTCAACGCATTCACGGAAAACCATGACTTTGTACACAGTTAGTCAAAAGAGAATGGGTTGAATGGTTTACATAAAAATTTATTTTATATATTTAACAACTTATTTGCACCTTAATTTTACAATATTAATGTGATAACTTACACAAATCAATAATGTTATATACATTAACAATTAAAGACACTCAAACCACTGTCAAATAAAAACTACGCATCCAATATGATAACTGTCGAAAGATAAACAACTACATTCACTAGATTTGAATCTGCTGCTACCTTCACGTTGATGTCGGAAATTTTTCAGGTCACCCATGTACTCATCATCATCATCAGCACTACAATCAGGATCCGGTTTTGGCCTTATTTCGCAAGTCTCTACACCTGTCCCGGTTTCGAGCCGATGTCATCCGGGTTGGCACTCTCAGGATCTGGGCGTCCTGGTCTACGCCATCCCTCCATCGCAAACAAGCTCTGTCACGCTGTTGCCTTCCTTACATCCTGCCACAAAGGACTTTCCGAGCATACTCCTCTTCGCTCATTCGAGCTAGGTGTCCCGCCCACCGGAGGCTACCCAGCTTGGTTTTTCTAACAACGTTAGCAAGTTAGATGGTGTACAACTCATGGTTGTAGCGTATCCGGAATCGTCCTCCCTCACATACGGGGCCAACAATTCTCCTTAAGACTTTCCTCTCGAACTCGGCTAAGAGTTCAGAATACCTTTTATTGAGCACCCGGGTATAGGATCCATACATGAGTATTGGTAAGTAGGCTTATTTGGATTTGATCAGCTGTTCGCGTATTTCTTCGTCCATATTGTTATTGGCTGCTAGTATTGAAGCAAGGTAGTTGAAGGATTGCCCTACTTCAAATTCGTGCTCCGCTACCCTGATAGTTTGACCAAAGTTAAGTCTTCTCTTGGCATCGCTCTCTACTTTTCTCTATTTCACAGACTATATCTCTTTCCCAGGCACTTTTCATTTGCCTGTTGAGTCTTTTTTCAGATCTTCTGATCTCCTTGTATTTCTCCTCACGTACCCGTGTCCTATGACTCCGCTCCATTGTCCGGTATGTAGGATTCTTACGTTCAGTCGCTAGTTTGCACTCATCATCAAACCAGTGCCTACGATCTCTACGACTACTGCCTAAGATGGAGCTGGCAGTGTTATTGATAGTATTCTTAAGAACGGTCCATTTCTCCTCTACGCGCGGCATTCTAACCCCAGGACTTACTCTCCCTCTATCGAGCTCTTCGAGGGCAAGTCCCAACGCGTGACCAAATGTGTTGCTGGTGCTCTCATTCCGTAAGGCAAACATTGTTTTAAAGCGCTTGGCTCTTGAAGCAGTGAAGATTTACATTGTTGTATTCAACAACGCTCTAAATAATATTTATTAACCGACCCGTTGGAAAACTGGAGTAGTCCATCCCATCCCCAAAAAGAGCAACGATAGTAGCAATCCAGACAATCTTCGCTCGATTAGTTAGCTTTGCATCAGCAAGACTTTCGAGAAAATTATAAATAAGGCATTAATAAACTGGCGTGATGAAAACAATATTATTCCGAACAACCAGTTCGGTTTCAAGTCGAAACCTTTTCACCGTTCATGCCGCGCCGAAACTTGTTTCCGACATACAGCAAGGCAAAGCGGCAATGCACTGGGGGCTGTTTGGTTAACTTTGAAAACGCCTTCGATACCGTTTGGTTAGAGGGACTTGTATATAAGTTATCAAATCTAGGTAGCTCCGAATATTTATTGTACATCATCTACGATATGATAATGGGTGTTGCGGCACAAAATCAACAACAAGAACAAGGGATGAATCGATTCCTCAACACAATAAAAAGCAAATCGATTCATCAGAAATTCAAAAATCAATTCACCTAACATCAAATCAGCGTAAACTCACCACTTCGCCTTCTTTACCACCAAAAGGTATGCACCAGAGATTGGTCGCACAGGTTGCCGTGTTAGCTAAGATGTTTTCACTAGCATTCCAGTGCTCTCGACATGGCGTTACCACAGGCAACGGCAACTGTAATTACTGGTCTATGGCACGGTGCTTTTGGTGGTGCGAGATCTGCTGACTACCGAAAGAAAATGAAAGTACGCATGAGTGCATAGAAGAAGGCGTATGATGTGGAAAATCATCAGTTTTAGTTCCTGTTCAGTTGGGCTACAGCTTACTACCAATCTATTATCTTGAGTTGTGATAACTAAGTCAAATATCCGTTGAAGTAAAACTTAAAATTAAAGGGTGTCAATAAAACCCAGTGTGTAATTTAAAGATAAAACCTCTTTTATTGCTTTTTTTTTGTTCTTTTGGTTTCTGGTCGAGTGAATATCGATCGCGGAAGCGTTCAAAATTTGCTGTATCCGTAGCGATACTACAATGGGTAAACAATTTGTGGTGAAATGTGGAGATATAATCTCTAACAAGACCATTCACAATAAAAACGGCTTACAGCAGGGAGCAGTGAATTCTCCCATTGTGCTTAACATTTACACTAGTGATCTAGTGCGTTCTCTCAACCATGCCATTGCGTATGCCGACGATATTGTGGTGTATAGATCTGGAGAAAAGATTGATGTCATCAACAGACTTCTGCAAGATGACTTCAATAGAATCAAACGTTTTTGCGATGACTGGAAATTCAAAATAACTTTTCCGAAAACAGAAACTATCCTTTTCACAACGCCCCTGACCAGCGCATCGTGGGATACAAAATGGAATTGGAATAAATTTACCATTGTAGGAAGTAATAATCTTCCTCTACAAGTAAAACCTGTAGTTAGATACATTGGTATATCAGTATCTAACTTTGATAAGCATATAGGAGATCCCCTAGCAGCTAAAATGGCATATGCTATTACAAGAAGTCCAATCCGTAGTAGTCTTTTGGACTCCAAGGTTAAATTAATTTCTTACTTGGCGTTCATCCGACGAGTATTTGTGTATGGTTATACCCGGTATGGTATCATATATCCCCACTGAAAATGAAGAGAGGCCATGTTTGCGTTCCTGCTTCGGAATGTACAGAACCCCAGAGTCGCAACATTAGGAGTTCTGTGGGGGTTGAAGTATTATGCCAACGTATGGCACAGGATTCACTTAAAAACCCCCCAACACTTGTTACTCCGAAGGAAATGAAAAACACGTTTTTATTTATTTAAATTTATTTCTATCCGCATTTATTGGTGAAAACACGAGCAAATTGTGGTGAATGGCACAATATCGATTGAACTTAATTACACAGCTAAAAATTGGGTCTTAATTGTATTTGCCAACATGAATCACAGCCTCACTGGATTAATCAGAAAATCTATGATTTACTATTTCACTTCTGTCCAACAGGGAATGCAGTACGCGACGGGAACGCCAGACTGTTCAGCTGGTCGGTCGTACGCAAATCGCGAATATAGGTGAACCGTCAAAACAGGCTTCGGGAACTAAAGAACTTTACCTGTACACCAACTCTATCGAACGACTCCTTGGGCTTTTTTTTTCGTGGACTAAACGAACTATCTCATTCGCAGATACAACCAGGTTCAGATACAAATAGCGACTAACTCTATTTAGGGTGGAAATCGTAATTTCTGCTTTTTACACATTGATCTGCCAATGGTAATCATGCTCTCTTGTGTGTTCCCCAACTCACCACACTCATCCAGGTCGAAACGTACTTGTGTATTCGTTCGACGTCGATGGGTGTAGCCAGAATGGAGAAATCAAAAGGGAAAGCACAATAACCCAGGGTTGATCTGGCTAGGTGTGTGTGCGTCAATGCCGTGTATACGGCTGGTCTACTGACCTAGTGACAATCTCTTAGGTCAACGCACTATAGCAAGACAGAAATACGAGAGAGAGGGCAAATATAGGTTATTCACCAGCAAAAAGAGATCATTGATCCCAAGCGAATGGGAGATCTGGGAAACGTCAATAGGACGCCGCATCGGCTGGGGATATAATACCATTCTGTGGAATGTTCAATAAATACCCAAGCCTATGGACTATGACGCAACCGCGTCGCTTGGTTTAACTTGGTTGTTGCTAGCCAATACGAATGGAATTTCCGGTGGAAATCCCATGGTTAGCGCAATAGTGTTGCCGTATGTCGTTGATTGTAGCTAAACTCAATTATGCATTATCTGCATAGAATAATGAGTTTAGCTATGCGTCCCTTTGACATGTTTTACAGGTAAATACCTATCAAGGAAATGGGTAGGTATTGTGGTTGGAATTGTGGGCTGTTTCTCCTATAGGACAGAGAAACCCCTACAGTTCTACCCAAATAAAATCTTATATGACAAATCAGGACTAAATAGGAAAGACAACTTCATTATCAAAATTATTCGTAGTCACTTTTTTACTTTACTTTAAAAACGCATTTATTTCTTTGGTTGGATTACATTTTGTCTTATTATTTAGGATTAAATGCTAAATCCTATTTATAAAATTACGTATTTTTAATTAGCTTACTGGCTCTTCGCGAGCACTCTAAGTTATACAATTTTATTGCATTAAATTTTTGCTTTCGGTTTTTTTTTGTTTTGTTTGTGATTATATTTATAATTAACTTAAATCATATAACATAGTTGTGTATACGAGAAGGTCCTCTTACAGTTTTACTTATTAGTTTATCTATTATGCAAAAGAAGAAGAATTTTTGTTTTAATATAAGGAAGTCAACAAGTAAAGGAATTAAAACCAAACAAAAAACCAATAAAATAATAAGGGGTTTGGGAGAAAGGGGAAGGACAAGAATAAGAAAAATAAATAATAAGAAAAAAAAGGGCCATGGGAAGGGGAAGCGTTGCATCTGATGTGCGTTCCATATTTGGGGACTTACATTCCCTTCTTCATTATTGAGCCACCACCAATTGGGTTGAGTTCTACCTTTTATGGATTTATCTCGTTCATTGATCAGAATACTGAAATGTAGGCGATCTGGGGCGTTATAGATTTCACCACTATGGAGAATACGTTTATCCCTAGCAGCAAGGGAAACGTGGCAAGTAATAGAGACTCCACGTTTGTCTTAGATACGGCATTTTTATCCAGGAAAGGGAAGCCAAGGTATCTGACTTCAGTTTTTACTTGTAGTGGGAGAGTACTGTTCCGTAAACTGGAAAATTGTTTCCAATTGCGCTTCGTATTCCGCGATACCCCGGAGGGAAGTTCGGAAGAGAATAGTTTCGGTTTTCTTGAAGTTAATCTTTAATTTCCAGTCGTCGCAATAATGCTTTATATGATTGAAGTCATCTTGAAGGAGAATGTTGATGACGTTTATTTTTTCTCCTGTTCGTTACAATGTCACCTGCGTATGCAGCATTACTGAGAGAACCCACTAAATCGCTAGTGTAAATGTTAAAAAGAATGGAAGAATTCACTGCTCCTTGCTGTAAACCGTTTTTAATGTGAATGGTCTTATTAAATATTCTATCTCTACATTTCACCACAAATTGTTTACCCATTATCATATTGTAGGTAATATATACCAGATATTCAGGCATACCCAGGTTTGTTAACTTATAAACAAGTCCTTCTAACCATACGGTGTCAAATGCCTTTTCAAAGTCAACAGGTTTTGTTGCAGCATGAACCGTGTGATGGCGTGCTGTAAAGCCAAACTGTTTGTTGGGAATTACGTCATTTTCATCGGATCGATTTATCAGTGTTTTTTTTTTTTAATTTTTTCGAAAACTTTACTGATGTTGGGCAGCAAGCTAATCGAGCGAAGGCTGACTGGGTTGCTCTTGTCTTTTCCCTTTTTTGGTATCGGGTGGACAACGGCGGCTTTCCAACGAGTTGGATAATATGCGTTCTTAAACAGAATGGTGTAATTTGTCACTGCTTCAAGAGGCAGGTACTTTAGAACAAAATTGGGAATGTTATCTATTCCAGACAATTTTTTTGTTTTTAGTAGATAGAAGGATGTCCTTAAGTTCATCCTTGCGCACGAACATATTCGTATTTTCATTTCTAACGGGGGAGTCCGCTCTATTGTTTTCACTGAAGGCGGTGATACTGTGGTTTTCAACACGTTATGAAGTTGATTGCGCAGCGCACTATGAGCTTGGAGAGCACCGTTTTCGAGATCAATATTCGAGCGAGTGGATTCATACGCCCTGTACTCTGCCTCGAAACAAACACCAATTGAGTTCGATTTCTCTTGCGGTTCTTCGAATAATATTAGCCCGTTATGCGTTAATCTTTTTCTATTGCGGGAGTCTCATTTATTTGTTTTTGTATTTCATCTCTCCTTCGGATGAGTTCATCTATACATTTTTTCTCTTTTCTTCCATTTCTTGGAAGGTATTGTCGTCGTCCTGGCGCAAGACTAATGACCTTGCCCAGAAAAAATAAATCATTATGGAAAATTTAACAAGCCCCAGGACTTGCTAAATAAGGCCAAGACCAGTTCCTGGTTGTAGTGCCGATGATGATGATGATTGTCGTCGTTTGCGGCTAGTTCTTTAAACTTGTTTCCCACTCCACTCCAAAAATAATAATCACTCTTGGGAATTTTCCTATTTTCCAACTGTTTTTTGCCGCTTGGCAATGAGGTTCGCCTGCGTATTTAGCTTCCTTGGCGACGCGGCTTTAATTTCCGAAATTGTGCGGGGAACTTTTTTTTTCTTCGCACGCTCTCACGTGCGTCCGAGTACTTAATGTCAGTAACGGACACACTGTTTGTATACTGCACACACGTACACATACTGAACACGTATACAGCGCACAGTTCAATCTTTCACAATAAACTATGCAGCCGTTCTCAGTGACGGCCACATTGTTTGTATAATTCAACCTTTCGCACACGCTAAAAAGACACGGAATAGGATGATAGGATGAACGTTAGCTGTTGGATCTTGTATTCGTAGTCACACTGCAATGGCAATGTGCAGTGAAAATGACCTTATTTCGGGAGTATTCTATCCCAATGATATGTTTCTGGAGAGTACTCCTCAAAACGGGTTTACTCCCCAGAAGCGCTCGTCTCCTTGGATAGGAAATGACTTGTGGCATTTCTAACAGATACACACACTATATACAAGCAAATAGTGAAGATCACTGAAAGGAAATTCGAATAAGCAAAGCATCAGAGCCGTATACGATAGCGATAACATAACAATTCCACATTAGCTGAGTGTACTTGAGTTTAGAAATCGAATTCATACACGCGGCAGTGGCCTGAAGTGTTGAGCATTGGCTACATTTTTGTGATTCAAACCGTCATAGCGTCAGTTCGAATCACACATTCTTCACTTCGTCGCAAACGCTATAATTGGCGAAGCCGACGTGATCTGTATACACACAACACACAATCTCCCATAGCTAAACAGAATTGTACTACTCCATCACGGCTTCCGCATAGAGTACAGGCACACTCGCCTGCTGGACGTCCGCTCGCTCGTTCGTTCCTCGCTCCGACGTTCGCACCCGATGTTGATTTTAACAAAGTTACTGAGGAGGGAGTAGTGTGGCGTTTCTAACAGATACACACACAATATACAAGCAAATAGTGAAGCTTGAGTGTACATGAGTTTAGAAATCGAATTCATACACGCGGCAGTAGCCTGATGTGTTGACCATTGGTTACATTTTTAATGATTCTAACCGTCATAGCGTCAGTTCAAGTCACACGTTCTTTACTATCGTCACTAAGGCTATAGACTTATATAAGACAAAACCCTACTATTTACTACGCTTTTCGCGGTGCGAGGAATAAACGAATTCTCCATCATAGCGATATCACTAATACTTCAGTTCGCCTACGTTTCAGTAGGGTGATAAGTGAAAGAGATGAATCTAAAAAAGACCGATCTCATCCTAACTGGTGGTGGATTAGTGACGCAATTAGTGATTGCACGTCCCTAAAAATAGTGAACCTTTTAGATGCAACGCTCACCCCTTTCTCTTCCTTCATATTTAGCATAGTTTGATTAATTTAGTTATTTTAGTTTTAATCGTTTTGTTTTTAAATGTTTGCTTGTTACAACAACAACAAAAACGAATAAAAAAAGTTATAAAATAGAAAACCTATGTATATATCGCGTTAGGCTCCTCGATAGTATAGTGGTTAGAATACTCGCCTGTCACTAGGGGGACCGGGGCTCGATTCCCCGTCGGGGAGCCTCTGGCGCAAGACTAATGACCTTGCCCGGAAAAAACAAATCATTATGGAAAAATTTAACAAGCCCCAGGACTTGCTAAATAAGGCCAAGACCGGTCCCCGGTTGTAGTGCCGATGATAATGATATATCGCGTTAGGAAAATTGTTGAAAACCTCTAGTATACAAGTGTTACATTCTTCTTTGGAATTTTTTATATTGAATCTATGCATGGTGTCATCCCGGTGGCTTGTCGTAAGGTCCTTGATGTTTAAGTGACCCATCCTGTGATGCCACGTTTCGATCGGTATTCGTTACATTTGTTTGTTTGATGGGAGTCTTGATGCAGACGTGGATTTGTCTTGGTTTTCTTTCAAGCGGTATAGTCCATCGACACGGGCTACTTGGAACCTTGTGGGTCCATTCACATTGACTATCTTTCACGTCCTTTGGCGGATTTCGGTCTACGTCTATGGCGTAGGTGTTCCGCCGATAAAACAAACCGGAACATGGAGAACACTGCCACAAATAAAACACTGCGAAATTGTTTTCAAAGAAGTTTTTATTAGTTTTTTATATATTTTTTTTTATTACAATAGTTTGGCACGAATTTACAATATTTGCTACTGTTTTTATTCTGTGGTCTTTTCGTTTTTACATTCAGGACAAAGAAAAAAAAGTGATTTAAAATTGACAATATCAAACAGCACACGTTAGGATACAACGAAGATGTCACGACGAGGATAAGCGCGTCAGTCTCCGTATTGACTGTTCGCACTTAATTTAATTATTTTAGAGAACAGTGGAATTAACCGTTAAATAAATATACGATGTGCTTAGTGAGGATCACAGGACGACGCGCGTTGAATTGATGTGCGTTGAACGCCGAATATATACATTTATGGTGTTTGCCTTTGGTGGCAATTCAGTGAATGTACTCAAGTTAACTCGCGTATTTAAACGGTTTAAAACCGAGGGTCGAGCATTTTCTTTCTCGTTTTATCGCGTCGCGCAGATCAACCTCCTCGTCGAGGTTCTCTATGTAGACTGAATTACAATGTTCTTTTGGGGATGATTCTATTCACCCCATAGTTCTCTTTCCCTTCCGTTTCCCTTGCCCTTGTGATTCTCTCTCAATCGAGAATCTCTCCACCAGGGAAGATCGCACTCACACACACAGATGCGGAGCTAGCTGGCTGTGTGGCCGTAAATCCTCTTGGGATCGCCAGACTTTTCACACTTTCTGTCGAATTGCTTTTGTGTACATTCGGGTGTGTGGTTTATTCTTGGCGATCCTGGGATCCTGGTAATTATCGTTGGTTATGATAATTGTATTTGGTTTGCCACATGGGAACAGCGTTTTAGTTGATTGCTGTTTTTCCGCAATGACCTTTGCTTAGGCGAAGTGCATTGCGGTAGGGCCAAAAGTTTAGCCAACGGATTGTTTTACGGCAATTTGCTTATCGCCGGGGATTTGATGTTTGTCAACATCTGGCGCAGCTGTGCCAACCACTTGTGTTTATCCAGCTAATGGATCGATACCCAATTTCTATACTGGGTCGTGTCCTTCGATCGCCGTGCAGGCGTAGGGAAATTGTTCGGGACTTGGGGCCCACGTATCTGTGGATACGTGGGGTTGTTGACACCAGTATGAATGTCACCTTTGGTCAGGTGAAAAGGTGGACTTTGGGGACACGTGCCTGTGGGCACGTGAAGTTTAAATATAGGTGAGTATGTTCCTCGGTGGAACGAAGGTATCTCAGCCTATGGTGATTTGTGCGGTTCGTGGAACCGCAACAGTCCTTCTGTCGAATATCACATTATAACGCTTATTTTGCTGGCGGAAAGTAAATTAGTGCGGTAGTCGGACATGGTAGCCCGTTCTCCAATTTCAAGTATCTTTTCAGGTCCTTCAATTCGGTGCCTAAATGTACGTCGCATCTTCCTGTGATCTTCGCAGTCGCACTACAGTTTCCCTGGTGCCATCTTTGGTTATATCGCGAATTTGCCTTCCTCGTTGTACATATGTGATGTTTGGTGTTGGGTCGAGTGATTTCATCCCGTACTGCGCCACGTAAATGTGCTCGAACTCGCGTGTGTCGTCGACTACCTTAACCTTCTCGGAGTTTTTCTGCTGTATTTTGATGCATAAATAAACACGCCGGCTTTGTGTTCAATCTTGCACCAGTCGCGGCATTTGAGAAGAGGTTTCTTTGCCTTGGTGAAGCTGTATGTTCTCTCGTTGGCGTCCATCCGTTTTTCGTGATATTTGACGACCAAAGCGTCTTGTTCGGTACATTGGACATCATTTTTCTTAGTATCACTTTCTTTCTGGTTACTTGCTATTGTCTTAATGGTTTTGGACATTAGTCTTTGAAAGTCCTCAACCCATGAAAAAAAGAGGAGAAAGAATGTCGTATATCCACACATTATGTATGTGAAATTGAACGAAGGCACAGATGGAGCTCGTTAAGTTCAATTATAAGGATGCTGCGCCAGAGTCGAAAGTACACTGAGAAAAATGGTACTTTAAACAGTGACAAGCTTATTGAGATGAGTGTTTCCTGTTTAAAGTTATTGCAAAGCAATGGAGTTTCAGGAAACATTTTATATACTCTATAATTTTCTTGTGCTGGAGTGAAGGACATAGCACAGTTGTGTGTTTTTTGTATTGTGTATGGTGAAAATAGGCTAATAAACTTGCCCGAAAAAAATAAATTATTATGGAAAATTTAACAAGCCTCGAGGCTTGCTACATAAGGCCAAGACTGGATCCCGGTTGTAGTTCTGATGGTGTGTGATGTATGTGATGATGAAAATAGTTAATCGGTTCTATGGATAAGGTTCAAGCAGACCGGCAAGTGAACATTATGATTGGCAAGAAAATGTAGCGCTATGCAATTAGTTACAGCCATAAATGGTTATACTGTCATCAATTTTGAAAAATAGCATTGACGACGACACAGAATCGTCGATGCATTATAAAACACCTGGACATCTCGTAATGAGTCACTCTGCATCAGACAGGACGAAAGTCCCAAATGAAATCTAGTTCTGATACAAATATCACGGGATTGTGTATTTACCATTTGATGAGCTATTCATAATAACACCCGATTTTCTGACCAAAGTGAATTTTATTCGAAAGATTAGTCCGCATTAGTTAGTATACAGTTCTATATTTCGAAACTCTTTCTCTCCGCTTCCTTTTATCCCTTTGTTTCTGCTGAGTTTGCAGGCAATTTGACAGATATTTTTTTATTAAAACAAACATTGTCTTCTCCAGAGTCTCAACTTAATTAAAGGGATAAAAGGGTAAGAATTTCTTCGCTGCGTTTTTAAAATCATTTACTATACATCCCGCGCTTTGTGGCCAATCACACAGTTGGAAGGTAGGATTGTAATGTAAACCTATACTGCATCTCTTACGGTGAGCTAAACCGTGACGGCAGTGGTAAAATATGTTGCAATCGGCCTTATCCGCGATCATAGCACCTTCAGGCAAATACCGACAATCTGGCAAATGTTTACTATTCGGGTTCGACGGTTCCGTGTTTGGCGTGGTTGGCTGTTCTGATGTTTCTGGTTGTAATTCTGTTGTAGTCGGTTGTTCCCAATCTTGTCCTGGTTCCAGTGTAGTTGATGGTTCTGGTGTTTTTGGTTGTACATCTTCCTCCGTTGTTTCTTCTGGTTCTGTAGTCGCAGATGGTTGCGATTCAAAAGCATTCGATTCTGAAGTAGCTGGATGTTCTGATGCTTCTGGTTGTAATTCTGCCTCCATTGATTCTCCTGATTCCGATTCAGAAGTATCTGATTCCGAAGTAGCGGGTTGTTCTGATATTTCTGGTTGTAATTCTGCCTCCGTTGATTCTTCTGGTTCTGCAGTCGCCGATGGTTCCGATTCAGAAGTATCTGATTCCGAAGTAGCGGGTTGTTCTGATATTTCTGGTTGTAATTCTGCCTCCGTTGATTCTTCTGATTCTGCAGTCGCTGATGTTTCCGATTCAGAGGCATCTGTTTCCGAAGTAGTTGGGTGTTCTGGCAATTTTGGTTCTCTGTCTGGTTCTAGGGTAGTCAGAGAATCTGATTCTGAAAGTTTTGTTTCGGTCGCAGTTGATTCTACTGATTCCGTTTCCAGTTCTGGGGTAGTATGTGAATCTGATTCAAAATCTTCTGTTGCTGACAGATTTGGTTGTTCTGTTTGTTTTCCTGGGTCTGATACAGTTGGTGGCCTTGTAGAAAGTTCTAACTTTGATGTGGTCGTTTTTTCGGGTGTTTCTGTTTGCAGTTGTCCCGTAGTTGTTTGTTCCGGTGTTATTGTAGTTGACAAATCTAATTCAAATGCTGGTGATTTTGTTATAGGTTGCTCTGGTACCAATTGTGGTGTAGTTGCTTTATCAGGTTGTACTCCTGGCGCACCTGCTTCTGCTGTTGGTTGTAGTTCATCTGTTGCAAATTCTGATGGTATAGTCGAAATTCGTGGTGGTTCTTCTGTGGTAATTAATTCGGGTGTCGTTATTTCAGGAGTAAATATTTCTTCATGGTCTAAACCACGATCAAATTCGAACTGAGAATCTTGATTTTGTTTCGGTTCCTTTGGTTTATATATCGGTTTCGGACTTGAAGGTTTCAGTTCGCCTTGAATCTCGTCAGCTGCTTCTAATTTTGCTGATCGCAAAATTTGGGTAAAACATTTAGCGATTTTATCAGGCAAACAAACTCCTTCACGAAAATCGTAAAGAAGGCCTTCTTGACAATGAATTTCAAAAACTTCCCCATTCTCCCCACACAAGTAAAATTTGTCACATTGAAGTCGGTGTGGGAATTTCGTTCCGGACGACTGCCCTTCGCAAATTTCCTTATTGCCGCTTGCAACTGCAATCAGCAATAGTAGGCTGAGATGACCAAGTTCTAAGAAAAAAAGATTCGTATTTGTAACTGTTGTGAATGATATATTAACCGACCTTTCATTTTTCGTGGGGAAGACCTTTTAAGATATTATGCTGTCGCCTCCACCAGGGAGTATATATAGATCTATTATTCTCTCATTCTTGCTTTTTTTATTTCAATTGGTAATTTTATTAATAGGATTATTAATTGTGTTAGTACAATTGATAATAATATTCATTTACTTAATGCGGGTGAGTAAATAGTAGATTTCATTAGAAAATTAAAATTATCATTAAAAAAAGAAGACGCTGATTAAGTGATGTATGCTTTGGCATAAAGTTTTAAATAATCGAGGGCGATAACAATAACATGAAATTTTATATAAATAGAAGGATTGATATGCATACATACAATTAAAAGTAATTAGATACTTTTAATTGCCTCTGCTAGTTTCGTGGGGAAAATATATCAAGTAGATTAATACCAAGTGTATGAATACGTTTTTTTTTCTTAACCAAGAGATGGCACCAGCGAAAAGTACGCAGCATATTAATTTGATATATATGCCATTTTGTTCATCTGAAACTTAACTACAAACACACATAAGTTGAGTCTGTCAAAAACGAGCGACTTCGTTTATCGTTTAGTGATCATGTCGAGTTTTGTGCCTTAAAAGAACATTTGAGCCACGCATTGCTTTCCCTATTTAATCAAAAGAAAAAGGCTGTTGGAAGTCATCGTTTGCTGGTAGAAACATATGGTGAACACGCTCCATCAATTAGAACATGTGAAACATGGTTTCGACAATGTGGTGATTTAAATGTGAAAGACGGTGAGCGCCCTGGTAGACCACAAAAAATGTGAAGATGTGCAATTGCAGGAGTTATTAGATGATAACCCAAATCAAACTGAACGGCAATTAGCAGAAGCATTACGTGTGTCACAAGAAACAATCAGCAGACGTTCACGACCAATGGGGTAGATCAATACCAGGTGTATGCATACGTTGTTTTCGGTTTAACTAAGAGATGGCGCCAGCGGAAAGTACGCAGCACACAGCAAAACTAGTGAAAGATGCCTTTAAATCTCTTAGATGGGACATCCTTCTGCACTCGTCGTACTCCCCAGACTTGGCGCCATCTGACTATCACACCTTCACATCAATGGGGCACCCGCTCGCAGAGCGGCACTTCAGCGATTTCGAGGAAGTTGGAAAATGGGAACAAAAATGGGAAAATGAATGGTTTGCCGCGAAAAACAAGGAGTTTTTCTGGCATGCTATTCATAAATTACCTGTCGAATATCCACAAAATCCAGGAAAATGGCAATGAATGAAATGCACTTGGTTTGTTATAATTTAGTTTTTATTGTTCTTATTTATGATTACTTCCCGTAGGCTTTTATAAATAAATAATTCGCGATTAGTCTATTTTGAAGGTCGACGCGTTTCTCTTTCTCGATTAACTACCGGGACACTATGTTCGTCTGACAACACTTAACAACACTTCTCCTTTTCTGACTGGAGTGTGTGCACCGGTGTGCACACGCTGCGGTAGAGGAATAACCACTTACTTGGTTGATGGTTGTCAATCGACTAATTGAAATAGGGATGAAGATGGGTAATTTAATGTTTGCACCAGACAACCAATAGAAAACATACTTCTGAACTCTCATTGCCACGCCCGTCGATGTGTGGTTAATTACATCGGTTAATTCGATAATCAACGAACATAGGAAAATGAGAGAACAGACACACAAAGTCTATGATCTCGGGGTGGGTTTGGTTGTGTGTGCATGAATCAATGCAGTTCTGAGAGTAACCCATTGAGCTAATTCGGTGAATATGGTGATCTCAGAGAACATTGAACTGTAAGAAAACAGAACTGTGAAGGAGAGGAAAATTGAGCTGGTGCTATTCACCTGCAAAAAGAGAGCATTGGTCCCCAGCGAATGGAGTGTATGGAGAAAGTGAAAAGGACGCCGACTTGGCTAAGGAAATATGATCATGAGAACTAACTTAAATGCTTTGATAATTTCCCCAGCGGTCGCATGATTAAGCAACCGCGTCGTTTGATCAGACTATGCCGTTGCTAACCGACATGATGCGATTTCTGGTGGAAATCTCATGGGTTAGCGAAATGGGGTTGCCGTATGGCAAAAAGGTAGCTAAACTCAATTATGCATTATCTGCATAGGATAATGAGTTTAGCTATGCGCCCGTTTAACATGATTTACAGGTGGAATATCTTATAAGGGGAATGGGTAGAAATGACGCGCTGAAAGCGGTCGAAATAAGGTATGGAACTGTGGGTTGGTTCTCCATGTGGTATAGAGAACCCCCACACAACTATCACAACATACTTCATTGTTAACTTATATTTTAAAGAATTGATATTCATTATGCTTCTACATTCCTATATTTCCAGGGATGTGTGTAATTCATGTGATGGCAAGAGATTCCAAAGAGCGAGAGAGTAAGGGAGAGATCGCGAGAAGATTATTTAAGGATGTCGCACTTCGCATTGTGTCCATGAATATATATGGTTTACTCATGGACTGAAGCAGCGACAACGTAATTTGGACACAAAACCTGGGCCATCTTGCATTTTTTTCGGGACTCCCAACTCAATTACAATATGGAAGAGTCTTTGCTTTGCGGCTGAGTCGTAGGCTTTTTTGAAGTCAACAAACAGTTGGTGAACTGTCTCTCCGTATTCTCACTTCTTTTCCAGCAGTTGCCTTATTGTGAACATTTGGTCGCTTGTTGACTGGTTCCTGCGGAATCCACATTGGTAGTCAGTATTTCTTCTGCGTACGGTGTGACTCTCGCCAGTATGACATTTGTTAGTATTTTGTATGTGGTTGGGAGCAATGATATTCCTCTGTAGTTTTCGCAGTCAGATCTGTCACCTTTGTTGAAAATGGGGACGACTATTGAGGTTTTCCATTCTTCTGGAATGACTTCCTTACCCCATATTGTTTTAATCAGTTGGAGGATCTTTCGAGTGGTTGCCTCTCCTCCATGCTTCACAAGCTCTGTCGGCATGCAGTCGACTTCGGGGAGCCTTGTTGTTTTTCAACCGTTTATTGCGTCTACAACTTCGCTGAGATCTCCAGTCTCATCTAACCGTCTTGATCGAAAGCTGCACTACCCCAATTCTGCAGTCTTTCAAATACAATGTGAATTCCTTCGGTCCTAACTTCACCTTCAATCTCCCTTTTTTCCTGATCAATGTTATTTTTTTGTGTCCCGTTGAATCTCCAGTTCCTTCTCTCGTGCACCGTAATCAATGTTATTCGATATCGCGTTTAGTTTATTTTCTTATCGTTAATTAGGATAATCGTCAATGGTTATACCAGCTTTGTAACAAAAACTCTTCGAAATCATGATATGCACAAACGTTTGGGGTTTTGATCCCCAAATCGATGTCGTCGTAGAGGCGGCTGCTGCTGGCGTCGATGAAGCTGCTGTCCCTGCAATTCCTGCCGGGGGGTGATGTTGATTTCATCCTGAGACGTCCGGTCTCGGCAGCGAGTGATATCCAAGTGAGTCAATAGCGTTTGAAATAATAGTGAAGAAGATCGTGTGATTCGAACTGACGCTATGACAGTTCGAATCACGGAAAAAATTGAACGTAAGCGTTACCCATCAGGCTACTGACCGTGTTTAGAATTTGATTTTAAAACACGACTATACTCCACTGAGGGCTCCTCGATAGTATAGTGGTTAGTACACCCGCCTGTCACCCGGGAGACCGGGGTTCGATTCCCCGTCGGGGAGCCCCTGGCGCAAGACTAATGACCTTGCCCAGAAAAAATAAATCATTATGGAAAAATTTAACAAGCCTCAGGACTTGCTAAATAAGGCCAAGACCGGTTTCCGGATGTAGTGCCGATGATGATGATGATACTCCACTGATGTGAATTATTTTTGTTATCGCTTGGTGTACGGTTCTGATGTATTTTCTTGTTCGATTTTTCGTTCGGTGTTCTTCACTATTTTTGCTTGTGAATTGTGTGTGTATCTGTTAGAGTCGCCACAAGTCAATTGTCCACAAATGTGGTGTGTGTCAAATGAAATTAGCGGGAAAGATCCGGCGTCGGTTCTCGTTCTACGTGTGAGCGAGACCCGCCAAGTGCCGCGTCGACTCCACGCTAATTCAGCCGTGACTCTCCTTTGTGTGTGGGGGTGACCGACTTAATTGGTCGAAAGCCACTCTCGGTGTGAGCCTTTACTTGCGGCGAGTGCATAGAGGTTGTGATTTGTGCTGAGCCGCCATAAACGTCAAACAATCCTCACCATAACCTCTTCGTCGCCCTTTTTCCTTTCGTTGGGTCTGTTGTTTTTTCCTAATTTCCTTTGTTTGATCAACGTTATCTTCATTCCTCTTCTCTCCTGGGCTCTTTTTATGTTCACGATCACGAGCAGTACTGTTGTACTGTTCTCTTAAATTCGCCCCATTATCTCTTGTGTCACAGCTCGCCGCATTCGAAACTGAGCTAATTGGTTGTGACACAAGCTAACACCTCGAGTGTAGAGGGTGGAGAGTTAATTAAAAGATATTATCACACAGATCACCCTCATTATTACTGGTTGTAACGTGCCACAGTGACTTTACATACATTCGGTTGGTATCTCAACCAAGATTTAACGAATGTAGGTCTTCAACTGCTCAAGAGTTTGAGTATTCCTATAAACTCTGTCTTTTGTACAGCCCCAAAAAAAAAAGGGCCAAATCGCATGATTTCCATGTCCAGTTGATGGAGAGCCATAATCTACTCGTGAAGCACGAGAAACCTTTACAGATTCCAAGAAATTTTGGGTGTTTGGCGAATTGGTTTCTGGATTTGTTCACTTATTAGTTACTTATTTATTTATCTTAGTTCATTTCTGTAGTACGAAACGTCCAAGCCTTCGAAATACGCCATCGTGATGCTACAGAACTTCTTTTCTTCATCATATGAGACCAGTTTTTCTTCATTTCGTCGATCAGTTTCTCCAATAATGCTGCATAACTCTCCTGTGATTGTTCTTCTATTCTGCAGGTAATCGATGGAGATTATGCCATCCCTAATGAGCGTTCGTCTTTTTGCTGTTTTGGTCGGCTTTCTTGGCTTTCTTTGGTTGGTCTATTAACTGAACACGTGAGCTTTCTTGGCTTTCCAGCCACTCTGTAGACTGCCTATTCTACTCGGGCGTACCATAATGCGCCCGCAATCCATCCATAGTCACAAAACGTCGAAAAAGTCCACTAGATTACACTGCAACAAGACCAAATTGGTCGTTGAATCATCAACGCGCAGGTGTTTTGATCGACGGTAAGCAAACGTGACACTCATCACGCCGATCGTTTTTTCATCTCTAAACGGTTGTGCAAAGTTATCCCGCCCCTTCTTTTGAGATGCCCACGGCCTCAGCTAACTCATGCAACTTCACTTTACGATCACTCAAAACGACTCGGAGCACTTGCGTTACGATTTCCGTATTCGTAGCCGGTTTTTCTTTCCAGAGCGAGGTGCGTCTTCGGTGTTTGCACAACCCATTTTAAATTCACTAAACCACCAATAAACTGCTGCTCTCGAAGAAGCAGATCTAGAATAACATTTCTTCAATTATTGGAAGGGTTGTTCAGAAGTTTTGCCTATCAAAAAACAATGTTTGATCAAGATGCGATATTCCTGTGTTTACATTTTTTTTACGAAGGCGAAAGTAGCGTCACTCAAACGACTGTAGCTTGTAAACGAATAGACGAAATGTCACGAAACTGCATACATGAACTAGTGACGGGTGGGCCTCTCGTCAAGTTTATTTTCTAGTGGCGCCACCTATTGAAAAAAGTGCCATAAAATTGTAAGGCGTCTGATTGCAAGTAACCTTCGTGTTCGATTCGAATGTCGTGAACGAGACACCTGGTTGCTGTTGAAGAGTAATGCATCAAGTCACACCTCACCCATTGTTATTAGTTATTGTTTGGCTCGAAATCAAGTGTGTGTATTGAATAAAGTTCAGGTCCATGATCCCCCCCCCCCCCCCTCCCCTTACTGTCTTTGGTTCCCTCTAGGAAGCCGACGGCGCCCTCTCCCATTTATGTTATATACGCTGATAACGTCAAGATATATAAGATCATCGAGTCACCACTTGATTCTGCACTGTTGCAATCAGACCTTGAAAACTTCTCGAGTTGGTGTGATAAAAACGGCTTTGTGCTTCACATCGCCAGGTACCAACCTATAATCTTTTCTCGTAAGCGTGCTCAGTCATCCCCGCGACCCCATTGTTACATATAGTTGATGGGGGTAGTGGTAGGGCTTGCAGAGCACTTCATCCTTTAATTGGATGGTTCTGCGTGTAACCAGGTTAACCGTGAAGGCTGGCTCCAAAGAGGTAAATATTAAGAGGTGGGGGGTTTTGCGTGTGACACCAACCTATTCGAGACCTCGGGATCCTTTGCGATGTGAAGCTTAACTTCCTCTCACGCATTGACGAGACGATCCGGCAAACCAACTCTTCTCTTGAATTCGTGAAACGTTGGTCTAAAGAATTCTTCGACACCTACGTATCCCTTTACCCTACCTTCGTCTTTCCACTGCTAGAATATGCTAGCTGGGTATGGTCCCCTTATCACAAGATACATCCGTGCAATCGAAAGTATTCAATGTGGCTTCCTTTGGTTCACGCTCTGAGGGCTCGGAAGGAAAAACCATTCAATCCTGCCCCCGTGCATTAACTGCCTCAAATTAATCATCCTCGGGACCCTAGGGGGCCGTTGGGTCCTGGCTGATATGATATAGCGTTCATTCATCGACGCCCTACCGGTTCGGTCGGCTGCGCCTGCCTTCTTAACTTAATTCCTCTGAATAAAAACCCTCGTATTGCGCGTAATTCCCGCCTTCTCTATATTCATCCTCAGCCTCTTAAGTTTCAATGAACCCATTTCGCAGATGCCGAGAAATGTTAACTCTAACTCTATCTTGTTCGACCACCTGAATCATTCTCACCGCCAACCTTAAGTGGCACTTTCTACACTTTCCTCTCTAACTAATACCCACCTCCCACCCCTACCCTCGCCTTCATAATATGAACTATTCACCTTAGGTTAGGCTGAGTTCGGTTAGTTTTACGTTCTTTAGCTTGTAAAATTATATATACGAGGGTGGACTGAAAAGTTTCCGACTTAAGAAAGATACAAGACATTCTTTCTTAAAATTTATTTTTATTTTTCTATATAGTCTCCTTGTAACTCTACACATTTCTCGACGCAATGGTCCATCTCTCTAACCCTTTCAAATAGTACTAGGCGATTCTCTCTGCAAAATAACTTCACGAAGGTGATTGCCTCCTCATTTGACGAAAATCTCTGTCCTCCGAGCGCAAGTTTTAGACTAGGGAACAAAACGAAGTCGCTTAGGGCTAGATCTGGTGAGTAACGCAGATGGTCAAGCAGTTCAAACCGTAATTCGTAGATTTTTGCCATGGCAACCGCTGAGGTGTGAGACGGCGCGTTGGCTTAGTGAAACAGGAATTTATTTATCTGCAAATGTGGCCGTTTTTCCGCAATTTCTGCCTTCAGTTGGTCAAGTAATATTGCGTGGTATGCTCTTGTAATGGTTTTTCATTTTTGAAGATAATCGATTAAGATAACTCCATGACTATCCCAAAAAATAGTCGCCATCACTTTCCCAGCCGAAAAAACTGTTTTTGCTTTTTTTGGCGCTGATTTCCCCCTTTGCAGTCCACTGTTTTGACTGTATTTTTGTTTCCGGCGTATAATAGTGTATCCAAGTTTCATCGACAGTAATTAATCGGCGCCAAAACTCGCATTTATTGCGTTTAAACTGCGCCAACAGAGGGCGTTGGAAATGTTCATTCGAACACGTTTTTGGTCTAACGTGCGCAAACGCGGTACTACAGCATTCTCATCCCTAAATCTTGATTTAATAGATGCCAAATACGTTCTTTGGACATTTTCATAGCCTCTACAATCTCTCTCATTTTAATTCGGTGGTCGTTTAGCACCAATTGGAGAACTTTAGCGATGTTATCGTCAGTTGTTGCAATTCTTAGACGTCCCGAACGTTCATCGTCTCCCAAGCTCTCACGGGCACGTTTAAATTCAGCTGCCCAAAATTTCACTGTAGTAAATGATGGTGCAAAGTCCCCATACACAGAGATCAACTCATCTTTGTTTTGCGTAGCCGTATTGGCTTTCAAAAACAACAATTTAGTGACATCAACACTCACATCAACTCGCTCAAACGACTGTCAAATAAAAACGACGCGTCCAAAATGACTGAAATTTTGGTGAGTAACTGTCAAAAGATGCACAACTACATTCACTAGCTTTTATTGACGAGTGATGCTATCTTCATGTTGAGGTCGGGTTTTCAGACTACCCATGTAGTTTAGCTTGTAAGTACTTGCATGGATTAACCCAATAAATGTGGTGTTAGGCCTGTGGCGGTTCCGAAAACGCTACTGCCTACTTGCCCAATTACCCTCTAAGCTTCCGGTGCTGAAGCCCCTCAAATTCCATTGTTTCATAATTGCTAAATGCTGCTAATTACATTTAGCACCTGTAAAAAGAATTTCACCTACAAGGGCATTTTTCCTTGCATCAACTCATCGGCAAAAATGTTCCCAACAAAGAAATCTTAGCATTCATAATCCAATGCACCACTAGAATTCGCAGGAAAAATATTCCGGCACCATTGTTTGCCAAGCATTATTTTTTCCCCACGTGCACCCTAATCCCCACAGTGGTGATCCCTAAGGTTGAAGAATCGCGCCTTCTAATCCAAAATCAGTGACACCGACCAGTGACTATGTGACTATTCCAGTGCCAGTGGTGAGCCTAAGTGTGACGTGAACACCTTAACTTTCTGCCCAAAAAAACAACCAATGGTGACTAAATGGTGCAATCAAAACAAAAGACAATTAAAAGGGTATCCACTACCCCAACACCGCTTTGCCAACAACGTCCCACCGATGCAGCGCAGCCACCAGTATCACCGAACAGCAGCACAAACACACGTCCACATAACCAGATCACCTCATCCAACAGCGCTGGACACTCAGGTTATCCTTTTCTTTTCTTTTTTCAAAATTTTGTTTTTTCTCCTTTCGGTGAGCTCCTTCCGAGCCATCAATTATTATTATTATTATTATTATTTATTGGTCTGTAGGAACCCGGAAGTTCATGACCCCACCGACTCAACTCCGCCATCGTTCCCTATCCTGTGCGCTCTCCTTCCACGCTTGACCATTCGATCCGACCTCCTCTAGATCAAACCTAACATTGTCCTCCCATCTCCGTCGCGGGCGTCCGGCCGGTCTCTTTCCCATTGGTCTACCGTCAAGAATTTTATGCATGGTCCTATCGTTGCCAATTCGCGCCACATGCCCGGCCCATCTTAATCTTCGCGACTTGATTAGTCTCACTATTGTAGGTTTGCGATATAGCTCTTCCAATTCGTGGTTATGGACTTTCCTCCATTGTCCTGCCTCCTCGTCATATTTACCGCCAAAGATACCCCTCAAAACTTTATTCTCGAATACGCGGAATTCGTTTTCTTCCCGTTTTGTGAGAACCCATGTTTCGCATACATATAGAACAATCGGCATGATTATGGTTCTATAGACACGGAGCTTTATGTTACGTGATAGCAGTCTGGATTTCAGCAGTTTACTGACTGCGTGCCAACTAGCTTTGCCGGAATGCAGTCTTTTATTAATTTCCTTCGACATGTCGTTACTGGCCGTCAGTATCGTTCCCAGATATTTAAATTCTTTAACTTTTTGAAATATCTTACCTCTGATGTTTATATGTGTTCCCTGAGGTCCACCTGCTCTCGCCGTAATCATGTATTTTGTTTTGTCTTCATTTATTTCTAGGCCCACCTCTTCTGCCGCTTGCATGATGATTTCACAGTTTTTACTAACAGTTTCTAGATTATCGCCCAGAACGGCGATGCCATCCGCATATGCGAGCACTTGTGTGACCCCGTTCAGGGATGATCCGGCCGTGTTGTCGTCTTGTACCTTTCTGATCACATACTCGAGCACCAGTTTAAAAAGACACGGTGATAGACCATGTCCCTGCTTTAGTCCGTCCCGGATTTCAAGAGAGGTGATTTTCTTTTCTAACTCGCCATTTGTTTTCGTTCATGCAAATTTGAATGGGAGCGGCATATTTTTTCGGGATTCCCAGCTCAGCTACAATATGGTAGAGTATTTGCCTTGCGATTGAGTCGGAAGCTTTTTTGAAGTCCACGAACAGTTGGTGAACCGTCTCTCCGTATTCCCACTTCTTTTCCAGCAGTTGTCTTATAGTGAACATTTGGTCGCTTGTTGACCGGTTCCTACGGAATCCACATTGGTAGTCTCCCAGTATCTCTTCTGCGTACGGTGTGATTCTCGCTAGAATGACATTTGTTAATATTTTGTATGCGGTTGGGAGTAATGATATTCCTCTGTAGTTTTCGCAGCCAGATCTGTCGCCTTTTTTGAAAATGGGAACGACTATTGAGGTTTTCCATTCTTCCGGAATGACTTCCTTACGCCATATTGTTTTAATCAGTTGGAGGATCTTTCGAGCGGTTGCCTCTCCTCCATGCTTCACAAGCTCTGTCGGTATGCACTCGACTCCGGGAACTTTGTTGTTTTTCAATCGATTTCTTGCGTCTACGACTTCGTTGAGAGAGGGCTCTGAGATCTGGGGCTCGGCTGTATGTGCGTCTGGTGCGTTTATTTGTGTTTGATGGGTGCGCACATTGAGCAGGTTCTCAAAGTACTGCTTCCACCTTGTCACGATATTGTTTGTGTCTGTGACCAGACAGCCGTTTGCGTCTCGAATTATTTTGACTCTCCCTCGGTAGCCATTTCTAATTAAATTTATGCCGGCATACATGCCTCTGATGTTCTTTGCTCGTGCATTTTCTAATATTTTTTCGATCGGAATCTTCTCCCATTCGCGTTTTTTGCGTTTGAAGAGTCTCATCGTCTCTCTCCGAATCGTCGCGTATCTTTCTGCGTTGACTTCATCATATGCTTCTAAGTGGATCATTCTGAGGCGTTTACGTTGTTCGATCTTTGCCCTGCACTCATCGTCAAACCAAGGTTTGGACTTAGTTGTTTTCTTAAATCCTAATACCTTTTGAGCTGTTTGTTTGATTATGTCTCTGATCGACGTCCATTTAGTGTCCACACTATTGGCTTCTACTTCCTCACTCCCCTCATTCTCTAGGATACTAAATCTATTCGGTAGTTCGTCTTGATATACAGCCCTTTTGCGCAAGTCTTTCAGTTTATCAGTGTCAAACTTTTTGCTCGTCTCCCGTGACTGCCCATGTGGGTTTGCTGCAAGCCGACTTCTAACTTTACCCATCACTAGAAAGTGATCGGAGTCGCAATCTGCTCCTCTATATGATCTTACGTCAAGGATATTCGAGTGGTGTCTTTTGTCTATGAGGAAGTGGTCTATTTGGTTACGCGTTACGCCGTCGGGTGATATCCATGCGGCTTTATGGATTTGCTTGTGTTTGAACATCGTGCTTTTCACTACCAGATCTTTTGACGCTGCGAACGTGATAATTCGAATTCCATTTTCATTTGAAACGTCATGTAGGCTTTCTTTACCTATTGTTTGTTGGAAGATATCTTCCTTTCCAATTTTCGCATTGAGGTCGCCGAGGAGGATTTTAACATCAAATGATGAGATCCCATCAAATACTTCTTCTAGGGTCTCGTAGAACGTGTCCTTCGTTTCTTCGTCGGTAGATTCTGTTGGGGCATGTACGTTTATAAATACATAATTGTATTATGGGCCCTCTATTTTTAGCACAGACATTCGGTCATTAATAAATTGCACATCTTTTACATGGTGCGTAATCTTATTGTTTATGATGAAGCCAGTCCCGAGGTTATGCGTATCGGTGCCTCCACACGCCAGTGTAAGCCCGTTGGTTTGGATTACTTGATGTGGAAGTCGGACTTCCTGAAGCGCGACGATGTCCATTTTATATTGTTTCGCATTTTCTACGACCGTCTGTATCGCGCCTGGTTTATATAACGTTCGAACATTCCACGTGCCGACGCGTAAATCCCGCTTTTTCCGTTTTTCTCTACGTCTTCTTTTTGCCGAGTCGATGTTTTCTTGATGATTTGTTCCTTTATGGTAGTGTCGGCTCATCACACCTACGCCTACCGGGTTTTTTGTGAGAATCTTTTTTGTGTATTGATCATTCATTTCATTGGATCACTCTGGGGTTTGGAATAGTCCGCCATATCAGAGCCCCTCTTTGATATGGCAAGGTCTGCTTACTGCTCTGATTCGACCCGGTGTCAGTGAAGGCGCCGTTATAATACAGCCGGTATACTCCTGGCTGCAAAGCATCCAATGGGCACGGTGACGCGTAACACCCTGGATTAGGGGTGGTAGATTTTTGTGTGTTACTCCTCGCTAGCCTGTCTGACATGGGTGGCCCTACTGGAAGCGTATGCTTCCGTCAGCATAGCCTGAGTGATTCATCGTGGTTTAAGCCCCCGCGCCACGTCAAGGTTTCTACCAAGCGGGGGGAGCCATCAAATATATGTTTTTTAATTTAAAATTAAAGTACGAGCAACATATTAAACAAATCATACTATTTTTTATCGATTCACTGACTAAATTAGATTTGTCGTAAACGAAAAATTTAAAACTTTAGTTGTTAAGCAAAAAGTTATTGGTACTTACATAATGATTGTGCAAATATTAATTATATATATTTAGAAAGCGAAACAAAACGTACTTGGCTTGTAACAATCCCTCTATTCACGTAGATGTTCCGTTCAATTTTGAACACACCTCCTTTCCGTGCGTTATCTAGAAGCTTAACGATTTATTTAAATATATTGTTTAGCTAAATGACGATAAATTTAAAACAAAACAATTATGCAACAAGTTTTGCTGATTTTGAAACGAATACCATAGCTTAATTAAATAAAATAATATAAATTATAAAATCGGTGTCAGTATTAAGCAATATGATATCGTTCGTTTTTATTACAATTGTAATTTCATTTGAGTAGAACAATATTCATAAGGTTATTTTTGTGTTTAATTCGGTCGAACAAATAACACAAGCCGAAGTTCACCAGGCCTGATATCCGCCAAAACTTCTAAATGGTGCATTGAAAATCCCAAGGAGCTGAACTGATGGATTAATGTTAAAATTAAAAGCAACGAGCAACAAAATATATATGCTGAATTAAAAGAAGGAAAAACTAAAAACCAATATAAGACAAAATACTATTAAAAATAATGATATTCCTTTCGACCTATCTAAGACGAGGAAATAGTCACATATAATGAACACCATCCCCATAGCTATTACAAAACACCCAATATAAAAGCAATGGCGGGACAACTCATCATTTAAATCTACAATTTAAAAATGACATATATATATATATATATATATATATATATATATATATATATATATATATATATATATATATATATATATATATATATATAGGAAAGCACTATAGCGTTTGAAATAATAGTGAAGAAGATCGTGTGATTCGAACTGACGCTATGACAGCTCGAATCACGAAATAAATTTTACCTAAGCGTTAGACACCAGGCTACTGACCGTGTTGGAATTTGATTTCCAAACTCGACCATATTCCACTGATGTGAATTATTTTTATTTTATCGCTTGGTATACGGTTCTGATGTATTTTTCTTATTCGATTTTTTCATTCGTGTTCTTCACTATTTTTGCTTGTGAATTTGTGTGTGTCTGTTAGAGTTGCCACAGCACCATTATATTGTTAAAAACTAAAGAAAGATATTTCCACTATAAATTAGAGAGATCAATATCCTAACCCAACACATTTAAATATGGAGTCAAGAATTTAATGTAGCCACAGTTAATACATGTTAATCGAATACCGTTAAATTCGTTACAGTTTCCTCAGCTATTTCCCTTTTCCGACCAGTTGCTAATTAAGAACAATTCATAAAAATCATTCTTCTATTTGATCGCGTTATTATGATTATTTTTACTTGGACGCAACTGCCTACTTTGACTTCATTAGCCTTATTTGGAAGCATGTCAGTTTTTTTTTTAATTTCTATAACTTTATATTTTAAATTTAATTTTCGCCATAATTTTATTGTATTCTTAATATCTTTGCAAACAAGTATATTTATCTAATTTCTTCACATGATATTTGCATTTACATACATATTCTTCAATTAAGCGAATTTGTATTGTTAATAAAATTGAATTTATTTAAATAAAAGCACCTACCTGTAAAAAACTTAAACAAAGGAAACAAGCGAACAAAAGCAAACATTATAATACATTAAGGCACAGAAGGAACGATATTGATTTAAAAATATATAAAAAGAAAATATATTAGTATCCCCAAGCAGCACGTGATAGAGGCAAAATAAAATAATTATTGTAAACCCCTTCTGGGTACAGATTCGCACACACCTCTTTTCGGTTTTGTCCGCAACTTCTTTTCGACTGAGTTTCGACCTCGTTTACCCGCACGACTCCATTCACTCACACCCAACTTCACGCGACTCCTTTCAACTTTTTCGACTACTTTCGACTCTCTTCAATTTCTTTTCTGGCTTTTCTCTAAGTATTGGCACATAACGCCCTCCTTTTCGACTTTGCTCGACTCTTTTTCGACTCCCGTCGACACGATCAACCTTTAGACTCCATACAACTTCTTCTACTCCGTCGACACACATCATCATCATCATCATCATCGGCACTACAACCGAGATCCGCTCTTGACCTTATTTAGAAAGTCTCGAGGCTTGGTAAATTTTCCATAACAATTTATTTTTACGGGCAAGGTTATTAGCCTCTGTCGACACACGCTCGACACATTTCAACCCCTTCTATTTCGGCCTCTTCTTATTATATCGGCACACAATGCCCAGCATCTGAGTTCATGCGATTTAGCTGGCTTTTGCTTGGCCCCTTTTGACGCTATCGTTAAACCTTTTCCGCCACGTCTACAAATATTGGCACCCATGCTCGCCAAAGGCAGTTTTATGCGACACTGTCTGCTTCTGCTCGACACCCTTCATTCAGGGCTTCCGCTCCTCACTACACTACAGCTACTACACGTTGCATACACTCAGTAGGACGCCAGGCTCTACCACCTTACTCCCACGTAAGGATCCCACCTCCTTATATAGACCTCAGGACCTTCCTCCTCAGGTCCCTGGACGTCTCCCATGCATCCCACCTACACCGGTCGCAAAACCAAACCGATTCCTCCGGACCGAGACCCTATTTAAAATACCTTACACAGGCGTCCCTACACCTCATACAGGTATTCCAGTCAGTAGGCCCCTCCAAGGCCCGATATTAGCGGCAACCCAAGGCAATACACGCCCCTCTACGGCGCCTCACAAACAGGTGCATCAATGCCTTCGGGGCGCGCATCTATTAACCCTAGAGCGCCCTGCGGTTGGACACAACCAACCACACACCAGGAGCCCCCTAAGCTAACTCGCCTACCCTTAACCAAGCGCGACTGGCCGGCACCTCCTCACAAGTTGCCGTTCGGTCGAGGTCGCAGCTACCGCTACATTGGCGCCGATGTACCGGTCCTCCTTCGATCGGTAAGCCGCGCAATTGAGTGTCCGCCCCCTTCACCAGTCCCAGCGGCAAACAATTCGCCATACAAACGTATGGACGAAAGACACCGGCTCTGGACTCGGATCTCCTTTCCACCCCGCACACGGCAACCCGTCGCTGCGGATGCGATTAATCCTGGGACAAGTCCCCCCCCCCCCATCCCGCACACACCACTTCGTCACTGCGGATGCGGGCGGATTTCTGATAGGTTCGGACCTATTCGGACGATAAACCTATTGGTCCAAGCGACCCACAACGGGCCAATGGACCACGCCGCACACCCTTGCCCCTGGCGGCATCAACGCGGTAACAACCGAGTTCACACTAGTATCGACCCAGGCCCTTTCTATGACCCAGGAGCTCGTCATTACCACAGAGCCTCCCGAAGTACGCAGGACAACCTTGAATTCCAAGCGTACAGCCCTCCTCCCAGCACCGCACCACCCATTGCAGCATCCCCTCACCTCGACCCTTTTTTCGTGACTACGTCACCGGAGGGGAGGGGGGGGGGGTGCCGTGCCGGTTCCGAAAACGCCACTGCCCACTTGTCCAATTACCCCTCAAGCTTTCGGTGCTGAAGCCCCTCAAATTCCATTGTTTCATAATTGCTAAATGCTGCTAATTACATTTAGCACCTGTAAAAAGAATTTCACCTACAAGGGCATTTTTCCTTGCATCAACTCATCAGCAAAAATGTTCCCAACAAAGAATTCTTAGCATTCATAATCCAATGCACCACTAGAATTCGGAGGAAAACTATTCCGGCACCATTGTTTCCCAAGCAAATTTTTTTTCCTCATGTGCACCCTAATCCCCACAAGCCCACTAAACAAGGACTCATTCGCCTGTGCACCTGTTTTGTACCTGTGTGACTTTTACTATTATCAAAATAGGAATTAAGTTGTAAGGATATTTTTTAATAGCGTTTCGACTACCAAAACAGTTACAACACGAACATCGGAAAATAAGCTAAAACAGATATGTGAATCAATGTCGAACCGCTGTCACAAGTATAATGAACCTAGAGGATAATATTTTAAATAAAAGGTTCGAAAAATATTCAGATATATTGTTTCAAGACTTTTTTTTTGCACCACAGGATTAGTTGTCGCATAGCGTATTGAATTCACAGAATCGAAGAGGAGTATGTACTTAAGGTCTTCAACTGAAGAACTTATTACGCATGAGAACGGGGATACTCGACTGATGCGATATCGTTGGCCAGGACAGAAAAAGGACCAAGATACGAATCAAGGAAGCACCGAAGGCCAGTATTGGATTTTTTGTGGTATGCGTTAATAAAATACTAAAGAGGACACGAATGTACGACGGCATATTTACAGGCGATTAAGTTCCATACGTATTGCGAAGACACAAAACGGGAAAAAAACAAATTCCGCGTATTCGAGAATAAAGTTTTAAGGGGTATCTTAGGCGGCAAATATGACGAGGAGGCAGGACAATGGAGGAAACTCCACAACCACGAATTAGAAGAGCTATACCACAAACCTACAATACTCAGAGTAATCAAGTCGCGAAGATTAAGATGGGCCGGACACGTCGCGCGAATGGGCAACGATAGGACCGTGCATAGAATTCTTGACGGTAAGTCAACGGGAAAGAGGCCGATACGACGGCCGTGACGGAGATGGGAGGACAATGTAAGGTTGGAACTCGAGGAGATCGGATCGGATGGTCGAACGTGAAAGGAGAGCGCACAGGACAGGGAACAATGGGAACAATGGCGGAGTCGAGTCGGTGAGGTCATAAACTTCCGGGTTCCTACAGGCCATTAAATAGTTAATGTATTGCGAAGAACTATAAATTGAAACTAAGTCCACGCAATGGACACAGCTGCATTCGTTTTCATCTTCGCGTTTGTTTAATAATTGAACTAAGTCTTTGCATGAATGCTGTTCTGATGGGAATTTTAGAAGACGTGTGAATGACCATCAAAATATTTTTTTCCAGAGTCAGACTATTCAATTCTGTGGCTATATATCTTCGTCGGTGTGCCCGCATTGGCACTGATTCTACGAAGATTCCTATCAAAAGTTCACGAAACACAGGTTGCAAAGGTAAAAAATAAAACACACGTTTATTTTGTTGGCATTAGACTTTTATTGTTTGTGATAACGTTCTTTTTTAATTTTAATTAGTCCTGGTTTGTCTTGCACTACTGTTTTTACATTGAATCGGATCTTCCGGATAACTGTTACGACGCGACAGACCACAGCGAAACACAACTAAATGTACGCAAGAAACTCTCGGACACTCACGGAGGATGAAACTCGACTCTTTCTTTTACACTCGAGGGCGTGCACATCCCCGTGTGCTGGCGGGGGTTACAGGCGACTTCAGATGTGCGCGCACCGTTGGTTGAGTGACGACTCAGTGATTCAACCCTCGTTTGGGGTGAGTTTGGTGGTGTTTTTTTTTTTTTTTTTTTTGGTTTCGGTGTGGTGTGGTGAAAAGGAAATGAAATTTCCATTGACCAGTGACCAATAGAAGGCGATCTCTGGCACGCTGTGGTTTGCGTGTGTGATCACCGTATTTATCGATGCATTTAGCAAAGGATAAACGAAACCTAAAACGAGGAAAAAAGAGCAAAGGGATCGAATAGATCATTGTTTACGCTGTGTATTGTGGCTATCATAGACGGCAATTCATCGGAGAAATGGTGCTAAAAACAAATAAGGGCATTATCACAGTCGTTGATGAGTGGTGCGGATGCGTTAATAGATGCATCGCCATTAGGAAAAGGTGCTAATGGGTATTAATGTTTATGGCCTCTCAGACTGCAGTAGGTACCGAGTTCTTGTTTGTACTAGGAAATGCTAGAGGATTCGGTTCCGATGATAATGCTTTGGATGCGGTAATTGTTTGTCGATTGGACAAACAAATCGCGGGTCAGCTTATTGCAGCTGTATAAACAAGCTGTCGGACATAGCATTTTACGATGACAAGGGTGCCGAATGGTTCGGGATTTATGATGCCGTATGATGCTCCTCTATAGTATAGTGGTTAGTATACCCGCCTGTCACCCGGGAGACCGGGGTTCGATTCCCCGTCGGGGAGCCTCTGGCGCAAGACTAATGACCTTGCCCAGAAAAAATAAATCATTATGGAAAATTTAACAAGCCTCAGGACTTGCTAAATAAGGCCAAGACCGGTTCCCGATTGTAGTGCCGATGATGATGATGATGTGAAGAATTCTTTACAGGAAATTTGAATAACGAATTCGATGCGTGAATGCTGTGAGAATTATATTTAGGGATTTTCAGATAATGCGTTGGATGCATTAAATGTCCTTGAGAAAGGAAATGTTTTAGATATGCTGGTGATTGGGATGCAAATATGGGTTGCGAATATGGGGGGTTCTTCAGGTGAGCTTTATGAACCTGTGGGGAGGAAGTATTGTACCTGACATGGGCACACGGTTCACTTCCTCCTCCATCCAATTGTCACTAATTATTCCACCGAAGGAAATCCGTCGTTCCGCCGACACAAAAGGAAACACCAAAACAGTTGTTCACTTTAAATTTTGAAAATCAAACAGTTAATGAATTTTATTTTTATTGGATGTATTTTATGGAATGGCTTCATTTGATTCAATCTGAATAACTACTTGTTTTGTATCTAATCGCCCAGCATCTTTTAAAAACCACAAAGTACTACACCACACTAACCTCTTCAAAGGAAAACACTCGACTCGGATTAAACTGGTTTCGTACCGTACCCGGCGGAGGTACGGTGAATGGCGAGCGACCCGACCGCCACGGAGATTGAATTACGACTCAAACGATATCCTCTCTAATAAGGATATCGTTTTTTACCTACCACCAGGAAAACGTAAAGTCTCTCTTGGTGGTATAGGAAACCAGATCTTGTAATACAGTTCATGGTGGTATGTGTGGCATCGTTGAGATCACTATTCACACGTGCAGTGGAACAGCGAAACAGGGAGGCGGCAAAGACAAAAGGAAAGGCGACCAAATGGTTCGCTCTTTAATGAAGGTCATGTTTATACGATGCCTCGTCGCTATTTTCGACGTTAGGAGAAAAAGGTGCTAAAAGCAAATTGGATGTTTATGGCATCTCTGGCTGCAATAGAAACCGGGTTCATATTTGCATTAGGAAATGCTGGAGAATTGGGTTTCAGCGTCTATTGCGCTAATTATATGCAGCTGCTTGGGTTGTTTGTTGGTAAGACAAACAAAAAAAGGTTGCCAGGCAATGTATATGAAAGGGTATATGGCGCGGCTAGGAAAATAGACGGCGCGATATTTATGGAATTTGTCTGGTACCGAATTGGTTCAGAATACCAAATAAGCAAACAAAGAAATCTTATGAAAAGTTGTATGCGAAGGGATGCATGAAGGTAAGTTTTCTTTATAGGGCTTTTAGGGTTATAATAATTGGGTCTGTTTGATGCGTGAAGCATCTAAGATGCTAATGCGAATTGCATTAGCGAAAGCTGGTGCAGACCCGGGTTATGGTTATGGGGGTTTTTTTCAGGAAGGCGAGCCGTGGGATCTGGCGGAATCGCCACAGTACTCCCCTCCCAGTGACGTAGTCACGAAAAATAGGTAGGGCTGTAGGGGTGCTCGAATGCATGGTGCTATGATAGGCGGAGGGCTGAACACTTGACGAACAAGGTGGCCCTGCGCACTTCGGTAGGCGCTGTAATTAAATTGGGGGAACTGTCATGGTGACTAGTTCCAGGTATAGTATGGGCCTTTGTCGATAATAAGGTGGACACAGATGTTACCGATTGATGCCATCAAGGGCAAGGGTGTGCGGCGTGGTCCATAGGCTTGTTATGGGTCTCGTGGACCAACAGGCTTATCGTCCGAATAGGTCGGAACCCATCGGAAATCCGCTCACATCCGCAGTGACGAAATGGCGTGTACGAGATGGAGGGGAACTTATCCCAGGGTAATTCCCATCCGCAGTGACGGGTTGCCGTGTGCGGAATGGAAAGTGGCCAAGTCCAGAGCGGGTGTCTTTTGTCCATACGTTTGTATGGCAATTTGTTTGCCGCTGGGACTGGTAAAGGAGGGCGGGCCCTCAATTGCACGTTTTACCTATCGAGGGAGGACCGGTACATTGGTGCCAATGTAGCGGTAGCTGCGACCTCGACCGAATGGAAACTTGCTGTGAGGTGCCGGCCGTCGCTCTTGTTTAGAAAAAAAAAAAAAAAAATAGGGGATTTTGGTTAGGGGGCTCCTGGTGGGTGGTTGATTGTGTCCAACCCCAGGGCGCCCTAGGGTTATTAGAAGTGCGCTCCGAAGTATTATGCACCTCGGTATTTGAGGCGGCGTAGAGGGGCGTGTATAGCCTTTAGTTGCCGCTAAAGGGGAGCCATGGTGGCTAAAGATTGGGGGATCAGGTATAATGTCTCAGTCCGGTGGTATCGGTTTGATTTGTAGACCGGTGTTGCTGAGACATTTGGGAGACGTAGGAGATCTAAGGACGAATGTCCTGAAATTTAGATAAAGGGGCAAAACCAGGTGCCCTGATAGATGCTACGCGTAGTAGCTGTGGTAACGAGGGAAGCTGGCTTGCTGCAATCGGGTAGAAGGTCGAGCATTGATGAGCAGTTTCGCGTGATAACTGTTTTTGGCGTAGATGGGCGCCAATATATGAACGGAGACAGAAAAAGGTGTTAGGGGTCAAGCAGAGTCGATAAGGGATGCATGGGGTTGCGTGAAGGCTGTGGTTGGCGAGCGTGAGCGCCAACCTTCAGAAAAGAGACAGAAAAGGGTGAGGTGTTTCACGCGAGACAAAACCGGGCGTCCTATTGATTATATGCTACGCGTAGTAGCTGTTGTTAGCTAAGGGGCCGGTTTGCAAAAAATGGGTGTTGAGCAATGGCGAGAGTGTGCGCCAATATTTAGGAAAGGACCGAAAAAGAAGATGTTGAAATAGAGGGCATTGTATGCCAATATTTAAGGAGGGCCAGAAAGGGGTTGAAGTATTACGAGCGGGACAAAACCAGGCGTCCTATTGATTATGTGCTACGCGGAGTAGCAAAAGTGTGATGAGGAGCCGGTTTGAAGGAATAAATTGAGCCGATGTGGGGTCAAGTGAGGTTGGGTGGGGTCCAGTGTTTAAGGGGCATTGTGTCCCGATGTAAGAGACGAGCTGTTAAGAGAGGAGTCGGTTGTGGAGAAATGAATGGAGTCGAGAGAGTTGAATGTGAGCGACGTGTAGTCGAAAAAGAAATTAAATGTAGTCAGAAGAGGTTGAAAAGGAGTCGTGTGGAGTCGAGTAGTGTTGGAAAAGGTTGCACTTAATCAAAACCCTGAAGGGGCTTACAATAATTATTATATTTTGATTTTCTGTACTTTGGAAGTTGGTCATTTCGACTTTAATTTAGGTAGTTTTCCTTTTTAATTTTAACATGATTCCAGGATCTGACGCAATAAATCCCGTTTTTGAATTGTAAATAACCATACACGATACTTAATACATTATGAAATGGATGACGCATGGTTGGTTTTAATTGCTTGTTTGTTTTTACTTTATTCTGATTGGTACACACTCATAAGGAATTATTAAGATGTTAAGCCAATTTCAAACCATGCGAATTTGTTTTACATTATAAACTACCAAAGACATAATATATCGGTTCTTTTCTTCTTTTTTTTTTAATTTATATGTTCCGTGATTGTTTTGTTTTGTTTTTTTTTTGTATTAAGAGTGTGTACTATAGATTGTTGTCGTTACAATTCGTAATTTATTAAAAGGAAACATGTTTGCTGGAGACCCAAAACAATCAACAAAACTGTACATGTATATTGCGCTGTACCCCGAAGGGGTTTACAATAATAATTATTATTATTATTATTATAATTTTTTCGTGGTAGGGGTACATTGTTTTTTTGTTTTATTTCATTGTTAATGCTAATACAAAGTAAAAATTATGTTAAAGACGGAGAAGAACATAATGCCGCGTAATTAGGATATAAGGTACTCTCAGGGGAAATCAAAAATTAATCAGTACATAACTCTTGGTCTTATGTTACTCATTTAGATGAATAATTATGTATATGTGGGTACATATGTAAGATTCCATTTTTATATTAAAACTAAACAAGGTGGTATTTTAATATATACTTCCCCTCAATTGTTTATGATTTCTTTTAACTTGGTTAAGTTGTCTAAGAATTGATTGTATGTATGTATCTTTATATAAGTGATGTATATGTTTAGTAGAAGAACAAAAAAATGATAATAATAATAGAAGTTCCTTTGCATATTTATTATAAGGAAGATCTATGTGGAATACGTGCTGTTGGATATTTCCAATTGTTCATGTTGGTTTGTACATTTCAAAAGAAAATAAAAGAAACGCACTCATACAAACGAATATATTTCCGGACATATATCCATCTATACGAATGCCGATATCTTTTATAAATAAATTAAAGAGGTTTTAACCAACGAGAACTGTATGTGAAAATTTGCACTTCAAATCACTAATTAATTTCTGCATAAAAAAAACAAGCTTAATAATTATATCTATGTTTCCTTGTATTGGATATAACCCACTATTTAATTCTTAAAAGTATTATTGAAATTTTTAAATTTTGATTTCGCTCAGAAGGAGCTTACAATAAAAATGAAACTAATGAACAAAAAAAAAGGCAAACCTGTGATGCGATGTTGTTGGATAAAGTGTTGAGTCAGGTGGTGTCGCTGGGACGTTGGAGCGATGCTTTCCGGTTCATTGTCGTCTACATTTGTTGCTCCAAATTTCCGTTCCAGTCATTTGGTAAGACGGACAAAGTAAAATTTTGCTCCAGTTGCTGGTAATGCGCCTTTAGGTTTTGTTTCCAGCCATCCGGTAATGTTAACGTTGTAGCCTTCTTCGAGGAAGCTGTTGGCATAAAATTCCATACTGGTCAAAATGTCACCAAGGGGTATTATACACGCGTTTAGTCTGTGTGTCGTTAGTGGCGTGTCTTGTTTACGTTGGTGATGTTGAGCATGTGTCCTGTGCTGCTGTTCGGTGATACAGGTGGCTACGCTGCATCGCTGGGACGTCGTTGGCAAAGCGGTGTTGGGTAGTGGGTATCCAACTCCTGGCTATTGTTGTTGAGGTGGTTGTTGTTTTGGTGCGTGTTGGCTGCTGGTGCTGGAAGGAAGGCTGGCGTTGGGGCGATGTTTTGCCCATTGATTATTTTCCGGCAATTGCCGCCACAATTGCTCACTGTTGTCACTGGAACGAAAAACACCAAGAAACGCAAGTTCGTGCTTCACAAAAACGCGCACTGTTTTCGCCGACTGTTTATTTTCCCGAAGGCGCGATTGTTCCAACTCGGAGTCACCAATGTGGGGAGGAGAGTATGGTGCCTGACATGGGCACACGGTTCACTTCCTCCTCCATCCAATTGTCACTAATTATTCCACCGAAGGAAATCCGTCGTTCCGCCGACACAAAAGGAAACACCAAAACAGTTGTTCACTTTAAATTTTGAAAATCAAACAGTTAATGAATTTTATTTTTATTGGATGTATTTTATCGAATGGCTTCATTTGATTCAATCTGAATAACTACTTGTTTTGTATCTAATCGCCCAGCATCTTTTAAAAACCACAAAGTACTACACCACACTAACCTCTTCAAAGGAAAACACTCGACTCGGATTAAACTGGTTTCGTACCGTACCCGGCGGAGGTACGGTGAATGGCGAGCGACCCGACCGCCACGGAGATTGAATTACGACTCAAACGATATCCTCTCTAATAAGGATATCGTTTTTTACCTACCACCAGGAAAACGTAAAGTCTCTCTTGGTGGTATAGGAAACCAGATCTTGTAATACAGTTCATGGTGGTATGTGTGGCATCGTTGAGATCACTATTCACACGTGCAGTGGAACAGCGAAACAGGGAGGCGGCAAAGACAAAAGGAAAGGCGACCAAATGGTTCGCTCTTTAATGAAGGTCATGTTTATACGATGCCTCGTCGCTATTTTCGACGTTAGGAGAAAAAGGTGCTAAAAGCAAATTGGATGTTTATGGCATCTCTGGCTGCAATAGAAACCGGGTTCATATTTGCATTAGGAAATGCTGGAGAATTGGGTTTCAGCGTCTATTGCGCTAATTATATGCAGCTGCTTGGGTTGTTTGTTGGTAAGACAAACAAAAAAAGGTTGCCAGGCAATGTATATGAAAGGGTATATGGCGCGGCTAGGAAAATAGACGGCGCGATATTTATGGAATTTGTCTGGTACCGAATTGGTTCAGAATACCAAATAAGCAAACAAAGAAATCTTATGAAAAGTTGTATGCGAAGGGATGCATGAAGGTAAGTTTTCTTTATAGGGCTTTTAGGGTTATAATAATTGGGTCTGTTTGATGCGTGAAGCATCTAAGATGCTAATGCGAATTGCATTAGCGAAAGCTGGTGCAGACCCGGGTTATGGTTATGGGGGTTTTTTTCAGGAAGGCGAGCCGTGGGATCTGGCGGAATCGCCTCAAACCCTTACAATCCCATTTGGTATGTCTCTTAGTATCCCTAACTCGCTTTCCTGTTTGTGCTACTTTGGAATACGAGTGTGATATAAACAGGATATGCAACCATAGTTTTTTATTTTCTTTTTAAGTTTGGTAATAATGTGTTCGCCAATTTTTATACATTTGACTTTTCTTCAGTCCAATATTGTGAATATGATGTTAGGGCATATTTTTTAGGAAATAATATATTGTCCTTTGAAGCTGACGAGGACAACCATTCTTTCGTTATCCCGAAATGTTCCATCGTTTATGACCTCTTTAGTAGTTCTAGGTATTTCTAGTAATCCTTCCCCCATAAAGCAATAACAAATGGCATTACATTAAATAATTAAACAATTGCAAATAATTTTTATTGAACTGCATAAGATCGCATCAAATGTTTTCATATTTGATCAACGATGAAATAGTTTATAACCCCTAGTTCTAGGTATTCCTGGTAATCCTTTCCCGAGTAACCAACAATAAATATGTCTAAATTAGATAATTCAACAATTGCGAATAATTTTATTGAACTGCATAAGATTTTATCAAATGTTTCCATCTTTGATCGGGTTTACCGAAGACTTGCCTTACAACCAGCTCTATAAGGCCAGTCGCATACTTTAAGAGTTGGGTTGAAGTGCAAACCTGGGCCACATTTAAGCAAGTAACGTACTCCATGACTGCATTGAATGAAAGCATTGCAGTCCACCTCATCTGGAAACATTGAGTTTTCTGGGGCACCTACACATTCTTGTCCTCCTTCTTCAAAGCAATCATCCTCCAAACTTGATTCTTCATTTGTAGCGCTGACGATGGCAACCAAGAGCCATATTCCAAAAAAGGCGAATACTAAAGTATAAAATAATTCGTTTTAGATTTTGCAAAATTGTAATAAAATAGTTTCACAAACCTTTCATTATATGAGGAGTGACAGCTTCAGTCAATGCACCAGATTTGATAGTGATGCCTTCGAAAACTCGGTTTATATAGGCTTGCCAACTTTAGCAACATATCATGACTTAAGTATAGTACTGAGACAGGGATAATTATATTGGTTCAATTAAAAAAGAATTATTTAATTATTCGGTTTTAATTAAAGATAATGAACATTTGTTTAAAGTATCACCAATTTGCTTTATTTGGTTATTCATTTCTAAAGTAAACCTTCTTTTGTCAATATTGGTTTTAAACTTTGGATAAGTGGCATAATATTAGACCAAATATCTGAGAGAATAATTCAATTCTTTTTATTTCTGTTTTTTATTAGAGTTGGGTATCTTAAAATTGCTGGAATGTTGTTGCTTTAGTACAAACTTACATTACATTCACAAACGACTATAGGTGTGGATCTATTTCAGCTCATTTGCTTATTTATGAACTTATGGATAATCTTTGTATGCATAACAAAATGCTGACATAAATTGGTAGACTGGAAGTGCTCACGTAGCACCTAGTTCCTTAAATGGCAAATGCCAATCGTGATACAAAACTAGATAAATATTGATTCAACTGTTGATAGAAAATAATTTCTCTCCATTTATCCATTGTCTTACTTTTAACTTTAACTTTACTTTAATGTTTTCTTTAATCTAGTATTATTGGCCTGAAAATATACTTAGTAATTTGAAAACAAGTTCATCAAGATCCACGGTGTTTTGGGTTTGGTGTGATTAAAAAAAAAAAGCAACAATTTTTTTAATCCTGAAGGATTTGTCACCTTTCAAAATATCTGGATGAATTTTCCCTTCTTGGTGGTTGGCGATGTGGCAGCAACGGGTCTGTAGAAAATCTGATGGCAGTTTTTTATAGAAAAATTAAGACATTGTATTTACTACTTTGATTAACGCACTGTTTTTCTCAATATAGTTTAACACCACGCCGTGTTTGTATGAATACCCCGATTTATTGGATAGACAGATTTAATTGCTAAGAGACTAATTTTGTGAGCGTTTAATGGAAGGGTGATGGTATTAATCTGTACACCATAAAATAAATGATGGCGTCCTCCAAGGCGGCGCCATCCTGTTCTTATAATTGACCTTTTGGCCATTACTCACAAACCAATCCACTGTTTAGCTGATAAGAACATAATAACCTTCTTTTACTTGTTTTATAGCCAACAAAAATCTTGAGACTACTTTACACATCAGGATATGATGAACTTATTGAATACCGGCATCAAAAGTTATCCAAATGGTGATTATCTATGTACTCAAACGTGTTCGGTGTTAGCAAAACACAATGCTCTTGTCGTCAAAGACAAATCACAGCGTAGATTCACTGCACCTTAGAAGTGTATACATTTTAAATGTATGGCATTCATTCTGAACTTGAACATACGTGGGTATGCGAACTCGAAAATACCGTAAATGAAATTCGAAAAGCAGCAAAAGGAGAGCTACAGCTAGAACTAAAACGCCGACAAGAGATCACCATTGAGATACCAAAAACGAAGATACAAGAAGCATTGCAGTACCCTGTGAGCAGTGCCTTAGAGTATACTCATTGCTAGGCCTACCTGTCGTAAAAGGCGATCAAATGCAGAGCAGTAGGTGGGGTCCCGATGCCCTACCGCCCGATGAAGTATCATTTCAACAAGCTATAGACTGCATAGATGGTCGGGAGAAGTTCTTGACATCTTTAAAACCTTGGCTTGAAAAAAAGTTGGTGTAGGTTTTAATTCGATCCCAAAGTGAGATATCACCTCGTCACGGTGTACGTTCCGTGATTTTTTTAATGGAAATTCAGTCTGCGCTGATTCAATTTAAAGTTTGCTTTACAGGGATACTTCAACGAACAAAAGTAATTTAGTTTTCGAGTGCTTTGAAATAAAGTATTTTGCAGAGGAAAATATGAACGCCACAAGTTCACTCGGACTCTCTGAATCGCAATATGGGTTCAGAAAAGGGATAAAGCGCTATCTGTTGTGTGTGACATCGCCCATGATGTGATAACCGGGCACTATGGTTGCGAGGAGACAAAAATACTGCCCAGTGATGAGACTAGATGTCAAAAAGTTTTCAACTCGCCCAACCGGACTCATATTCTAAGACAGGCGAATGTCTCGAAGTCTCACCCTACGTAGTAGAAGCACAAAGGCCAACGGTAGAGGCCAGGCACTACTCGAAGCCTTTGCAGTCTTAGATGTGCTGTAACTTAATGATGGTGTTGATGACATAAGATTTGCCAGCTCCATCTTAGCAAGAAATATGGAGTGGCGAGTTTTGGACACCCAACACTCATAGTGACCACCAAGCTGTGATGTACGAAATATTACCGGACAGGGGATTCATCAATGGCAAATTGACGAAAAAGTCCACAAAAATGGGTGTAAAGAGAATTACATCAATGCGGAACTGTTCGATTATATATTAGAAGACCTAATCGAACACTTTGACGCAGAGGCCGATGCGAACAGGCAGGCTGAAAAAGTCATGAAGTGGCTTACGGCCACATGTGATGCTTCTATGCCACGACAAAGACAATAAGCAGGGGCTATCAAACCAGTATTGGTGGAAACCAGAAATCGTCCATGTTTAGGTCCGTCGCCGTGCTTCCTCGGAATGAGGGAAGAGCGGGGACCTTTTATTTTTTTCGATTCTTCTCCCAGCGAAGATTTATTAATACACTTTTTTCCGAACTCCTCTCGTTCGGAACTGAACTTTTCCTGTTTCTCTTTCTTCTCTTTTTCATACGTATGTTTTTTCGATGGTTGCAACCAGAAATTTACTAACTGGAAAACCCATTTATTTTCACAGGTCAAGACGAAGTATACTTTATATATATGTATATTGATTTCTTATACATTTCTAAGATTTGTGTAAAACGTTCAACTTAATCCGAACGAACTTTATGAACTCAATTTTTTCTCTAGTGTTTATGTCCGAACGCCGTGCTTCCTCGGTGTGAGGGAAGAGCGTGGTCCTTTTATTTTTTTGATTGACTGTTATGATTTTCCAAAAACAACTCACTTATAATTCACGTACAACTGGCTTTTAAGATTTCCCAATTGCGACTATTCTGTTTATTTACAAAGTCAATCAAGCCGAAATCTGCTTTAGCGCTAATTATTATTTAAACAACAATAACAAACAATTATTTAAAGTTAATAATTAATAAACTTAATATGTTATTGCGACGCTAGCTGCTCCATAACAAATCATTCTCAACCTTTCTTTACGGCTGACAAATATCAACTGAACTTTTTTCTATTCTATTTTTTCTCTCTGACTTTTAACAACAATTCATTTGGACGAAAATCCAAGTTACTATGTTTTTGAATAAATAAAAAGGTGCAGGTTATTAAGTGTGCTGTAACTGGTAATATTGTGAATGTTTATGAATGGTATGTATTAAGTGAGAATGTAATATATGTTAAGTGAAGTTTTTAAGGATGTGTTAGGAGATTCAGTGTTAAATTTAATAAGGGTAGTATTCTGGAATACAACATCCCACCCTTCTTCGAGAAAGAAAATTATCCTTGAAGAGAATAATTTTCTAGTAACTATATATTAAATTAAGATTAATTAAAAACTTGGATTTTCGTTCAATTATATTACAAAGGTTTTCAAAATTAATCTTTCATCAAAGGTTAGAATAATCAAAAAGTTCTTAATACTAGAAAAATAATCTATTTACATTATATATTAACTAAATTTTTTCAATAATCAAAAAGTTCTTAACACTAGAAAAATAGTCAAAATAGTCTATTTACATTACATATTACCTAACTAAATTTAAATATTTCTCCTTGGAACCTTTTGTTTTCTTATCCAAAAGTTATTATTACTTATTATATTAATTATATAATATTAATATTATTGTTTCAAAATTCTCATTTCCGTTTTGAATATATATATTAATTCCAAAATTTCCAATACATATATTATCTCTAAAATTTCCTTTCTTTCCTTTTCCGTTCGAATATATATTAATTCCAAAATTTCCAATATATATATTACCTCTAAAATTTCCTTTCTTTCCTTTTCCGTTCGAATATATATAAATTCTAAAATTTCCAATATATATTACCTCTAAAATTTTCTTTCTTTCGTCCCCCTCATTAACTTTTTTTTTTTTTTTTTTTTTTTCATTTCCGTCATTTCCTACAATTGTTAGATTATTTCATATATATTGAATAATAAAACAAAGGCCATTTGTTATGTGTTTATCTTTTCCTTAAATTTATGGAAAAGTTTCCAAAACCTTTCTGGGCCTATTACTATGATGATTGAATAAAGATGATTATTACCAAAAATCTTCTTGAAAAATGATCTTAAATAATTTAAATGACGGTGTAACCTTTTATTTTTTTGTATTTTGCATTGGAATAAATTTTTATTGTTGAAAAAAAAGACTTGTAATGTATTTATATAGTTACTCTTTACAATGCCTATTTTAGTTAAATTATTATTTTCATTTTTTATTATTTCGTGTTTGAGTAAGTGTTTGTGTTTGTTTTCGTTGTTTAAAATATTTATTGTTTTCGGCTTAGTGTTGTCATTGTCCATAGCTTTAACTGCTGTCGGAACGTCTACCTTTCCAGTCTTACTCACTGCTGATGGGTCGTTTAGTTTCTCAGTCTCATTTACTGATTCGTATAGTTCTTCAGGCTTATTAGCTGTTAGAACATCTTGGTTCCCAGTCCTATTTGCTGTTTGAACTATTTCTTCAGTTATATCTGCTGTAGAAACATTTAATCCGTCAGTCTTTGCTGCTGAAAAGATTTGTTCATCAGTATTAGCTGCTGAACTGACTTGGGTTTCGAATTTTATTGCAACTATTGGGTCTTCAGTCTTTAACACTGCTGAATTTTCAGTCTTGGTTGCTGAAGTGTCTGCGTTGTCAATAGGGATATCTGAGATATTAGCGATTTCAGTCTTTAATACTGCTGAAAATTTCGAATTTTCAGTCTGTGTTGCTGAATTATTTTCCAGAATGGGAGTATGAATCGGAGTCTTTATATTAGGGACAGGGTTATCTTCGTTTATATGGCTTGGTTTATAGCAGTATGTGGGCTCTGGGTAAATTTGGCTAGGAGCTTCATTAAAATGGTCGTTATCTATTTCCAAAGATCTAATGCTGTAAACAGAAAAATTTGGTCTGTCTTCCATCAATTTTGGTTGGCGTCAGGCCTCGTTTTCCGACTCTTGCACCCGAGAAAAGTGAACATTTTGCCGATCGTTTTGTCTATTGGTGGTCCTAGAATTTTCACCAAAACGATTTTCAGAGTTTGTAGGATTATTTCGGAATGGGTTACGCGTTGTTGTACCATGTTGGTAATTTGTTGAAGACGATCCATTCCTAGATATCTTGTATCTACACTCATTCTCTGTGTGATTATTCCGTCCACAGAAATTACATACAATGTTATATTCCCTTTTTATGGGTTGTCTATTCGGAAAAAAGTTGGATTGCATGTTCCGATAACATGTGTCCTGTGTATGCCCTGACTTACCACAGGCTTGGCAGACTATACGATTGAATGTAGGTTTTTCATTGTATTGATATGACCTGGGAGAGTTGTCCATTCGAGCGGCATGTGACACTACATGTGCAATCGACTGTTTTAAATTGTTTCCCCCATGGACTTTAGCTAGTATCTTTAGCTGTTCGTTGTTTAGTCCATCCTCAAATGTTTGTACGGCCAATTTTATGTTTTCTTCTATTAAATATTCCCTAACCACCGCGTCTGCTGTTATTTCACACGTGGCAGAGTTTAAAGTCCTTAGAGCATTCGCGACTCTATCGCCTTATTCCCGGACGGTTTCTCTGTAGCGTTGTTTCAGAGAAATCAACTCATTGTGTGCCGTCGACCGAGATTGCTCCTCTTTATATTCCGATTCGAGTTTATCTTTTAAATCCTCCCACTTTGCGATTTGGCTATACCTAATCAGATCGTAAGCATGACCCTCTAGTCTATTTTTGACTAGCTCTAAAAATGTCTCGTATATATCCGGGTCTGCCTTCTTTATAGATCTAAATAAAACGTCTCCCCCGGAAATAAATTTACCTAAGTCGCAGGGTTTCCCGTCAAAGGTAGGGACGATTCTGAAAACATCCGAAATTCCGACAGAGAGAGCCATTTCAGGGGGTTTAATGTGTATCTGTTGATAGTGGATTTGTTCTTCCCCCTCCCTAGCCGCCTGTCTCGTGTAATATGGACTCGTAATAGTGAAAGTTTAAAATAATGTATGGCGAAAATTCAATTCTTAAAATATGGTTAACTTAAAAATATGGTTATGGAAAAATTGGCCTTTCTTTTGGTTATTCAATATATATATATATATATAGGAAAGAAAAATAAATTGGTCCCAAAACTGAAAAGAAAGAAAATTCGACGAGGAAGAAAGAAAAAAAACGGAAATGTCTTCGAAACACTGAAATGAGAATTTGCAAATAATTTAGATAGAAATTTCTATCCAAAAAATATTCTATTGGGATAAGGAGAGCTTCCAAGTAGAAAATATTCCTAAAAAAAGTAGAGAGAAAAGTCGCTAAAAAAAATTCTTACTCTACTAAATGTTGTCGTTGTACTGTTGATAGCAGTCTTGAGTGTTGCTGTTTGGTTTTTTTTTTCTTCAGTTTTCCTTGGTTGTTTCCTTTGTGTGGTTCTTTTTCTTTTTAGATTTTTTTTTTCTTTGACGCCAGGCAGACTTCACGTCCTAAAGTTGATTGCTCATCCTGGTCTTTGCTGCTTTCCTTTTTTTTTATTTTTATTTCGTTGTTTTATGTCGGGGTTTTTTTTTCTTCTTATTTTGGTTTGGTTATTTCTCCTGTTTTTTTTTCTCTCTTTTCTTCTTGAAAAAATTTTTTTCTTCTTCTTATTTGGTTATTTCTCTTGTGTTCACTTTTCTTCTTATAAGCAATTTTTTTTTTGTTGTTTTAAATTTTTGTTTACTTTGTTTTTCGTTGTTTTATGTTTACTTTTTTCTTCTTCTTATAAACATTTTTTTTTTGTTGTTTTAAATTTTGTTTTGTTTAAAAAATTTTTTTTTTCTTGTTTTTTTTTCTTCTTATTTTCTTCTTTTTATTGAGATCCTTTGGTTGTATCCCACCGCTGCCACCAGTGTTTAGATCCGTCGCCGTGCTTCCTCGGAATGAGGGAAGAGCGGGGACCTTTTATTTTTTTCGATTCTTCTCCCAGCGAAGATTTATTAATACACTTTTTTCCGAACTCCTCTCGTTCGGAACTGAACTTTTCCTGTTTCTCTTTCTTCTCTTTTTCATACGTATGTTTTTTCGATGGTTGCAACCAGAAATTTACTAACTGGAAAACCCATTTATTTTCACAGGTCAAGACGAAGTATACTTTATATATATGTATATTGATTTCTTATACATTTCTAAGATTTGTGTAAAACGTTCAACCTAATCCGAACGAACTTTATGAACTCAATTTTTTCTCTAGTGTTTATGTCCGAACGCCGTGCTTCCTCGGTGTGAGGGAAGAGCGTGGACCTTTTATTTTTTTGATTGACTGTTATGATTTTCCAAAAACAACTCACTTATAATTCACGTACAGCTGGCTTTTAAGATTTCCCAATTGCGACTATTCTGTTTATTTACAAAGTCAATCAAGCCGAAATCTGCTTTAGCGCTAATTATTATTTAAACAACAATAACAAACAATTATTTAAAGTAAATAATTAATAAACTTAATATGTTATTGCGACGCTAGCTGCTCCATAACAAATCATTCTCAACCTTTCTTTACGGCTGACAAATATCAACTGAACTTTTTTCTATTCTATTTTTTCTCTCTGACTTTTAACAACAATTCATTTGGACGAAAATCCAAGTTACTATGTTTTTGAATAAATAAAAAGGTGCAGGTTATTAAGTGTGCTGTAACTGGTAATATTGTGAATGTTTATGAATGGTATGTATTAAGTGAGAATGTAATATATGTTAAGTGAAGTTTTTAAGGATGTGTTAGGAGATTCAGTGTTAAATTTAATAAGGGTAGTATTCTGGAATACAACATCCATGTGCGCTCGGAGTGCAACAGGTTACGACGCTTGCAACAAAGAGCAAGAAACCGTATTACCTACCCACAGTTACACGCGGAATTCGTCAACAAACGGAAGGAGTTGAGGGATGTAATCCGCAAAAGTAAATATGACGCATTCTCTATGGGATGAATTTAATAACAACCCATGGCGCAGCGTCTACAGGATAGTCATGAAAAGACTGCAGAACAACAGTAGTCAAACGCAAAAAAGTAAAAGTGGCATCGCCAGAATCGTTGCTGTCCTCTTCCCGTAGAGTGAAGGGGTGATGAGAGTACAAAAGGAGTGGAATATCACTGAAGGAGATATACCTCCTGTGACCACCGAACAGTTGCTCTTGTCTGCAAGGGTTGCCAAAAAAGACGAAACCCCGGGATTGGATGGTATCCCTAACGCTGTCGTGAAGACTGCTTTAACAAAAAATCCGGAAGTCTTCAGCAGTCTCCCCATAACCTGCCTTCAAATGGGACAATTGTAGTGCTCCAAAAAGCCCTACCACCTTTTTCCCCCATTCCTACATCCAAATCCCAGCAATAATACGCTAAAACCTTGAATCCAATCAAAACGCACAAAAACCCAAACATGATACAAAATTCGCAATAAACGAATCAAAAATTCGTTTATCGCTTAACATTTGCCCCCACGGCAAAATTTGTTGTCCAAATCCGAATTAAAATTAAAATTCACAATAAACGAATCTAATATTCGTTTATTGTTCTACATTTGCTCCACGGCATCATGAAAATTCAAAACTCGGAGATCACTATCTCTATCTGAAAATTTTCCATTGAGAAAAATAAACAGAAAACCAAAAGCAGATACATTCCCACATCTGCGAAATAGTTTCGAAAGAATTCAAGAAATTGAATTCTTATCTTATGTAAACACAACAGCACAACATCTCACTCAAAATACCCAAAAATCGAGATTGTTGTACGACAATGTGTATTTTCTGGATAGAATTTTCGATTTGTTTTCCTTTATAAAGGAATAGTTAAGTGATCTCCGGGCCGCAGTATAATATCGTCCCTTCTCCCTGGAGGAAGTACCCCAAGAGAAAGGCCGCAGTATAACATCATATCTAGTCCCTGGAGGAAGTACCCCAGTAGAATATCTAAGTTGTAAATAGAAGAATAGAGGAATCCTGAAAAATAAAAACCACTTGGAAATAAAATACGTGAATAAACTTGTTTCATTTTAACTTGACTGGTGAGTAAAGCTGTGGTACCTCCACAAGGAAAAAACTATTCTTACAGAGTATCACCTGCTCCCACGGAAATCTACGGAGACGAGGACCGTGAAACACAAAACGCGGCAGGACTAAACTTAGGACGTTGCTCTTCCCTCAAGGTTTGAGGAAGCACGGCGACGCCTCCTTGTAGGACGGTTTTCTCAGGAGCGGTCCACCAAAGAGATCATACGTCCTTTTCAGGACAAGAAGACGCGCTTCCTGAGGAACAACCCCTACAGAACACAAGACAATTTCCTAAACGATGGAAAAAACAGCGGCTTGTGCTTATACCAAAAGGACTCAAGAATCCAGAACGGTCGTCGTCTTATCACCCGTTGTGCATGTTAGACACAACAGGGAAACTGCTTGAGCGAGTAATTGCCCATCGCGTGGAACAACTCAATGAGGTGACATTGGGGCTCTCTCAATGGCAGTATGGGTTCCGGAAAGGTAGATCAACCGGTAAGACACTATCTGTGGGTTGCGAGATCATTCGCAATCCGATAGCTGGAGCACGATGGCTACGAGGTACAAAAAATACTGCGCGGTGGTGACACTAGATTTTAAAAATGCGTATAACTCAGTGAACTGGAATCGAATTCTGGAAATGTTGGGTGGTCTACAAGTCTCACCCCACTTGGTGCATATGTGGCGGTTCCGCCAAACCCCACGGTTCGCTTTCCTTAAAAGCACGTATGACTTTCACGCAGTCTGCATAATCTTTCGCTAATGCAATAGCATTAGCATCCTAAATGCTTCACGCATCAACGAGAACAAAGTTGTAATCAAAAAAGCCCCTGGGAAAGAGAATTCTTACCTGCAAGCATAACTTCTCATATAAAATCCCCTATAAGAGTTCTCTCCAACCTTATCATAAATTTCCTGAAAGAAAATTCATCGGTTCATGTATAATACAACCGCATAATCTGGAAACCTCACCCTTGAGTTGGCTTATCCCAGCTTCATCATCTGTATCATAAATTACCAGACAAACGCATTGGCTGGCGACCTACACCCAAGGGACCAAAACAAATACACGCATCTCTTGGCACCAATTAAATCCTACAGCATAAACAAATGCAAATAGGAAATCAATACTTACGCTTACCAATGATGCCATAAACACAATTTTCCAGTAATCTAGCCAAAATCCATTAACACCATTTATTCGATGCGTTGCGTCTATTTATTTAGCCGCGACGCACATCTCAAACAAAGACCCAATTAGCATCCGACGAGTTTCGGTTTTGTTTGCTTTACCAGACTCGCATCTCATGAATGCACATTATCCCTTTCTTTGTTTAGAGTCTTTCCCATGGCTTTGATCCATAAAAGAACCAGTGTACACACATACATGTGTACTGTGGCGATCCTCTATATGAGATCTGTTTGGTTACCCTAAAGAGAGACGTTACGTCTCTCTCGGAACAGAAAATGCATCCTTAATTTAAGAAAGCCAGTTTCACTGGCTGAATTTCTTTTAGCAACGATTGAATACGTTGAGTCGTTTTCCATCCGCTGACCACCACGGCCATGCCCCTCCCGCTCTCTGCCGGCTGTGGAGACGCATAAAACTATCCCGAGTCGTGTGGGTAATAGTTTTTAAAGTAATAATACATATAAGTCCTAAGGAAATATGAGAATCTTTTGTCGCTTGTTCCGTTATCAACCGTTTTAAATAAATAAACACATCAAAAGAACATTTACTTTTAATCAGTGCGTTTTACTTCCTTTGCTTGGTGATCGTGTTTGTGCGTTTCGTTCGGGGTACTGTGGAACACTTAGAGGAAGTAGTGGGTGGATGGTAGAATCAGCGTCCATGCCGCACAGACCATCCATCGCCACACATATACTAGCAAACTATCTCTCGGATAGAAGACTGCTCTATGACACTGATAAGGGACCACAAAAATATAAAATAACACCAGGTGTACCACAGGGGCCTGTATTAGGTCCGCTGTTATTGAATTTCATCTATGATGGTGTGCTCATGGTCAATGTACCAGAAGGAGTAAGAGTCATTCGGCATGCAGATGATTTGGCGATAGTAGGCGTAGCTAAACATCTAGATGACCTGGAGAATATTTGCTCCCAAGCAATCCAGAGCATCTAGATATAGCCGGACTAAAAAAAAAAAAAAAAAAAAAAAAATCTATAGATAGTTTAGTATTTAAGTTAGATATAAGGTAAAAACAATAACAAGAACAAAGTTTTTTCTTTTCTTCATTTTCTTTGTATCCAATTAAGTTCCCTAAAAATCCATGTAAACAAAATAACCATAATGTCGAAAGACAAATTTTCATGCTTTAAGCGTATGCATGTAACTTACAGAGTCCGCAAGGGACCAGTAAGTTAAGAAATAAGATAACATAAGCTAGAGTTTAATCATTTTTGTCTAGCAAGTAAGTAAATTATAATAATAGGAAGAAATAAAAAATGATACCTATAAAAAAAAAAAAAAAAAAAAGATATAGCCGGACTAAAACACACCCCCATTATAATGTATGCAGCTCACACATGGGCAGGAGCCGCACAGTATAAGTTGTACATGAGGGGAGTGAACTCAGCACATAGAATGCTGGGCATTCCGAACAGTATCCGAAGATGCCATAAATGTTTTGGTTGGGGAGATGTGAGGTTCTTTAAAGGTTACCTGAAGAACCACCCATAATTTCAGTTTAACTTCCCACCCCCAAACCTGCAAATATTCCTCCCCAAGGCCATCATCATTTCCCTGCATCAATCAACACCGAGTATCCTCTAAAAGCATTTCAGTTCACATCCAACATGAACCATTAAGGATCTTATCGATTTTCCTCGGTGGAAATCTCTGTCCCACATGTACACAGTAATTTTCCTGCATGCACATGTCTAGCCAATGTTTTGCCCAACGACAAAAGCAATGGCAAGCAACTTGCTTACACAGCTGCAATACCAATTACCATGGTCCGTTTGTCCAATCGACAAACAATCACCGCATAGCCGCCAAAACCGAATTCTTCAGCATATACAAAAGCAAACAAAGAATTCGGTTCTTTCTACCGGCAGAGATACCATAAACAATTTCCACTGTAAGCATTTGAAATCCCTTTTAGCACCTAATGCTTCCCTAATGAGTTGCAGTGTGTTTACCCTGTGTTTACATTGCTATGATGCCCTTGGTCGATTTTTCCCTTTGTTCTTTGTCCCTGATGCAATTTTGTTTATCCTTCGTTCCAGCGCATGGATAGACAACCCGATCTGTGCGATCAACCGCACAAACACCACCAGAATCTATCCAGCGAGATCTCTCTCTGGTTCCTAATCATAGAGAGAAAGAAGCCCTCTCTCACCACAGGACGAATCTCTCCCCATTGGCGAGTTGGCTTGGCACGAGCCATGGGTGGAAACCAGGAGTCAAAATTCAAACGTCGAGCAGACCAGTCGAGTTCGAATCGTGTGAGTGGATTGCGTGGACGTCAGTTAAAGTAGAAGTTGGAAATGTGTGCTGCTTACCTTACCTGGTTCCCCTTTTTGTGTGCATAATTATTTAGTCAATGAATGTTCGTACCGGGTTTTTAAAGTAGACATAAATGTTTTTAGACAAACTAGTACCTGCTGCTCAATACATCAATGAACCGTTTCGTGCATAATTACTTATTCGGTGAATGTTCATACCGTGCTAGCCAAGTGCTTGCGTCGTATTTTTTTGAGGACGCTATCGGCAGTACGGTCACGATTACTGGCGAACGGTACAGGGCCATGATACATGACTCCTTAGTGCCGGAATTGGATAAGCGGGGCTTGGTGAACATGTGGTTTCAACAAGACGGTGCAACCGCACACACAGCACGAGCCACAATGGATATTGTCAAAGAAGCATTTCCTGGTCGCGTAATCCCCCGTTTTGGCGATTTGGCATGGCCAGCAAGATCGCCCAATTAGCCATCCGAGACTTCTTTCTTTCTTTGGGGCTACTTGAAGTCGCGGGTTTATGCCAACAAGCCTCAGACAATCACAGCCCTTAAGGAGAATATTCGGCAGAAATGCGAACAGTTATCATCGGAAATCCTGCGGAAAGTCATGGAAAATGCGATAAAACGAATACAAATGTGTATCAACACTAGCGGCAGCCACGTGACAGATATCATCTTTTCCACTTAACAAGAAAATTTGTAAAGGTCCATATAAAGATTTCCATCACTCAATATCTTTTTTTTTTATGGATTAATTTTTTAATTGGATGATTAATTTTGCGCAACCTTGTACTTCTGGTTTAATTTAGTTTCCCCAGCCAGAAGCACATCAGGGTTTTCGTTTTGCAACAGGTTAAAAGGTTGGCTCTTCACTCAGTTCTTGTAAGTGAATTTACATTCACGACAAGAGCTTTAATTGATCTTTTGGTTAGAGGGTTTGCGGGGTTCTCTATACCACATAGAGAACCAACCCACAATACCAACCAATTTTGACCGCTAACAGCGCGTCGCCCTAACCTAACCTGTAACCCATTTCCCAACATGCAAAAACACAACCCAATATGCAACAGCATCCGCCCCCAATTCCGCAATTGCATACATCCCCATACTTACCAAGAATCAATTTTCCAAGCCGTAATAAACGCATATGAGCTCCTCGGTAGTGTAATGGTTAGTATACTCGCCTGTCACGTGGGAGACCGGGGTTCGATTCCCCGTCGGGGAGCCTCTGGCGCAAGACTAATAACCTTGCCCGGAAAAAACAAACCATTATGGAAAATTTAACAAGCCTCAGGACTTGCTAAATAAGGCCAAAACCGGTTACCGGCTGTAGTGCCGATGATGATGATGAATAAATGCATATTCCAATTTACAACGGAATATTAATCATCTCCCTCAATTACATCACCCCACATATGATTTTTCCCAAAACGGTCAATTCTTTACTTAAGTCATATTCCTTCCTTGCGACTAAGCAAACTTAATTTCCTCGGAAATTCATATGCTGCAATAAAATGCATATTCAAACCTACAACGGAATATTAATCATCACCATCAACTACACCAAGTGTCGCGTCGTGCATGAAGAAACCTTTGTTATTAATTATCATATTTAGATTTATTCGCATTATTTAGATTTATTCGTATTGTTAGTATTTTCTGTTATCACATTTGTTATTAATTAGTATAGTTATATTTATTCGTGTTGTTAGTTTTATTCATTGTTGTTATAATTTACAATTGGTTTGCATGTTTGGCAGCACTTGTCGTTTTTGTTATCGTTTGTTGTTAGTTTTGTGTTGTTATAGTTTCTGTTATTGTTATTGTCAGGTTGCATTATGCAAATTAGATGGAATTTGTTCGTTGTGAATTGTATTTGAATCGTTAATGTATCGAATCGTTTCGTTGTTCGTTGTAATAAAGTTTTTCGTTGTCGTATGATTCGTTTTGCATATCTTTATTCGATATCGTAGTCGTTCGCCTTTTCGGTAAACGAACCGAAAGTAAACACCAAGCCGCATACATTTTTCCTAAAAGCCACCTCGGTTAACTTTCTATTTAAATTATATCCACGCTTGCAACCAAGCAATTCCATTTTCCCCCGAAAACCATTTCGGTTCCTAAAAGATGTAAAACCACATCAATTCCCTACAATCAAACCGCATCCATTTTCCGCAAAAACCACTTCGGTTCATTTCCTCCTTAAACTATACTTCTCGCTTGCAACCAAGCGGCAGCTAGTTTTCCCCGAAACGACCATCACAACGATCAAGACCGTTGATCATACTTGGCTATGCCGCCGAAACCAATTTCCCGGTAGACACAACCAACGAATCTAACTCAGCTTATACGGCGAGGATTTCCCGGAACTAAATCCCATATACAGGCATAGCAACTCTTTTCGAAGTTCCTAGTAAATGGCAGCGAATCGATTCTCCACTGCCACGACGCGACGAACTTTTCTTTGCCAGTCCGTTGTCTTATGTTTGGCAATCCTCGCGTATCAAACAGCCTATTGCAATATAGCGCGGCACAACTCGGGCCACTGTTAAGAGCATGTGGATTTACCCAACCACCAGGTGCTGAAAATCGGGAAGTGTCTCGAGACGTTATTTTCGAAAGTCCGCATTAGTTATTAATCGGGTTCAATTGCAAAATTTTGCTTAGGGAATCAAACCAAAACTAAGTGCTCTCGGAACCGTGGTTAAGTGAAACGTAATACAAAAATAACCTCAAATAGATGGGGAAATTAATCAATAAACAAAAATTTAAGAGAAAATCAAGAGAAATTCGTGAGTGATACATTTCCAACACTATGTACAGACAATCTCGATCTATTTTAAACATAACAATAAAGTGAAAAAGTTTGCAGGAGAACAGTTACGTGTTTCATTTCTCCAATATACTCTGGGGTGGTCGGTGTTTTGCCTTTTCCTCGGTGGGTGTTTTGCTGAACCCCACGCCCGCGCAGGCGCGTGGTGTTATTTATTATTAATTAGCGTTGGCTTACTTCCCTTTTGTAGAAAGCAATGGGTCCAATAAATGAGCGCAGTGGTTTTAGGTTTTTTTTTTGTTATTTCATTTATTTTCACTTGATTTTGACTGCTACCATCGGCCTCTGTATTTCGACTGCCAGTTTCGGCAACTCGTTATTGACTGCCCCGAAACCATGATGGGCCGCCCTTTTTATACTGCGGCCAATCGAGAATTGCGCACATGCGGTATTTTATTTGCCAAGCACAGACTCGATTGTTGTGCTAATAAAAGGTTAGCCATTAGGTCAATGTGCGACAGATTAGGTTTGGGTTTCACCCGTCGCACATATGCCCCGCTATGGGAGGATGGATGAGTGGATGGAAAAGGTAAGTATGGAATGGGATAGGTTAGGGGGTTTTAGGTAAGTGGTTATTCGGGATAGGTGGTAGGTGGTAGGTAAAGGAGTTGTGATTACGAATCACAACAGGCGTATCAGTAGAACATTACCCCACAGGTTTATATCGACTTTTTGTTTAGATTTAGGAAGTGCGAGTAGGTCTCGTTAATTTGACTTTGCAGCTGTGTCATCTGTCTCTGTAGATTGAGCAAGCTAATGAACATGTCCGCTTGTGATGTTATTTCAGTCTGTGCCGAGGTATTTGCAACTATCGGCGTTGGAGTCTGTGTTGAGTGTCCCCCACCTGTCGCTATTTGTGTGTAAGGCCGCTGAGGGGTTACAGTCATTGCTCTTGTGGGATTTGTCTCAGTTTTTCTATGCTGACTCACACTGATCGACGTTTATTCTCGAAATTTAGGACAACATCGGTAGTTAGTAGGGTTCCGACAGACTGCACTTTAAAGGGGTTTTGTGTTCCACTCTTTCTTTACTCAAAGGCCACTCCCCTGCGTTATGATCCTGACCGCATTTCATGCAACGAATGCAATGAAATGCTGCATTTCACAGTTCGCCCCTGAATGCCCAAACATTTGGTATCGGACGCATTGAAGTATGTTTCCGCTTTTTGTTTGGTTTGTCCCATGTTCCACTTTGGGGTCCACGACTGTTATTTTCCTAGACAAGCATTTTACTATTTGGGGTTAACTGTGCCAGAAAGAAGGATAGTTTCCGCTTCTCTCTTTTAGACCTGGCTGTGGTGAAGGGTTTGACCATATTAAATTCAAGGTCATCGTACTTTAGCTCTCGCAGCATTTTCAGAAGATTCTCCGGTTCATTTTCAGGGTCGACGTCCTTTAATAAAACCAATATTTTTAAGTTCTTTCGGCATGTAAGAAAAGAATTCTACGGCGACTCTTTTCAAAACGTTTTTAATTTTAGCATGGTCACCAACGTTATATGTTTGAATGGCGTGCCTATTGCCTCCCAGTCTTTTAATGACAAAGTTATTACTTCCTACATCTAACTTACACATACTTACCAATGCTTTAGAATCGACGTCTACCGTGTTGATTGATTGCATTTTAGTTTTTTCTTGTTAGTTTCCTGCTGTTGTCCTTTTGGCTGATGTGCTTCTTTTTGTTCATCTGGACTTTGTTCTGAGTTTGAATTTTATGTTGCTGATGTTGGCTTTCTGGCTTCGCCTTTTTTTCTTTTCTTTTTTCCATAAAAAAAGGTGTGTATAAGTCGTACGTCATTGGAGTGAGATCACCCCATAGGTTATCAACCTTAACAGTATACAGGGTGTGGCGGTCCATTGAAAGTCACTACTTACCACCCCATCAATTGGTAAGAAGGTGCTCCTTAAGGCACTTAAATTCTCCTTAAGGCACTTAAATTCTACGAAACAAGTACAATGGCGGTTCTATTCTAACGGCATTACTTACCTTGCAATAAAGCATGCCTCACCACACTGCAACCGCCTGCAGGCGTTCTCCCTTTACACCCCCCCCCCCCCCCCCCCCCCCCATAATATGCATTCAATGCATCTGCGAAACCTACCTGAAGGAGAAATCTATTTATGCAGCATCGCAAGGCACCATTAATTTCCTAGCACAATTCGGTTTCACCAATAAGAAACCGACATAATACTAACCACCGCAGGACGCTGTCAATATTCATTAATGGCAAGAAGCACATGAAACATCCATGTTCCATAAAGGCAATTTGGTTGCATCATTTAACAACCAACATTGCCCGAACCATATAAATGAGATACACCCTTACGCGCCAGGCGCACACGTGCAGGTGATGTTTTATCTTTTCCTTTTGCATACATGCCTACATCGATCGGTCATCCGACCGACAAATACATGATGGCATACGGCTGACCGCCCAAGGAAGTCCAAGGAAAATTACCATCGAAAATTCGATTACGTGGAGATGCCGCCAACATGTGCACGATCAGCATAAATGCTTTACGCAGTCACTGATCGTGTAAACGCCTTAATCTCTATGTCGAGATATTTGCACCAGCTGCAATCATTCCAGCTAATGTTCCCCTTGTAGATTTAATCGATCCACTGTCCGCATGCTTGTGGACACACACGCCATGAGCTGGAGAGACGGACATCGTGTGTGTGTTTCCCCCCCTTTTTTTCTGGACCAAATGCGAGGATGATACCTTATATGGTCACCGAAGCGATGGATGAAATTTTTGGTATTCTGTCGCTTCAGTGGCAGTAGTTAATCGCGATCTAGATTCCGTGGAGGCAAGTCGGGCCTCCACGTTAAATAAACATACGAGTCGGAAATCAACCACCATCAGAATCGGGGCTGGTGTCACCATCATCTGCGACGCGCGCGAGTCAGTTTCAATAAATCATTAACTAGTTTGATCAATTTGAATTCAGTGTTCACATGTTTAAGTTCCTGACAACTACTTCATGTATATAGAATAAACCCTTAACTAGTTTTATCAAATTGAGTTAAATGTTTCTAAGTCTTAAGTTCACATTTGCAATAAGAGTGGAAATAAATAAAGAATTTGGAGTCATTTTATTTTTTTGCGGAGTACCTCTGTGGGGAGGAAGTAATGTGCCTAACACGGGCACTCAGTTGACTTCCTCCTCCATCATATTAATTGCTAATCGGCCCGCTGTTGCAACAAGAGAAAACACGAAACAGGATCTCACAACACGACGTCCACGAGGAGCAAGTTAAAGAAAACACACGGATTTTTATTGTTTATTTTATTCACTTTAGGTTAAACGTTAACTTTGGATTTCACGCTGGTTCACGGGATCACAATTAAATGAATAGCTTGTGTTGAACGACTGTTTTAATGATTAGAAGCTAAAATCTATAACGTAATAAAATATTGTGTATTTAATTAAGAGCACTTAATATTGACTCGCGGAGACAACGACTAGAACGATTATAATCGATTATCGCTTCCATGTGCGCACCAGGACAGCGATAGGAGCCACGACCTGCTCAGGTCGAAGGATGGTAAAGACTCAGCGATAATCATCTCGTGCAGCGATGATTCGCATTTTTTGGGGTGAGTTTATTGTGCCGTGGTAGATATCCTCTCCAATAAGGATATCGTTTTTACCTACCACCAGAGAAACGTAAAGTCTCTCTTGGTGGTATGTGTGCGATCGTTCAGATCGATGCTATTCACACGTGCTCGACAGCAGTGGAACAACGAAACAGGCAGGCGGCAAAGACAAAAGGGAGAAATGACCAAATGCGCCGTTGGTAATGCGGGTCATTGTTTACGCGATGCCTCGTCGCTATTATCGACGTTGGGAGAAAAGGTGCTAAAAGCAAATTGGATGTTTATGGCATCTCTGGCTGCAGTAGAAACCGGGTTCATGTTTGCATTAGGAAATGCTGGAGAATTTGGTTTCACCGTCTATTGCGCTAATTATATGCTTGGGTTGTCAGCCAATGTGTATGAAAAGGTACTTGACGCGGCTGGGAAAATACACGGCGCAATATTTATGGTCCCTGTCATGACGGTTACATTGAATGCAATCCGAATCATTTTGTTTACAGGAATTTGTCTGGTACCGAATTGGTTTAGAATACCAGATAAGCAAAGAAAGAAATCTTACGGAAAATTGTATGCGAAGGGATGCATGAAAAGGTAAGTTTTCTTTATAGGGATTTTAAGATTATAGATGGTGATCTATATAAAGCGTGAAGCATTCACAGGTACTAGTACTGTCGCATTAGCGAACTTAAGCAAGTTGGGTAGTAATTATGGGGGTTTTTTCAGGTAAGTGGGCCGTAGGGTTTGGCGGAACCGCTACACCTCTAATCGTTCGAGCGACAACCAGCCATAGTGTCTCAGCCTCCTCGCCGACATCCGAGATCAGAAAGCTAGGGTGGTTTAGTGAACCTGTGCACTGGGTTGCACATAATTAGATCAAGCCACTACAAGGGTTTTCTGGGTGGCAACCGAAAACGCTATAAATACTGAAAAAAAAAAAAACACTTAACATCGCAGTTAAAGAAGCTCTGCATTGAAATTGTTTCCTTGGAGCAAGATCGGCTGCGAATGCGATTATAAATAGAGGAGTACATCCAAAGTCCTAAATATGGGATACTTCCACAAAAGATAGATGGTTCTATAGTGTTTTCCACCACGTCATGATACATGATATACCGGGTTTGCAATAAGGAACATAATATGATATTTTGCACTTCTCAACTTAATTACATTTTATAAGAGTATCGGCCATGGTCTTCACGCAAAATATACGACGACTGTGGTTTGAGAGATTCCTAATTCTTGTGAATTAAAAAAACAGCAGTAGGCAAAAAGATTGTAAGCCCACATACCAAACATGTGTACTTCACTTTAATATTTATCTACAGAGAGCCAATCATTGTTTGGTAAAAGGCGTAACACATAATACCAATAAGTTATTGTACAATTTAGAGTGAAGATCCATTACATGATGTTAAAAAATAATATTGTATAGCTAGAAGTTGTTGTTGATCTAAAATTGCATTTTAGTTTTCTTTTTTTTTTCGAATAAATTCACTATTAGTACAAGAGAAGCACGCAAGCGATGGAATGCATATTTTTGGACGAAAACTCATTCCGCCATTTGAAGCAATAAATTAATTTAAACTTAAATGTTTACGTTGCATATAAAATTGGCAATTAAACTGTTGCTGGATACGTGTGAATTGCCTAATTTTTATTATTATTATTATTGTAGCTTCTGCTATTGTGAATTAGCTGTACACCCGGCATTGAACGGCCAGTCACACACTTGTAAGACAGGATTGAAATGTAATTGTGGATCACATTTATGCAGATATCCTTTTCCGTTGCTGCACTGAATGAAAGCATTGCAGTCCTGTTGATGAGGAATGATTGCCCCGTCAGGTAGACCTATGCACTCCTGACACGATTCGACACATGTGAAGACATCCTTTTCCTCATCTAACGTGGATTCCTCGTTCAAAACTTTAGAGCATCTAGCAATGTCGGCAGGGAGGCAATCTTCTTTATTTGCATCATAACTGAATCCCCCCGGACAAATAACTTCAGCGTAGTTACCATCTTCTCCACACAGATAATACCCTAAACAATGCTCTGTATATGGTATTCTTGTTCCAGGTGTTTCACCTTCACATATTTCCTTGGAACCGTTTGTGAAAGCAGCCAGAAATATTATTCCAAAAACGATCTGGAACTTAACACCTGAAAAATAGTTAAATGACTATTCGTTTAAATGGCGGAGGATGTATCAACAAACCGTTCATCATAAAAGAGGCGGAGACTTTAAGCAAGTTGGCACAAAAGTGGGTGAAAGGTGACTCTATATACTCGTATTTGGTTATCGGCTACAGTGCTGAAAATACATTTACCATGTCCCTGATATTGACATTGCGATAATTATATTGATTCAATTAAGAGCAGCAGATGTGAAAACATTCGAATTGAATTAGAGTTGTTTGGTGATATATGTAGGTACCACCAGCAGTCTTGTTAGTACCAGACAAAGCCATTAAGCAATTGTTTTAACAATTTATTTATTAAAAACGTTCCTCTAACTAAATAGTAGCACTTCGCATATGTATATAGTTATATTTAAAACGTTTGAAGCCTTCTTAAATAGGAAATTATTTGTACAGCAAGGAAATTGAACAGGTCATTTAATGTGAAAGCATTCTTCCGGACCCACGAAGAAGTAATACGTGAAAGGTGAGGTTCCCAATTATGTAATTTAGTAGTTTGGTTTTTTTTTTTTTTTTTTTTTTTTTTTGAAAAAAAGGTTTATTTTTTATTGTTAAATATTATTATATTATTGAATTCGCCACTTTAGTCAAATACCGTTCTACACGATGATTCCACTACCATAAAACTTTTGATCTTTACTGAGGAGTGTTATAGGTCCGGGACGCCGTGCTTCCTCGGTTGAGGGAAGAGCGTGGTCCTTTTATTTTTTCTTCAATAATTGAAACGCAGGATTTAATTTAATTTTCCTGTCTGTATGTTTATTCTTTATTCTCGTCTGTTTATTCTCGTCTCCTTATTCTAGTCTCTATTCCGGTCTTTAGTCTATTCCTGTCTCCTCTCTATTCTCGTCTCAACTTCCTAACTCAACTTCCAATAACTCATTTCTCGAACTCAAAACTCAAACTGACTTTACAATAAAATTCTCCCTCTTCTTATAGAACTTTGAGATCTAATTTACTGTAAATTATAATATGAACAAAATCAATTTTATCAATGTATTATTTACTCTACTGTGACTTTTAAATTTTGAATAAACTTTGAACGAAAATCAAAGAGCCATGTTTCAAATGAAAAAAGGGCCATGTTATGAAATGTACTGGAACTGACTTGATATAGAATATTGTGGATGTTTATTTATGATATGTATTAAATGAGAATGTTAGATATGTAAGGAGAATGTTTTAACGATGTGTTAGATAAATAATGAGACTCAGTATTAAACTTAATAGTTATAAGGACAGTAGTATTCTGAAATACTACAGGAGAATTTTGACGCTAACATTTGAAACAAAAGTTCTGACTTCTAAAATATTCCCTAAAGACCGGAAAAGGGACAACAATAATCTGAAGTCGAGTTTTAGAGAGTTACCACACTTGTATGAAATCTCACATTATCTTGGCCGACACCATAACTATCTATTGCTAAAATACGGCAGTCGTTCAATAATTCCTTGGAACATCCAAGAAGTATCGTTCGTGGTATCGAAAGTGGTTGGTTTTTATCAACCATTATTTTTCACTTGACATCTCACTAGTAAGCATTAATACTCAGAAGGAAAAATTTGGTTTTAATTAAATCTCACCAAAATGGGCTGAGCGATTATTCTCAGTGGCGAATAAACGTAATCGTAGGTTATGATATACTCTGGGGCTGTTTTGGCGGTTTTCCGTCGGAATCCTGACGTGTTCATGGGTCGATAAATGTCTGTAAATGTCTGGACGAAACTGGATATACTACATTCTAGAGACAAGGGACCAATCACAGCATGGGTTTTTAAAGGCGAACGGCCTTCGAAGCAGGCAAAGGCGTTGAAATTGATCGACAACAAATGCACGTGGAGTCGACTATATCGATTGCTTGTACAAGGATAAAAAATAAGTGTACAGTATTACGCGTCATTAGTGGATCGGTTGAGCGAACAAGAAAGAAATCGCCTCTTAAAAAAAATTGTTTCTAAGGATTTATTGAAGCACCTTCGTATTCTGAACTTTTATGATTGAGTAACTCATTTCATTTGTCTGCCAGCTTCAGTTGACTTTCCGGAACTTGGGCCATCTAACAAAATTGTCAGAACCAGTTAAAGTATGTTTACCTTTTCGATAGAAAAAAAGGAAAACATCCCGAAACGGCTGCTTTCGGCCTCCCATATCTGATGGGTCACCAAAAAATACACTTTTCTACAAACAAGCTTTCAAAATAAATAATGACAATGCGGCTTAAGTGAGAAGTTGACTGAAAAGAAAACGATTAAATCTTGTATCGGCGAACAATAGAAATTGCTTACCGAACAAACCCATATTAAGGTATGAAATAAAACGGCGTTTTCCAGTTTGTTTCATCTTTATACAACACAGTTTTAGCGGATGTTGGTGTCTATGTCGAAGTTGAGGCAGTGTTCAGCCAAACACTGTGTGCAAAAATTTTAAAACACAAAACGGAACAGGAGTGAATGATGCGGTGAACACATGAAACACAAGGATATTTGTCCTTAACCTGTGGTTTTATTTTAATTGCTTAACACTATTGATCGACAATATCATACATAGTTTACTTGTTAGGTGTTCGTGGCCGGACAAATCACTAGGAATATTTTACTAATTTCGCACGCCCAATCACACACTTGACGTTACTTTTCCTTTTATCCGTTCAATACGCGGAACGGCCTCCTCGTTGGGTTCTCGTTGCCTCGCTAACAACCTCCTCGGTGGGGTTCTCGCTGTTCGACTCGTCGCGTTGACGATCAAAATGGGACTGTCTATCTCAATTCAAAAAATAGACCTGATACGTATCTATATCCGCACCGACAACTTTTCCCATTAGATCTGCTAACAGAATTTCCGAATCTCTGTTAGCAGCATGTTATTTAATCCCAGGGCTAATTTGGATGCCTGAAAGGGATCAACACATACATCATCATCGCCATCGGTGGTGGTGATAGCATTTCATCTCAACGGTTTTCTGTTTTCGCAGCACATCTGGCGCGTAGAACGGAGATGATTGTTCGGACGTACAGCCCGTGGGTTGTTTGCCTTTTGTAAACATACACCGAAATCCATTAGATCCTTCTAATAGGTGTGAAATACAAAAAAAAAGGAACCGTGGGATAGGAGTAGTTCCCTTATAGGTTTTAAACCTCAAACATTTTTCGAATTATCTCGTTGAGATAATTACGGTTGCCGTTTCTTTTGTTTGCCGATGGATTTGGTAGTCTTTGTGGCAGACCACCCGCACGTGCATCCGTTGGTCGACTAATTTGCAGGCGATAACAAATCCTTGTAACATCGTGTAGAGTTCAGGATTTTCGATTGTGCAGTGCTGGAGTGCGGCGCATTTCGGTCTTTGAGGATCGGATGCATGAATGTTTTCTTTTGTTTCAGGCATGCTTTATTCCAACTGTTGAGCTTGACATAGACAGTTTTGGGGCGTTCAGTTCCTTGCTTTTTCGTGTCGGGCTCAACGTTGACCAAATGTTTCAAGGCCCTAGCGGCCTTAGTGGCACGCCTCTGCGGGCGCGTGTAACGTCTTCAGGGTAGGTATGTTCCTTGAAGGGTAGGAACCCTACCTGGGTGGAATTGTGGGTTCCTAGAACGCTACACAGTCGCACAAAAAGGGTGTTTAAGTGTCCTTAAACATCAAAGCATAGGACGACAGCTGTTACGTAAGTACCTTTTCCATCGCCTTCGTTTTGACTGGACTTACACTCGGCCACATGGAAGATAAAATATGTAAATGGTTTGGGAGTGGTAAGCAAGCACAATACAAAATATAATCAAAAGAAATTAGATTGTATTTCATTTGGGCTTGTTTCGGAAACCAATTGAATGTGGCTGAGTTGGGTTTGAAATAAATACAGCGGGTGTATAAACCCAGTTCTTTTCGGCGGTGGTAACTTTGGCTAGTTTCGAAGTCGAACGCCGTCGAAGATGAAGTTTCGTTAGAACGGTGATGAGAGATGAAGATAAGAAAGTGAGTGGAGTTGAGGGAGGTTGTGCGTGATAGAGAGCGCAGGTTAAGAAGGAAAGAAGGTTTTTTTTTTTTCGTTTGAATGGTGTTCGGTAAGTTACTTCGTGACGCCCGTTAATTTTTGTCCCAAGAAGGCAGTAAATTTTATTAATCGGAAAACAAGAAAGAAAGGAGCGAAGTAAACGTGTTTTTCGTTGCTGTAAATAGTAAAAGATAGTGTTTTCTTTACGGTCCGGAATGTCCTGTTTTTGTTATTTTCCCGTTCTAATATAATGTTAAAAAGATTGTATTGATAAAATCTAAACCGAGAGCAGTAACATCAATAAAATTTGTATTACATAAAGAAAACGAGGTGTTTTGTTGGACTTGGGGGTCCATCCAGTGGAGATTGTTCCTAGTACAGCGCCAGCAAGTTGCGGTAAGATATTAACGGCACACGGACAGACTTCTGGAGAAGGAAAACCTTGGTAGGATACCAAGATCAACCCTTTTCCGCCATGTAGACCCACATTTTGGCAAGCGTAAGTGCCACCCAGGTACTTTTCTGTTTAAATTGTCATCACAATAACCATTTGGCAAGAATCCAGCAACTAAAATACAAACCACACCCAACAATTCAACTGTATAATACACCTCCCACCAACAACAGTACGCACATAAAATCTACAGTAGTAATACATTGGAAAACGGCGAAGAGTTTGCAACGGCGGACGCAATAACCACCGTCAAGAACCGGTTAAAGTGAACGCAACAAATGGCCCAGTTACGGTTCGTCAGAAAGAGCACCCAAAATACGGTTACGGAAATTCCTGAACTCATTTTTCCAAGTGGCACAGTACACGCAACACGTATCTTATCGCCTCCCAGCGTAAGTTTCAAGAATGCATTTTTTCTTTTGTAAGACCATTCTTCATTCATAACGGTGGAACTACTTAACATTCAAACTGGATTAATACTGATACTAATGGTTAATACACTGAACTGCATTACACGTTACAATGCATTGCATTGGCACAGTAGCAGCCATGCTCATCTCCTTCACAACCTCTATAGAAACATGATATTTAACATTCAATATTTAACATTAAACATTTAACATTTAACATTTAACATTTAAGATTTAACATTTAACATTTAACATTTAACATTTAACATTTAACACCACAAAAAAGAAGTTGCACTAAAGGATATGTAATCTTCTAAAGATATCAAATTTACGGGATTGTATGTAACAATCATACGCCTATGTGCTGAATTTTGTATACCCAACGCCCCATTTATTCGCTTAGTACAAGCTCATAAAAATTAAAAAAAAAAAATAAATAAAAAAATGTACTTAAAATTATGACAACGACAATGACAATATAATAGGTGATGGACGGGTTCCCGACGCCTTGTTGCCCGGTGGAATATCACCCCATCAAGCCATAGGCTCTGCCAAATAGTAGGGAGAAATCCCTAGCTATGTTTCGTAGCTTGGCTGATGGGCCTGTGTGGGTTCTTTTAAGAACCACCCATAATTTCAGTTTAACTCCCCATTCCCAAACCTGCAAATGTTCCTCCCCGAGGCCATCATCATTTCCCTGCATCAACCAACATCGAGTTTCCTCGAAAAGCATTTTGGTTCACATCCAACGTGAACCATTAAGAATCTTATCGATTCTCCTCGCCGGCAATCTCTGTCCAACATGTGCACAGTAATTTTCCTACATGCACAAGTCTAGCCAATCTTTTGCCCAACAACAAAAGCAATGGCAAGCAGCTTGTTTACACAACTGCAATACCAATTATCACGATCCGTTTGTCCAACCGACGAACAATCACCGCATCTCGCGCATAGCCACCCAAAGCGAATTCTTCGGCATTTACAAATGCAAACAAAGAATGCGGTTCTTCCCTTCGGCAGAGATACGATACACAATTCCCATTGTGTAAAGTATCCCAATCTCTTTTAGCACCTAATGCTTCCCTAATGAGTTGCAGTGTGTTTACTCAGCTGCACTCTCATCGCTATGATGCCCTTGGTCGATTTTCCCTTTGTTCTTTGTCACTGATACAATTTTGTTTATCCTTTGTTCCAGCGCATGGATAAACAACCCGATCTACACGATCGACCCACACACACCACTAGGATCTTCACTGAGAGAGCCGGTTCCCTAATTCACCAGAGAAAGAAATTTTCTCTCGTCACCACCGAACTCACCCCGAATTGAAGGTTGAATCAAAGTCGGAATTCTGTTTCAGATGTATGGCTGATGGGCCGGAATGAGATGGAGATAAGTCATAATGGTACTTTCCGACATAAAGAATTCCGGAGGTAAACCATCCCCATTTGGTTCTGCAGGAGGCATTATGTCAGAGGGAAAATTATGACAATATTTTGATAAATAACCGAACTTTTAGAAATTCGTCATAGCAAAATCGGGCCCGTTCTCGGGGCTCTGTCGACGTTCGACTGATAACGGCATTTTATAACATCAGGGGCATCGGTTTCTCCAATACGAATGTAAACGCAGTCCACCAATACTTGCAAACAGCGAAACCTCATCTCCTTCCCCTAACTAAGACCCAGGTCGATTCGTCAATTGATTCGATGAATCTTCGTTCCTCCGGATACTATTTACATTCGAGATTCCGTTTAAAGGGTGGAGTCTGCGTCTTCATGCAGTCGGATTTGGCTTGCCAAAAGATAGAGGCATTAAAAACCAATAACTTAGACATCAAGTGGTTGAAGGTCGTGCTGAGGAATTATGTTAAATTTCTTTGTTGTCTTTAGCGCTCCCCAAATGACGATCGACCGGCAACACTTTACAAGGTCTTACGAGGCTGGGAGGCTGGCGGGAATGTGCCCTGTTAGCCACAATCTCACTCAACGCGTGGAGGAACCTACCCGAGTGCCCGATAGCCGAGGTGATTATGCGAACACTCTAAATCTGTTTTCGACATCCGAGCCAATCATGTATACTGTAGAAATGGGTGGGCCAATGGGAAACACAGATCACTGCTTTTGCATTTCGAACGAATAACCGTGCCAAACAGATTCGCCAGATATGGAGATATAGAACTGCTAACTGGGTCGATTTGCGAGATTTCTTTGCATCCTACCTGTGGTCGGAGGTGTGCTTAAAGATTCCGATGTTAACGCATGCCCGGAATCGGTCAGGGAGGTTAACCTTTTCGGGATGGAGATTTAGATTCCGTATTCCATCAAATGAAGTCCATCTGATAAATTTTGGCTTTATAAAAAATGCGAGCAGATTACAGCGGAAAATATAGATCTTTTAAGCAACAGCACTCCAATCCCACCGAGCTCAGCAAACCGAATTTAGAATCAGAAATGCATGGAACCAGCAGTTGAAGGCTTATAGTGTTTTGCGACGATAGTGAAGTGGGGAAGGAAGTAATGTGCCTAACGCGACACTCTGTTCACTTCTCGTCCATCATAAAACTTCACGGTCCGATCAAGGTTTCGTCAAACCGAGTCCTCACTTCACTAGAAGAAATCTGTTCACCAATGGTTCTCAAACCCTGGAGTAAAACTCCGCCACAAGACAAGACACACCAGAAAGGAAGGTAAATGAAATGCACTGTTTTAATATTACTAATCGATCTATTTATTTGTTTTTAAACGAAGTGACTAAAATTTATTAAATATGAAGTGTACACTTGCGATTGCACGATGGGTTACAATCCGTTTTCCAGTTGACAAGATTTTATTTTACTGTTCACCTTTGTTGAAATAAGTTCGCCGACCAACGTTAAATCCGCACACCAAACAATCGAACACACAAGAGCACAAAGATAACACTTGAGGTGAAGAGCGAATAAATATGGCATTTAGCGCGAGAAAACTATTGATACGCGACTCCGGATATACGAGGGTTGCCTCTTATGTTTCGGGATTTGGCAACCCTAGTGTTGCAATCCGGCAATTGACAGCTCTGTCGTAAAGTTGGACATTTTTGAGGTTATACGCACTCAGAACGTTTTGACATACGAGCGCTATTTGTGTTGTTTACAGTAACTTAAAAGATTCATCTCGGCCCAAAAATGGAATTAAATCGTCAACATTTTCGTGCGATTATTTTTTACAACTTTCGGCGTGGATTAACTCAGCAACAGTGCATGGATGAACTTAATTCAATTTTTGGCAATGAAGCTCCATCCAGGACCAGTGTTTATCTATGGTATGGTGAATTCAATCGTGGTCGTAGTTCACTTCAAGATGAATTTCGTGAAGGTCGTCCAAAATCAGTTGTTATTCCGAAAACCATTGATGCTGTGTACGAACTGATATTGGAAGATCATCATGTGACCTGTCGTGAGATTGAGACAACCTTAGGCGTTAGTGGGACCAGCATACATTCAATATTGCATAAACATTTGACTGTCAAAAAAATTTGTTCGCGTTGGATCCCACACAATTTGTCAATCGCCCAAAAAAAAGGCTCGTGTCAATTGGTCGAAAGAAATGCTCAAAATATACGGTCGCGGTGCTTCGAAACACGTCTATGACATCGTGACAGGTGATAAATCGTGGATTTACGCGTATGAGCCCGAAAGTAAACAGCAGTCGACTGTCTGGGTATTTCAAGATGAGCCAAATCCAACAAAGGTGTTCGCGCACGAAGCACTTCCAAGCAAATGGTCGCCTGTTTTTTCGGGCAGAACAGTCAATTCTGAGTGGTACACAACCATTTGTTTGCCAGTTGTCTTCCAAGAAATCAGGAAAACCAACCGCCGAAGACGGATCACTCTTCACCACGACAATGCAAGCTCTCACACATCGGCTGCGACAACTGCATTTTTGAGCACCCAAAGCATCGATTTGATGGGTCATCCGCCGTATAGTCCTGACTTGGCACCGAATGACTTCTTTTTATTCCTGTACGTAAAAAACAAACTGAGGGGTGAACGTTTTTCGACACCTGAAGAATCGGTTGCTGCATTCAGAATGCATGTGTTGGAGATACCTCAATCAGAGTGGCAAAAGTGCTTCGACAATTGGTTCGAACGCATGCAAAAGTGTATAGATCTTCATGGGGAATATTTTGAAAAACAATAAAGTGATTTTCGAAGATCAATATTTGTTTTTGTTCTCTAATCCCGAAATATAAAAGGCAACCCTCGTATTCGGGTATGGAAGTGTTTACACTTCTCCGCTGCCGGCGGAGAGCGGGAGTGAAACGTGGCCATTCTGGTCCGCGGATGTAAAAGGACTCAACGATATTTTGCTCGTTCAGAGCTCACTCGTTCATCGTGATCATGGTGGTATGTGTGCCTAGAACAAAGAAAGACATAAAGTGCATTCCTAGGATACGATTTCGGTAAAGCAAATAAAACCGAAATCGTCGGATGCCAATGGAATCTTTGTTGGAACATGTGCGGCTAAACAAAGAGACGATGATCCAATGTGAAAATGTGCTAATTGGTTTTAGCTAGGTTACTGGGAAATGGTGTTTATGGCATCGCTAGTAAGGGTACGTATTGAATATCCATTTGCATTGTTTATGCTTGGATTTCAATTGGTGCCAAGGGACGCGGAATGCGTATTTGCTTTGGGTTGCACATTGTGCGAGTCAGGGAATTTAATTGCTGGGGGAAAAACGTCGCCAACTAAATGTATACATAAAGAAATTTTTCGTATACATGACTGGAGCTGGGAATAGGAGACGCCATGATAATTATCTCTGGCTGGAATGGTTACATGATATGTGAACCGGGGTTTTTCTTTTCAGGATAATTTATGATAAGGAAAGTAAGAACTCTTACAGGGGATTTGTAAGCGAAGGAATGCTTGAAATGGTAAGAATTCTTTTGCAGGTACTTTTGGGTTATAATAATTGGATCCGTTTGATGCGTGAAGCATTTAAGATGCTAATGCGAATTGGATTAGCGAAAGCTTATGCAGACTGGGTTGTGGTTATGGGGGTTTTTTCAGGAAGGCGAGCCGTGGGATCTGGCGGAACCGCCACAGAAGCTCGCGTGACCCGACGCTATGACGGTTAGAATCAAATTGAACCAATGGTCAACACATCAGGCCACTGCCACGTGTGCGGATTCGATTTATAAACTCAAGTACATTCAACTGATGTGGAATTGCTATGTTATTGCTTGGTATACGGCTAATCCAATAAACTCCTTGAGTGTCCAACTGGTTTGCGTCCCTTCTGGTCAATAGGAAAGGCTACCAGCAGTTACTTCGTTTCCTCCTCTTTCCCCCGTTAGTGACGGGCAGCGGGATGCTGGTCACAAATTCAAAAGATAAAGCTAATGTGTTCGCGAATTTGTTTTCCGCGAATTCAAACCTTGATACCGGTCTCTTGGAACTGAACTGTAAGAAGGCAACCGGCCCGATCGGAATACCGCCAATAGTCCTTAAGAACTGTGCTCCGGAACCACCGGCGGTTCTTGGCATACTCTTAGGCTTATCTTATGCACGGATGATATTCCCTGCTTGCTGGAAGGTGGCTCTAGTACAGCCGTCTTCCAAAGAAGGGGAACATTGTCTTCCACCAAATTACCGGCTGATAGCATTGTCGTCTATGTTATAAAAGTTGATGCAAAAAGTCATCAATGCCGAGTTGATTAAATATTTGGAATGCAATGAATGATCGGATTTTGTGGCAGGTGGTCTATAGGAGACCTTTTGACCCTTATAACTTTTATACGAATATCTACGATGGAGCAACATGGCGAGTCAAGAGCAATATATCCAAGGCGTTTGAACACGTCTGTCAGGGGGCATTGCTAAACAGACTTCGTTCATAAGAACTTTTCTATCAGCTTTGCGACTGGACGAAGAGCTTCCTCGAAAATCGATCGAACCGGGTTGAGTCTTCGTATCTGTATCCTGTTAATTTCGGGGTGCCTCAAGGCACTAATATGGCTTCAACCTTGGTTCTATTTTACATAAATAATTTGCCGGTAGTTAACAAAGTGTTCTGTTTTGCGTTTGATAGTACACTTGTTTCCTCTATTTCGAGAGTTTGGCGATTAGTGAATCAACGTCTCACCAGCTGAAATCTAGCCAGATCGACTCTCTGCATCGGATCTGTATAAGGTCCTGCACTGGCGAAAGGCCGCCACTCGAATATTGCTCTCATGTTTGGCGCTCTGCTGCTAAGCATACCCTCGACCTACTTGAGAGCATACAGAGACGAGCGATCCGCCTTTTCGGGGACATGCCATTGACATCGGGATTTCAGTTGCTATCACATCTAAGGCGCGTAACTGACCTTTGCCTGTTTTATAGATATTATCACGGGTACTGTTCTTCGGAGATTTGTGATATTGTGGTAATGTCCCACGCAATTCGGTTTATACGAGGGTTGCCTCTTATGTTTCGGGATTTGGCAACCCTAGTATTGCAATCCGGCAATTGACAGCTCTGTCGTAAAGTTGGACATTTTTTAGGTTATACGCACTCAGAACGTTTTGACATACGAGCGTTATTTGTGTTGTTTACAGTAACTTAAAAGATTCATCTCGGCCCAAAAATGGAATTAAATCGGCAACATTTTCGTGCGATTATTTTTTACAACTTTCGGCGTGGATTAACTCAGCAACAGTGCATGGATGAACTTCATTCAATTTTTGGCAATGAAGCTCCATCCAGGACCAGTGTTTATCGATGGTATGGTGAATTCAATCGTGGTCGTAGTTCACTCCAAGATGAATTTCGTGAAGGTCGTCCAAAATCAGTTGTTGTTCCGAAAACCATTAATGCTGTGCGCGAACTAATATTGGAAGATCATCATGTGACCTGTCGTGAGATTGAGACAACCTTAGGCGTTAGTGGGACCAGCATACATTCAATATTGCATAAACATTTGACTGTCAAAAAAATTTGTTCGCGTTGGATCCCACACAATTTGTCAATCGCTCAAAAAAGGCTCGTGTCAATTGGTCGAAAGAAATGCTCAAAAAATATGGTCGCGGTGCTTCGAATCACGTCTATGACATCGTGACAGGTGATGAATCGTGGATTTACGCGTATGAGCCCGAAAGTAAACAGCAGTCGACTGTCTGGGTGTTTCAAGATGAGCCAAATCTAACAAAAGTTGTTCGCGCACGAAGCACTTCCAAGCAAATGGTCGCCTGTTTTTTCGGGCAGAACAGTCAATTCTGAATGGTACACAACCATTTGTTTGCCAGTTGTCTTCCAAGAAATCAGGAAAACCAACCGCCGAATACGGATCACTCTTCACCACGACAATGCAAGCTCTCACACATCGGCTGCGACAACTGCATTTTTGAGCACCCAAAACATCGATTTGATAGGTCATCCGCCGTATAGTCCTGACTTGGCACCGAATGACATCTTTTTATTCCCGTACGTAAAAAACAAACTGAGAGGTCAACGTTTTTCGACACCTGAAGAAGCGGTTGCTGCATTCAGAATGCATGTGTTGGAGATATCTCAATCAGAGTGGCAAAAGTGCTTCGACAATTGGTTCAAACGCATGCAAAAGTGTATAGATCTTCATGGGGAATATTTTGAAAAACAATAATGTGATTTTCGAAGATCAATATTTGTTTTTGTTCTCTAATCCCAAAATATAAAACGCGACCCTCGTATGTGCTCCCCAAGATAATCCGACGGATCGCACCAGTTTGCAGTTCAACTCCTGACGGCGCGAACACCTCTACATCAGAACTCGTTCCTTTACAGAGCCGGAAACTTGGTAATTCCCTCCCCACATAAGTTCGAAGCGTTAGAACCTATTACTGAGAAACAGAAAACATACATCACGGTTTGACACTATACACGACTTACGATTTACATACATATTACACTTTCACATTATACACAGTTTACATTTTTTAATCGAACACAAAATATTGAATGTAAAATTAAAACATAAAACATAAAGTTGCGGTGGCGCATACAAACGCCCAGTTATGATATCGGTGGTGATATCTCATATAAACTCGAGATCAAACATCGCCGTTGAAAACATTATGCGATATAACGGTTACATCGTATTTTTTGTTGTTTCCTTTTTCTACTGGGTCCGGGGACTGACGACGTCCTCCATTTTTCTTTTTGGTTTCTTGCTCTCTCCTCGAAATGGTACGGGAACCGACGATGTCTCTCACTTCGGTCATCGTAGGGGATTTTTCCTTTAGTTGTTCTCTTTTGTTTTCTCAGGGGGCTGACGTGGACTCCCCTGGGTGGGAATCCCCAACCCGACCACACTAAACTCGAAACTCAGCAAAAGCTGATCTCAGCTTTCGCCGACCAAAGTCTCGATTTTCTAACTCCCTCTGGACATTGGCGGTAGAAATACTACGATCCCAATCGAGGACACCGGCATTGAGATCAGCCTCTTAAAGCTGAAGGCACTCTACTCGACATATATTGTAGATGCCCAAAAATCGAAGACTCTCCAAACGCTTTTTGGCAAAGGTAAGACTAGGGGAGTTACAAGTTACACTTACTTCCAAGTAATGAACTCTTCGCCGGAGTTAGCGGAAGATGGGCTGTTAGGTAACGACTTTTTGTCGAAAAGTTGCAAGGTCCATGGATCGAGTGGTTGTTTGGAATTCCCCCAAATAAACATAAATCCCGAAAGTTTCTCAGTTGACTTTACAAATAATAAGACTGGAAGGCTTGGGCAGCCGAACGAGGAACCGCCCCAAGGGGGCCTGGCGAGATCCAGACTGCGGTCGGCAGTCATCCGGAGACCACACCCATACAGGGGAGAGCTGCGAAAAATTGCTGGAGACCGTTATTCCAACAAGGTCCGAAAGTCCAAAGGACGTTAAAAAGGGAAAACGTTGGTATAGCGCTTACCAACCACCCCTTCGGACGTCGAAGTCTTTCTGAGCAGACCGGTCAAACGCAGGCTTCTCTTCAAAATCGAATAAATCGTTCGCCTTTACTAAAGACTTCCATCGAATGAGTCTGTAGCGATTCTAACAGATACACACGATTCACAAGCGAAATAGTGAAGAACACGAACGAAAAATCGAATAAGAAAAATACATCAGAACCGTATACCAAGCGATAAATAACAAAAAAATAATTCACACCAGTGGAATATAGTCGAGTTTGGAAATCAAATTCTAAACACGGTCAGTAGTCTGATGCTTCACTGCTTCGCTTTTCAACCGTTTCATCGTGTGTTCAATTCACCTTCTTCACTATCTTTGCTTAACGCTATAAGTCTAAATTAATTTTATTTCAGACCGGGCCCAAAACTATAGGCGCAAAACCATAGGCGCAAACTATAGGGACAAACCAGGGCGCACACGAAAGACAATTGGCCAGTGGATTTGTGGGGTACGAAGTCGTGGTGCCGGCGTACGACACGGGGTTCTACTTCGTTCCACGAACTGTTTACCGGACACAACTCTGAGCGACGCCGCTACAAACTGTTCACTAGAAAAACAATAACACGATAAAACAAATACTCAGGGCAAACACTCAGCAGCACGGGAAATTAAACAAGGAATCTGTCATGAAGGTTCTTTTTTATTTTTAATATTAGTTACAGAAAGTCTGGAAAGCAAGTTAAACTTTAAACGCAACGCTAAACACGACTTCGTATGTTTACGCTTCTCCACCGTGGTGACGGAGAGCGGGAGCGACAACGACCACGCCCTGCTCGATCGGCGGATGTAAAAAGACTCCACGAGGCTAGAATTCGGACATGAATTCCATCCTAGGTTAGGGTTAAGGAAACAAGAGAAGAGAGAGAAAAAACGTTTCTCTTAAGCGTGCGACCACCAAGGACATGCATTCTTCCAGTGCAATGGTATGCGTAAGTAAATGTATCGCCATTACGAAGAACTGCTAATGGTTTTTCTATTTATGTAATGGGAAATGTGTATCGCTGGTGATGCTAAAGAGATCGAATTGTATAGATTATCACATGCGAAGATATTCGTTTTATGGCGCTAGGCGCTAGATGCGTGTATTTGATTTTGTTTGCACATGGTGCGAGTTAGGGAATTTTATTGCTGGCAGAAAAAGGTCGCCGGCCAATAGTACGTAAAGAAATTTATCGTACACATGGCGAAGTTGAAAAATAGACGGCGCAATATTTATGGCCCCTGTCATGACGGTTGCATTGTATGCTAACCGAATCATTTTGTTTACAGGAATTTGTCTGGTACTGAAGGTGCCGAATTGGTTTGGAACTCCAAATAATCAAAGAAAGAAATCTTACGGAAAATTGTATGCGAAGAGATGCATGAAAAGGTAAGCTTTCTTTACCGGGACTTTAAGATTATAGAGTTGATCTAATTAATGTATGAAGCATTTTCAGGTGCTTAATGCGATTGCATTAGCAAAGCTTATGCGACTTGGGATGAGGTTATGGGGGTTTTTAAGTAAGTGTACCGTGGGGTTTGGCGGAACCGCCACAGAATTACTCCACCCAGGGAATACTCCATAATTCCCCTGCAGTTGCGAATTAACACATCAATGAGACTCCCGTCTGATGAATTGGGTGATCCCGTATCCGAGAACAAACATTCGGATGAACCTCACTTACAATACATTAAACTTCTGTTCTCGTATGGCAACTCGTCAGATGAATCTACACATCTTAAAGGCGACTACGCGACGTGTATCAGTGCTAGCTCGCATGTCATATCTTTTGAAATTTACGTGGTCAGACAAATTGCAGCAGGCATTTGAGACAGAAAAAGGAAATATTAGTTTCGCCGCCAAAGTGGGTCTACCGAAACCAAACCAAACCCTTTAATCTGATCACGGATGCGAGCAAAGAATCACTCAGAGCCGTGTTATCTTAAGATGAAATAGGCATAGACCCACCTATTGCCTACGCCAGTCGCACCTTTAATAAGGTGGAGGGAAACTACTACTATTGTAAAGGAGGTATTAGCCTGATTTTGTGGGCGGCTGTGACTTTTAGTCGTTATTCAGACGGATATTTCCGTCATTAAAATGGGGGAAAACGGCATCAAGCCCTATGATGGACAGGAGCTACGGGGTGCAACGTGGTCACATAAAATGGTGGTGGACTTATCCCTGTTTTCCTGGGAAAGGAACCTACTGGCAGTTAGGACAAAGCCGTTAGTGAGGCCGAGGGGGGGGGGGGGGGGGGGGATACGCAACTTTTTTTTTCTTCTATATTTATTTTTCCTTATTTTATTTTTAATTTAATTACAAACAACCTGCCAACATCAGCAGACACAACAATAACAACGCCACCAATACTGTAGCGCCCGATGCGAACCCACTGGCTGAACCGGGGGCGTGGTTGAGAATAATACACACCCAAAGAACACACACACCCTTGCATATCCTTCCGCCTATTCAGTTGGATTAACCTTGAATCCAATGAACAAACACTTCGGTATGCAAAAACAACCTGTTCGGCATCCTCTCCTCTTAAGGTGCAACGTGTTGCTCTCGACATACTTTTCGTTTGCCTCATTTGTAAAGCTTCCACCGGCACTGGGTCAGCATATGCTAATAATGATGGAACTACTCTGGCCAAGACAGTTCTCTTACTTGGCCCACCAATGTTTGGCAGTTTTCTGAACAGATGTACTTCTACTGTACGCCAGTAGTTTTTTATTTGCATGGTCTATGTGTATTTTAAATCTCGGTCTGCTGTCGAGAACATATACCAAGTATTTGGCAGTTACATGTGATCGTATGGTTTTGTTTTTGATCTGGAAGTTTATATATTACACCTACTATCGACTCGTTATCATAACTCCGTTTTGTGGTCGGTCGGTTCTAGTTCAACGAATTGCCTTATTAGTGATCATTTCCACTGAAGTGGACCAAGTACTGACCCTTGAACCCCTACCGAAACGCTATAAAAATGTTTCCCCTCCTCCGTATTGTAGATCAGTTTTCTGTTGGTGAAGTAGCTTATGACGAATTTTAGGATATAATCTTTATTAGAAAAGGGATCAATCATAAAGTAATATATAGTGGAGAAGTGCGCAGGTTCCGGGTGCTGGAAGCCTGTATCGTGCGCATACCCCTTCAGCAAGGAAGGGGCTTGTATGCGATTGCGGTGTATGCACCTGAGGAGCACCAACATAACCTATTTATATCGGAGCTCGAGACACTCTTTCGATGCTTACAATTCACCTGGGCAAAAACTATAATAGAAATTGGGGAAATTAAATATCTAATGCCAGAGGAAATCAGTTGGCTGGTTGGTTAGATCACTTTCATATTGAATACAGAACTGACCTGCTAGCTACGGAATATCCATCGTTCCCCAGAGGTAGATCGTTCTTAAATATCTTGCTAATCGACTCTCGACTGAGATTACTTAACACCAACAGACGAAACACAAACTGTTTACGGACAATTGAATACGACAGTGCCCACTGTGCATTCACGGCAGTAATAGAGCTTCCGAACGAGCTCGCAGATCTGGAGGAATTCGTGATCCAGCAACCCTATAACTACGGGGCAATGCGATGGCCGCGGTTCACCAGATCATTAACAAGAGAACTTCGTTCGAATGACTTTAATCTGCCAGTAAACAGAAACCTGACAAATGACGAAATCGACAAATACATCCAACAAATGGACGAAACCGTAAAACGAACTATGGGCAAAACAATTCCCAAAACAACAGTTACAAATCACATTAACATGTACAGAAACGCAACAATAAACGCACTCCACAAGAAAAAGAGCAGACTGCTATCGAAACTAAAACAATTACACAGACAGTTTACAGGCAGACAAGACCAGGAGATAATATCACTGAAATCCCGATTAAAAAACCTCCAACAATTACTTAAAGCTAATTATAGATTAGCAACAAATTTGTATTGGAACAACAGAATTCGAGCTATAAAAAGTAATAACCCGAATATGTTCCCACAAATAAATAAAATATTCAGGAAAAATAATCAAAACGAGATTCAGTGTCTCCAAACTCCACGTACTGATGTAAACAAGCAGCTGCTAACCAACATTGGCATAGATACAGAGAACGCTATCCTCAATAGTGAGCTCTTCGTGATCGAAGATCCTTTGGAAAAGGTGAACGCTGTGGGAGCTGTCTTTCAGGAAATGTACATGGTGAATGAAAGTATTCACCGTATCATGACCTGGAGGACAGAATTCTACTGAATCACCTGCACCTCCGGAATGAAATTTCACTTTGGCAATCGGAGAATCCGGGTTTTACTGAATTCAGTGACGATAATCTGTCAATTGACATTAATGCCAATGGTGGGGCTAATAGCCTTTTAATCACAAGGGAAGGAATCCAGAGTATCTTCGACTCATTAAGAAGCAAAAAGTCAGTGGGAATAGATGGAGTACCTAACATCGTACTCAAGAACCTGCCCCCAAAGGCAATAGATATATACACAGTCCTGTTTAACAACGCGTTGAATAATGCATATTATCCCGCGCGTTGGAAAACGGCTATCATTCAGCCTATCCCAAAAAGGGCAAAGACTGTACAAACCCAATGAACATGTGTTCGATAAGTTTTCTCCCAAGCATCAGTAAAGTATTTGAAAAAAAGCCATTAACAAAGCTCTGGTAAAATGGGTAGACGACAACAGCATTATACCAAATAACCAGTTTGGCTTTAGGGCGGGTCATAAAACCACACATGCCGCAGCTAAACTGGTCTCCGACATACAATGGAATAAATGTAGGAACCAATGCAAAGGTGCCTGTCTGATCGACTTGGAAAAAGCCGTTGATACCGTCTGGATCGAAGGGTTGTATTACAAGTTGGTCAGACATGGCATAAATAAGCCTTTACTATATGTACTTTACGATATGTTAAAGGACAGGAGGTTCGTGGTCAAAAGTGGTAATGTGACCTCTAATAAAACGTACGAGGGTTGCCTTTTATATTTCGGGATTAGAGAACAAAAACAAATATTGATCATCGAAAATCACTTTATTGTTTTTCAATGCGTTTGAACCAATTGTCGAAGCACTTTTGCCACTCTGATTGAGGTATCTCCAACACATGCATTCTGAATGCAGCAACCGCTTCTTCAGGTGTCGAAAAACGTTGACCTCTCAGTTTGTTTTTTACGTACGGGAATAAAAAGAAGTCATTCGGTGCCAATTCAGGACTATACGGCGGATGACCCATCAAATCGATGTTTTGGGTGCTCAAAAATGTAGTTGTCGCAGCCGATGTGTGAGAGCTCGCATTGTCGTGGTGAAGAGTGATCCGTCTTCGGCGGTTGGTTTTCAGATTTCTTGGAAGACAACTGGCAAACAAATGGTTATGTACCACTCAGAATTGACTGTTCTGCGTTGTTCTAGTGGTACGGTTGCGACATGTCCAGTTTTTCCGAAAAAAAAGGCGACCATTTGCTTGGAAGTGCTTCGTGCGCGAACAACTTTTGTTGGATTTGGCTCATCTTGAAACACCCAGACAGTCGACTGCTGTTTACTTTCGGGCTCATACTCGTACATCCACGATTCGTCACCTGTCACGATATCATAGACGTGTTTCGAAGCACCGCGACCGTATTTTTTGAGCATTTCTTTCGACCAATTGACACGAGCCTTTTTTGAGCGATTGACAAATTGTGTGGGATCCAACGCGAACAAATTTTTTGACAGTCAAATGTTTATGCAATATTGAATGTATGCTGGTCCCACTAACGCCTAAGGTTGTCTCAATCTCACGATAGGTCACATGACGATCTTCCAATATCAGTTCGCGCACAGCATTAATGGTTTTCGGAACAACAACTGATTTTGGACGACCTTCACGAAATTCATCTTGGAGTGAACTGTGGGGCTTTTCAGGGCCCGAAGAGGCATGCATCGCTCGATCCCCACTATTCCAGGCGAACGACTTACCTCTCGGTCGAAATTCAGCAAGGTTGCGTAACCTTGCTACGGCATTTACCCCCAGCCAAATCGCCGGAATTATTACGGTTACCCAATCGGATACCTGTTTTGAATATCCGTTAGGCAGCTTACCTATTCTGTGGGGGTTTTCCTTCCAAACCCCTTTTTCTCCAACACCACCCCTGAAAAACATTAAATCCACGGCAAAGCTTATCACCATGCCGTGGCATCGAAAACTCACCCTCGGGCAGGCATTAATTCCTAAAAAACATTAAGTCCACGGCAAAGCTTATCACCTTGCCGTGGCATCGAAAATTCACCCCCGAGGCGTACATTATTTCCGAAAAAAAAGCATAAATCCACGGCAAAATCATCACATTGCCGTGGCATTTGAAATCCTATCTTTAGGCATACATTCTGCCAGGGCAGCTTGTTTCCATAGCCTTATGCTATGGAAACAACATCAACAAGGAGTTCCTTGTTGACTCGTTTTATTTGTTTGCCCTTGGCACTTCTTGCATGCGGCTATTTGCTCCCATTGGTTTGCTACCGCCGACAAGGTTTCGGCTGACGCAAACCAAACATTTCCCTAATTACCAGCAATCGCTGGTTTCCTATTATCGGTCCCCACATTCAGGGACCGCAATTAAGCAACGAACTGGATGCAGCCAGAAAATGTTTACTTTCAACATCTGGCAATGGCTGCACCCTATATTCGTTGCAATGTTTAATCATCGTCAACCGGAATGATGATTTATGGCCTCCCATAGGATGACCAGATGTTTTGTTTACATTCATGTAAGATGCTGCAGCGATGTCGGCATCCGTCCAGGGTCGCCGGACGATCGTATGCAAGGCATACGCACACATGCATAATGTATGCCTATTTTACCCGGTCCAATCACGATTAACGTCCTCGAGTTAATCGTGTAGCCCCTCCTCCTTGGCAGTTCTTTGAGGTTTTCCGTTTCTTTGATGAGTTCCAATGAGGAGTCAGATAGTAACTACCGCGAAACGGACACGTACCGCGGACGTGGCGTTTAGAGAGTCCGAATTCAACCCCTAGACTGGGCAGATCAGCTGAGTATTATTTCCGTCGGTTGTTATTTGTGAATGATGTTTGCGTTAATAAATTAATCAAAGTAAAGATTTATCAAGCATTGTTGAAATGTGTCGTGAATAACGTTGTGTCATCCAATAGAACTCTACCCCTGCGAGGGAAACCCTACTCGTGATATCTAATTAAACAATAAATCGAGCAAAATAAAGTTTTACCAGGCCACCCAACAACCAGTGTGTTTTTATTTTCCTCTTACGAAGAACTTTGTGCGGTTTTTTTTTCAATTTTTTGGAGAACTATTAGTGGGTGTTGGCTGAATCCGCACCCGTGCTTGGTGCCTATCCCAACAACACCACAGAACTACGACCACGATTGAATTCCACATACCATCGATAAACACTGGTCCTTGATGGAACTTCATCGCCAAAAATTGAATTAAGATCATCCATGCACTGTTGCTGAGTTAATCCACGCCGAAAGTTGTAAAAAATAATCGCACGAAAATGTTGACGATTTAATTCCATTTTTGGGCCGAGATGAATCTTTTAAGTTACTGTAAACAACACAAATAACGCTCGTATGTCAAAACGTTCTGAGTGCGTATAACCTCAAAAATGTCCAACTTTACGACAGAGCTGTCAATTGCCGGATTGCAACACTAGGGTTGCCAAATCCCGAAACATAAGAGGCAACCCTCGTATAATATCAAGAATGGCTTGCAACAGGGCGCGGTACTCTCTCCGATTCTTTTTAACATTTACATTAGCGACTTATTAGATGCACTTCCGCAAGCTATTGTGTACGCAGACGATCTCATAATTTACAGAACAGCTCCGAAAGTTGAGATCATAAGTAGTTTAATACAGCGAGACTTCAACAACGTGCAGCGCTATTGCGATGACTGGAAACTTAAGATCAACTTCCAGAAATGTGAGGCCATCCTATTTAGAACTCCATTAGATAAAGCCACGAACGAGACAAGGAAAAACTGGCGAAAGCTAGTTATCGTGGGACCGCATGGAGATAAACTGGAAACCAAGAGTTTAGTTAAATACCTTGGCATCTGGCTAGACCAATATCTGTATTTCAACAGACATGTAGAAGCTGCTCTGGTCAAGGCTAGAAAAACGTTTGCTATGACAAGGAGGCTATTTCACAGTAGCCAACTTGACAGCAGGGTAAAAGTCATATGCTACATGACGGTAATCAGGCCAATGCTCATATATGGCTGTCCAGTATGGTTTAACATAGGTCCAAATTTGATGGAAAAGATTCGGGTGTTCGAAAGAAAGTGTCTGAGAACCTGTCTCAGATTATATCGAACACCGGAATCGGAATACAAAAAGTACTACTCAAATGAGACTTTATATAATGAAGCGTACATAAATAGGGTGGATAATTTTATGATTAAATTAATCAGAGGACATATTGCGAGAGCAATAAGCTCGTCCAATGACCTAATTTTCGGGGCGTATTATCCAAATACCCTGTACTATGAGAACGTGCGTCGCAACGGTTTTGTTCCACCAGAGGCGTTCCTTGATTTGGGCATGAAAGGGCTTATACAGGATAGATCCGGAATTCCGCTGATCTATCATGTAAGTAGATCATCCGTAGATGGGCGATTGTGCTACGACCGGGAAGTAACGTGCACCGAAGAAGAGCTCCTGCGCTTCAGTGGGGCTATCTCCCACAGAGGCCGGGACGATAGTATTAGACAGCGTCAACAGTTCTGGTGGTTGAATGGCATATAAAGACCTGGATACCAAAGTCGGTATAGAATCACACTATCATCAGCTAGCTTACATAGACTTAGCTTTTCTAGAATTAGGGTAGTATAAGATTTAAGTTAAGTTAAGTGCTTTTACATAAAATTAAAGATTTAAAAAAAAAATTGGTAAGTTAAGTAAGTTAAATTTTAAGAAAAAAAAAACAAAAAAAATTGACACAAAGTTTTTCAAATTTTTCTTTGTCTTTCAAATAATTATAAGTACTGTCACAAAGTCCTGTCGCCGAAAGGCAAATTATACAAATATTAAGTAATGTTTAGCTTAGAGCGTGTGCGAAGGACCAGTAAGTTATTATATAAGCTATTTAAGCTAGAATTTAAGCATTTTTTGTCTAGCCTTTAATTTAGAAACTAAGAAGATAAAAAGAAAATAAAACAATGTTTAAAAAAAAAAAACTATGAAGTTACCTTGCAAATGGACAACAAATCCAAATTGAATTGACCAAATTCAATAACCACACGAACCATTATGTATAGAGACTCGAAAATAACGTAAACATAATGGATTTATTTTTCCCAAGCTGATATAAATTTTTTTTGCTGAAATCTGATCGATATTCGACATTTCACTTCATGTATTCATACTTCCCAAAAAATACATAAAACTTCAACTGATCATTTTAATTAATTAAAAATTCATTGACTTTTGATAAATTACAAAGTCGGTGATTGTAAATATTTCTACTTATATATCGAGGTCTAAATGTAAGTATTAGTGATCGAACTGCTACCAATATTCGTTGAAATTTGACCTGGTAGTAGATTTCAATTCTGTTCTTGTTGAGAGCCCCTTTTCCCTATAACATTGCCGCTTCTGTTGTGTTATCAACACCAGATGTAATCAACTTCCTTTTCTGTACTAGAGATGTCCAACCTGAAACGCTTATCTTGGTAGTTAAAAAACAACACTTTGCTCTCACATTCGCAACCTGAGGGAACGCCATCATTTGGATAGAATTTTTAATGAAATTGCTTCAAATCACCTTCGAAATTATACACCCGCGATAACATTGGTAAAAATTGTGTATAAAATGAATATGCTACTTAGATAGGTCTGCAGTTTCAATAATTTCACAGTGACTTTCGAATACTATAATGAAAGGTATAACAAATAACGATTTATTGATATAGGAGAACTCAGGAACGGGCTAATATTATTAGTATCCTTTCAGTGTCGCTGCTGGTACTTGTAACCTTTTTTGGCCTTAGCCATGCAGTCTTCGATCAGGTATGAGCCCTTACACTATGCATTGATCACAACAATTCAAGCATAATATTATAATTTTTAGTTGTGCTCTCCAGTCGGGGATTACCTTTTACCTCATCCAGCTGACTGTTCTCAATTCATTTTTTGTAAATCTGGTGTCGGAAATTTAGGCCTATGCCCCGATGACAAATTATTTGATGCCAATTACAGCATTTGTCGGCCGAGGGGTATGGCTAACTGTTACATGACTCAAGTTGAGATTCCAGGTCACATATCAACTATTTGTGAGAATTTACCTGACGACCAACTATTCACCAGCCTTAGAGCCGAACGGTGTGACCAATACTATGTGTGTTATGGAAAGCCTTACTTACTAACATGCCCGAAAGGCCAGCACTATTCGCCCATTTACTCAACTTGTACCAATCCGCTTAGAGCAGGCTGCCGATCTTTGAACAATATGTGCGTCGATGAAAAACCTCACTTTACGTTTCCGTCGATGGCGTGTGACAGTTATTATCAATGTAATGAGAATTTGATTCCTGAACTTGTGTCCTGCCCTAATGGAGAATACTATAACTCCAATCTGGGAGCCTGTTCTTCTAAGGAAACGTCTGGATGTGTCAACGAAGATTTCAGTTGTACACCTACGAGTTGCTTGGATACAACACCAAGCTGTCCCGATACGACACCAAGCTGTCCAGATACAACACCAAGCTATCCAGATACTACACCTAGCTGTCCGGATACTACTCCAAGTTGTCCAGATACAACACCAAGCTGTCCCGATACTACTCCTAGCTGTCCGGATACTACTCCAAGTTGTCCAGATACAACACCAAGCTGTCCCGATACTACTCCTAGCTGTCCGGATACTACTCCAAGTTGTCCAGATACAACACCAAGCTGTCCCGATACGACACCAAGCTGTCCAGATACAACACCAAGCTATCCAGATACTACACCTAGCTGCCCGGATACTACTCCAAGTTGTCCAGATACAACACCAAGCTGTCCCGATACTACTCCTAGCTGTCCGGATACTACTCCAAGTTGTCCAGATACAACACCAAGCTGTCCCGATACTACTCCTAGGTGTCCGGATACTACTCCAAGTTGTCCAGATACAACACCAAGCTGTCCAGATACTACACCCAGCTGTCCCGATACTACTCCGAGTTGTCCAGATACAACACCAAGTTGTCCAGATACTACACCTAGCTGCCCGGATACAACTCCTAGCTGCCCGGATGTAGATCCAAAGTCAGGAAAACAAGTAAATGATGGAAAGCCAATTTGTAATAATAACAATAATGGAGCATTATTTTCTCATCCCCGATGCAACTGGTTCTACATGTGTAACAATAATGTTGCTCTTGAACTCCACTGCGAAGCCGGTCTATATTATAATGGCGCCCAGTCTCGTTGCATTCCAGACTTAAATAAAGTTTGTTTATTCTAAGAAGCTCTGAAATATATTTATTTATTTACCTTTTTGTAGCCTTTAATGTTCAATCTGAGCTTAGAGTGCATCCCTTATAAGATAACAACTAGTACGGTTGTGTATGTTTAGCTAAAGCTACGTCAGTAGCTTACCTTAACGTATTCTTTACCGCACATTTGTTCATAAAGTATATAATATACAAGCATGTTAAACTATCCGAATTTAATGATCAGAAACGATAACTTCCTACCATCTGTACAAGAGACTCTTTTGATGTATAATACTTTTGAAATCTAGTTTAGTTTAGTTTTAAACCACATTTATTTTCCTAAATCTTTTTACATATTATGTATAATATTAGGGGTAAATGTTAAACCCTATTTTACAATCACAGTCCTTAAATTAACTTACTGGCTCTATGCGAGCTCTCTAAATTACACAGTATAAATTGATTTTTTATTTATGCCTTTCGACGTACTTTTTTTTGTATATTTTCTTATATATATATGAACATTAAATAAGTAATATATTAGAGGGACTCCTCGTTTACATCTATACGTACAAATTTTTTTTTTTACGTAACAAACAAAAACATCAAAACGAAACGAAAAGGTAAATAAAAATGAATCAGAATAGCAATAAAATAGGTAATAAACGTAATGTTGGAAGGTGGACACGGAGAGGAGGGACAAGAGGGAGGAGAGCGTTGCACTTGAGAGGCATACCATATCTGAGGAAGTTAAGTCCTCTTCTCGTTGAGAAGCCACCACCATTTGGGAGATGTTCGATCTTTGGCTGATTTATCTCTTTCACTGATGGCTGTGCTAAAACGCAGGCGATCTGGGGCATTGGAGATATCAGTATGGTGGAGAATTCGTTTGTCCTTGGCACCACGGAGAGCGTGGTAAATAATCGGGACTCCATGCACGCCTTGGATAAGGCCTTTTTGATCCAAGAAAGGGAACGCTTCTGGGGAATAAACCCATTCTGGAGAGTATTCTCCAGATACATATCGTTGGGATAGAATGCTCCCGGAATAAGATTATTGTCACTGCGCTGATACCAAGGTATCTAACTTCAGTTTTCACTTGCAGTGGAAGGTTATTGTTACCTACAATAGAAAAGTGTTTCCAGTTGAATTTTGTATCCATCGAGGAGCTGGATAGGGGTGTTCTGGAAAGGATAGTCTCGATTTTCTGGAAATTAATCTTTTATTTCCAGTCGTCGCAAAAATGTTTTATTTTGTTGAAGTCATTTTGAAGGTGCCTATTGAGGACGTCTATTTTTCCTCCTGTTCTGTACGCCACCATGTCATCGGCGCACGCAATGGCGTTTTCGAGAGAACTCACTAGATCACTACTGTAAATATTGAATAGATTGAGAGAATTCACAGCTCCCTGCTGTAAGCCATTATTAATTTGGAAGGTCGTGTTGGAGAGTATGTCCCCGCATTTCACCACAAACCTTTGTCCATTATCATTTCATAAATGATGTATAGCAGATATTGCGACATATCTAGGTTTGTTAACTTATAGACAAGCCTATAGCGTTTGGGATTGATAGTGAAGAACGTGTGATTCGAACTGTAGCTATGACAGTTAGAATCACCAAAAATTGAACCTAAGTGTAACACTTTAGGCTACTGGCCGTGTTTTGAATTCGATTTTTAAGCTCAAGTATATTCTACTGTTGTGAATTGTTTTGTTATCGCTATGGTATACGGCTCTGGTGTATTTTCTTACTCGATTTTCGTTCGGTGTTCTTGTAGCATATACAGCCACACAAAATTTGATTAATGAAATAATAATTTGGTTACCTGGGTTTTACCGCCGTTTTCTACTACTTTGCCTGGGAGAGTTGGAGGTCGGAGCAGCAGCTTCCATCCGACTCAGTCCTGGTTCTTCTTCCCTTGGGCCAACAAGTTAGCACATTCAGCCGCAGCTTCCTTGGATGTCACTTGACGCTTCTTCCTCAATGCAAGACGTCTTCGTTTCCTTTGAAAGACAATTGGGGTTACCAATCGTTGGATTTTTGGAGCCTTCGATATGGCTGCGACTGGCCAGTCCGATCTTTAAACACTTGCGTTTTTTGTATTAAATAAGAAAAACTTTACTTCCACGAACACTTTTAGTGTTTTATAATTTTTATTTCGAGTCCAACTTCTTTTTCTCTTTTTTACAATTATTATTATTATTAATTTTACGTCTCCAAAAAAAAAGGAACAAAGAACAAAAAAAAACGGGAACACCTTTTTTTTCTTGCTTTTCTTCCACTAGCTTTTACAACTGCCTCAACGGAACTCAAAACCGTATCTTTCAAAAAGGGTCAACCCTCCATCTCTCTCGCTCTCCACTCACGTCCACTTCGAAAAACAAATTCGAACTCGAAGAACTGCACGATCCACACCCGAATCAGGGTGTGTTCAGAAACTCACTTCAGGATCGTGCAATTCTTCCACCACCTTACCATCATACTATGTTAAAACAAAATTATATTAAACACAAACTACCAAATGATGGTGGTGGCCGAGGTACGTAACATTCTTCACTACTTTGCTTGTGTATTGTGTGTGTATCTGTTAGAGACGCTACACTACTCCCTCCTCAGTAACTTCGTTACGATCAACTTCGGAGCGAACGACGGAGCGAACGAGAGAACGTCGGAGCAGGCGAGTGTGCCTGTTGCTCTATGCGGAAGTCATGATCGTGTGTGAAGTTCTGTTTACTACAGGAAAGTGTGTGCTGTGTGTACAGCTCACGTCGGGGTCACCAATTATAGCTCTTGGCGTTGATAGTGAAGAACGTGTGATTCGAACTGACGCGATGACAGTTAGAATCACCAAAAATTGAACCTAAGTGTAACACATCAGGCTACTGGTCGTGTTTTGAATTCGATTTTTAAACTCAACTATACTCCACTGATGTGAATTGTTATGTTATCGCTGTGGTATACGGCTCTGATGTATTTTCTCTGTTATGTTCTTTTTGTCATTCACTTTAAACACCACACTCACGTTGGAATCCCTCACTTTAAGTACAACACTCTTTTGTCTTTAGTTTAACTTAATTTATTTTGTGACGACGGCTTAACTCTTCTCTCAGTAACACTTCTGTTATTATTTATAATACTTTAATATTATACACCAACTTTAACTTAATTTATTTTGTGACGATCGCTTACCTCTTCTCTCAGTTACACTTCTGTTATTATTTATAATACTTTAACTTTATACACCAACTTTAACTTAATTTATTTAGACTTGCACACACGTCACGGACCGTTCCCGTCAAATTTCAAAAACCATCTCGAAAAAGTCTCCCGTCTCGGTCGAGATTCGTAAACCAACTCCTTGTCATCTCACCGTCTCGGTCGAGATTCAAAATTCAACTCCCTTAATGGCCGTCTCCGCCAAAAACTCGAAAAACCACCGTATCTAGTTTTTTCTCCTTTTTCATTTGTTTTTTCGAAATCTGGTTCCTTCCGCCAGATCAAAGGATACTTCCTTTTTCCCGCCTGAACCTTTTTTCGGTATTAAACACAAAGAAAAATCTATAGTGTGTTAATTGCGCCTGTTGTTATCTTTAACCGAACGGGCAAAGATTTTTCCGTGGGAAATCGATTGAAAGAAAAGATCACTAGCGCCCAGGCGAACGTTCATTATGTGTTATTGCCTGTTGTTTGTTTTAACTTAGTTTTGTTAAAACGGAAACTGGCGCTGGTGGTTTTAATGGTTTTAGATAACCATTGTGCTGGCGCTCAATTTTTATGATACTCAATGGTTTTGTTTGAAGGACAGCATCTGGCCTGCACATTTGGCTCTTAGGGGTTGTTGTGGTGAACCCTTGGTTCAATGATTATATTTCCAAGTTTTTTATGTGAGAAAATTGAACGTTTAGTCAGAAAATTGAACGTTTAGTTCAATTTGCCTGGAGTTTAATTGATTAGTGCAAATCGAACGTTTAGTTCTATTTGCTTGCTATCAATTTATGCGGGACGAGGTGTATGGGGTAATGCTTTAATTTAGCATTATGTCACATCCTTTAAGTGGATGTTTTTGGCGTGTATCGCCGTTAGTGGTGGAGACTAGCTCCAAAAGGGTAATTTTTATGGGATGGGTGGTTGTGGTCGTAACAATCCTCCCCCCTTTATAAAATGAGTATTATTCTTAGAAGAGGAAATAATACTCCTTGGGCGCCTATAGGAACGTGAGTGGTGCAGTGTGGGTGTTTACAAAATTGTATGTATCTTTTGTCCCTTTAATTTATTCTGGATATGTTTAGTTTACATTTGTTGGGACTGTAGTTTATAGGGTTACTTATTTTGTATTTGTACATCAATTCAATTCAATTCAATTTTTATTTGGTAGATAATTACATTTATGGTATATTTTACAACTAGTACTTAAGAGATTTAGGATAGCAATTCCTTTACAACTATAATATTAAATCTATACAACGACAATAGCACAATTTTAATGAATAGCAAATAATAAATTAAGGGAAAACTACAATAAAAAACCCTTATTTGAATCTTAAGACTAATATTGCACGAGCTTCCGGTTATTTTATATAATAATAACCTCGATATAATTTTCATAGACAGAGTACATATGTAGTGATTTAGGATAACGCAAGACGGGAAACGAGAATATTGTCAGAAAAAGAACAATTGACGAAGAAGTTTCGATTGAATTTGTCAATGTAGAACTCTACCTGTTTAACGTTAGCGTTTTCATGTAGTTCATGTGTCGAATAATGCCATGGCAAATTCAGCAACATTTTCAATATTTTATTTTGACACCTTTGCAATTTTATTTTGTGTGTGCGAGCACAATTACACCATACAGGGGCACCGTACAGGAGTATCGCTTGAAAAATGGTTTTATATATTATAATTTTATTTTCGATGCTAAGCTTTGACTTTCTACACACTAATGGATACATAACTCTTACGACTTTGTTTATTTTGTCTATTGTGGTAGTGATGTGTTTTTGAAGGATAAGTTTTTTATCTAGAATAATACCTAGATATCTACAGTCTTCGGACCAATCAATATCAACTGCACACATACTGAGTTTAGTGCCATTTGGTAGGTAGCAGTGTTTCCTACATCTCGAAAACCAGACAGCTTGTGTTTTATTACCATTTATTTTTATTTTCCATTTCCTGTAATATACTGCTAGCTTGTCAAGAGCTGCTTGCAAAGAGTTGTAGACATTAGTGAATAAGGCACCCGAAGAGAAAATGGCCGTATCATCGGCAAACATAGCTACCTGCATGTTTTCACCTAGACATGGTAAATCTGCGACAAACAATGTAAATAATATGGGACCAAGGACCGAGCCCTGGGGTACACCATGGTGGATTTGGTGAGTAGAGGATATGTCGGTTCCTAAACTCACAACATATTTTCTCGAACGAAGAAAGCTCTGGATAATTTTGATAAGCGGTGTTGGCAGCTTAAGTTTTAGTAGCTTATAAATCAAGGCATCGTGCCATACCGTATCAAAAGCTTTTTCGATGTCTAGAAGAACCAGTCCCGTTGACTCCTTGTCGATGAATTTACCAGCTATGTGGTTTTTAATGCGCAAGACTTGGTGGATTGTGCTGTGACCACTACGGAAACCGAACTGAAAGTTTGGTAAGATGTTATTGTCTTCCACAAAACGATCAATCCTTTCCTTAATGATTTTCTCTAAGAGCTTACTTAGACAGCTAAGTAGACTAATAGGTCTGTAGCTTTCGGGGCTGTTCTTCGGTTTGCCGGGTTTCGGGATAGGTATTACCTTTGCTGTTTCCCAACAGTCCGGAAAATAACAATTCTTAAGACAAGCGTTGAAAATGAACGTTAAATAGTTACTTGCAGCAGGTGGAAGTGCTTTGATTAATTTGTTGTTAATATTATCGAGACCAGCAGCCTGTTTTGATTTCGATTTTTTTATCAATTCTTTAACTTTGCTGATATTAGTTGCGTAAGTACTTTCAGCTGGTGTTTGAGAAAGTACATGGATAGCGTTAGAAACTTCAGCTTCAGTATACGCATCGCTTAGATGCATAGATATGGAGTGGTTCTTACTAAACGTGTTAGCAAGTAGGTTCGATTTCTCCACTGAAGAAATAAACAACTTGTCGTGAACTTTAAACGGAGGAATACTTGACCCTCTCTTTTTCATAATTTTTGATATTTTTCAGAACGGTTTGCTAGCTTTGTCAAGAGAGGAAAGGTGTTTATTCCAACACTTGTTCCTATATGTTGAGATTTCGTTTTTAATTATATTATTTAAGACTTTAACATTAACTAGAAAACAATCGATTCTATAACGCAGCCATTTTCTTCTTTCAGAGTTTCGTAGCCTAATCAGATGTAAGATATTTTCAGGAAGCGGTGCCTTATCAACTGGAGCAGTGGAACATTTAGGTATCGCAAGATCGGCCGCTCTATTGATAACAGAAACAAAATTGTTACATAGGATATCAATGTGCTCGCTGCAGGTTATAGAATTTAGGCTGGTATCACCTAGAACCAAGTTCGTGTTTATATATGATTTATAACAATTCCAGTTGGCGGCGGAATAGTTGTGGTATAAACTGCTACGATTTACAACTACTGTATGGTTCACTGTAAGGCTGATCGGAAGGTGGTCTGAACTTAACGCATTTAGAGTTAATGGTACTGTGCAGTAATTTGGAATATTAGTGATATATAGATCAAGAGTTGAGGGGTTCTTGTTAGCACTCGCTGGGATATAGGTGGGGAGAAGTGGATAAAGTATGGAAAAACTTGGGCTGGATTCAGTAACATCTAGTAAAATGTTACCCCAGCTGTTTGCCCTAAGACAATTCCACGACTGATGTCTGCAGTTTAGATCACCACCAATAATTACCTTGTTTCGAGTGTTGACTCTATACAATTTTTGCAAATCCCGCTTAAAGTAAGTAGATTTCTCTAGGTTTCTATTTCCTCCAGGGAAATAGACCGAAAAAAGACTCACCTTGGAGTTGTCACTTAATGTTACATCTATACTAATTTCCTCAATTAACTTAAGGCGCAATGAAGGACGCAAGGAATGTTCTATACATTTTTTCACAACAATGGCGACACCTCCACCACTAGCATGTACCCTGTCTAGGCGATAGCATATGTAATTTTGATGTGAGAAAGAAATGTCTTGTTTGAGCCAGGTTTCTGAAACAAGTGCAATGTCAATATTAAAATTTATCAAGAAACTAAAAAATTCATGCTTTTTGTTTTTGATGCTTCTCGCATTCCAAGTTATGATGTTAAGAGAGTTTCTTAACATGTTTTTTTTTTCCGAGTATATGTACTTAATATCTGGGGGGATGGGTGCGAACATACAGGGCAAAGTCTCTGATTGCCTTCAACCCGGCGAAGGCCAGGACGATCCTTGTCCCTGTTCAATCCAAGTTGACATGCAGTCTCCACGTGACACCCCTGGATAGCTACTTTGACACCCGCCAAGTAGTGAACCAATGCATGCAGCGACATCCTGAGAAAGGTTGGCGCAAGGCTAATAACCAGGCCCGTAAAAATGAATTATTATGGCAAATTTAACAAGCCTCGGATATGGACCGGATACACGACGACGACCACGGAAACGAAAACGGCTAAACGATTTAAGGATTTTTTCATGGAACATACGCTCACTATACAGAGCTCGAGCTGCACAGCAACTAGCCGATGCCCTGTCCGAATATATGTACTGACATAACAGCATTACAAGAAATAAGATGGACGGGGAGTGGTGTTTTTCAAAGAAAAGAGTATGACATTTATTACAGCTGTCACGCAAAACACCATGTGCTCGGGGTAGGCTTTCTAGTCAGCCAAAAACTGAAGCCTGCCATCATCGGCTTTAATGCAATAAATGAAAGGCTATGCACTCTTCGCGTGCGAGGCAAATTTAAAAACATAAGCCTCATAAACGTTCACGGACCTACAGAGGAGTCCCCTGACGACGAAAAAGAAGAATACTATGAGAACGTCGAACGGGCCCTCAATGCCTGCCCAAGATACGATGTGAAAATCGTTCTTGGGGATTTGAATGCGAAAATAGGTCGGGAGCCGGTTTTCAGGCACTACGCAGGTTCCCATAGTTTGCATGAGAACACTAATGACAATGGACTACGAGTCATCGAACTGGCAGCATCGAAAAACCATGTCGTTGCGAGTACCAGGTTTCCGCGTAAAGATATCCACAAAGCCACCTGGGTATCACCTGATGGAGCCACTCGCAACCAAATTGACCACGTGTTGATAGATCGCCGCCACTCTTCGAGCCTGATGACGGTACGAACGTACCGAGGTGCCAACGTCGACTCGGATCACTATCTTGTTGGTACAGTTTTCCGAGCGCGGATTGCCTTACGGAGACGTATTGCATCCGCGGATCAGGTTCGAATCAACACGGCTGCCTTACGCAATGAGAACACCAGCAACACCTTTGGTCATGCGTTAAGACTCGCCCTCGAAGAGCTCGACGGAGGGAGAGTAAGTCCTGGGGCCAGAATGCCGGGCGTAGAAGAGAAATGGACACGCCTTAAGAATACTGTCATTAGTACTGCCAACTCCATCTTAGGCAGTAGTCGTAGAGATCGGAACGACTGGTTTGATGATGAGTGCAAACTAGCGACTGAACGTAAGAATGCTGCATACCGGGCAATGCAGCAGTCTCATAGGACGCGGGTACGCGAGGAGAAATACAAAGAGCTCAGAAGAACTGAAAAAAGACTTCACAGACAAAAGAAAAGTGCCTGGGAAAAAAATCTTGTCTGTGAAATAGAGAAAAGTAGAGAGCGAGGTCCGCACCAGGCGCGGAAGTTCTACCAAATAATCCGCAGTATGACGCGGTACACACCACGCTGCACTTACTGCAAGGATAAAGAGGGTAATCTGATCACCGATCCTGAAGGCATTCTGGAGCGATGGGAAGTGCACTTCAATGAATTGCTAAATGGTCAGCTCACAGAAGAATTGGAGGCTCCACCAATGCAAGACCAGGACCAAATGCTGCCGCCACCAAGCATTGAGGAAACCCTAAAAGCCATTAGACAGCTAAAATCAAATAAAGCCCCTGGAGCTGATGGCATACCAGCTGAGCTGATCAAACAAGGAGGGGCAGCGTTACATCGCGCAATTCACGAGATCGTGGTGCACGTATGGGAGCAAGAGGAGATGCCGGAAGATTGGCGTCGTGGTATAATTTGCCCCATACATAAGAAGGGAGATATCACACTGTGCAGCAACTATAGGGGTATAACATTGCTGAGTACCGCCTATAAGATACTCTCCACTATCCTACAAGACCGGATATCCCCATACGCTAAAGCCATCATTGGTCAATATCAGTGTGGCTTCACCCCAGGCAAATCAGCAATTGATCAGATATTCACCCTTAGGCAGGCGATGGAAAAATGTCTGGAATTTAAGATTCCACTATATCATCTATTTATAGACTTCAAGGCCGTCTACGACAGCATAGCCAGGGTAGAACTATATAATGCCATGAGAGAATTCGGCATTCCAAATAAATTGATACGGCTTTGTAGGTTGACCATGACCAACGTAACTAGTCAAGTAAAAGTAGCGGGATTGCTGTCCAAACCAATAAACATATTTAATGGACTCCGACAACGGGACGGTCTGGCCTGCCTCCTCTTCAACCTGGCGTTGGAGAAAGCAATCCGTGACTCTGGCGTTACAACTAGAGGGACTATTGTCACCAAGTCCAGCCAGATACTTGGCTACGCAGATGACATCGACATCATCGGTAGAACCGAATCGGCGGTACAGGAATCCTTCACCCAGATCGAGCAGGCGGCACAAAAACTGGGACTGCGCATTAATGAGGGAAAAACCAAGTACATGGTGGCAACCTCTGCGAAGAGAAGACCTAACGTTGGTCAAACTATCAGGGTAGTGGAGCACGAATTTGAAGTAGTGCAATCCTTTAACTACCTTGGGTCAATAGTATCAGCCGATAACAATATGGAAGAAGAAATACGCGAACGGCTGATTAAATCCAACAAAGCCTACTATGGTCTATCAAGGCTCTTTAAATCCCGAAATTTATCCAGAACATCCAAGCTACTACTGTACAAGACCATGGTCTTACCAGTACTCATGTATGGATCCGAGACCTGGGTGCTTAATAAAAAGCACTCTGAACTCTTGGCCGCGTTCGAGAGAAAGGTCTTAAGGAGAATTGTTGGCCCCGTATGTGAGGGAGGACGATTCCGGAGACGCTACAACCATGAGTTGTACGCAATCTACCTTGAAGCTAATGTTGTAAGAAAAATCAAGCTCGGTAGACTCCGGTGGGCGGGACACCTAGCTCGAATGAGCGAAGAGGACCCTGCCCGGAAAGTCCTTTGTGGCAGGATGTATGGAAGGAGACAGCGCGGCAGACCTTGTCTGCGATGGAGGGATGGCGTAGACCAGGACGCTCAGAGCCTGGGAGTGCTAAACTGGATGACATCGGCTCGAAATCGGGACCGGTGGAGAGATTTGTTAAATAAGGCCAAGACCGGATCCCGGTTGTAGTGCCGATGATGATGATGATGTACTTAATAGCTAATGAAGTAATGACGTTAAATTGGTCAGCTTTGGTTTGACAAGCACTAAGCTTGGTTACAACTTCATTAAGAAGAGAGTTTATCTCGCTAAATGAGAACAGGTTATCATTAGTTAATGTTTCTGACGGATTTTTCTTCGTGTGTGTCGTATCACTGTTGGAAGGTGGCTGGGTTTGATGGAGGCCAGAAGCCCAGGTGGATGAAGGAAGTGAAGGTTGACGCACAGATCGGGGTAGTGGAGGAAAATTATCCATGGATAATCGGACGGGCACTGGCTGCTGTTTGTCACTGGGAGGCTGTAGGAACGTTGTATTTCCTGTACCACGTCCACGTGGGGATAATTTGCGGCGAATGTCTATGTAATGCTTTCGGCTTATGCATTCTGGATCGGTGGATTTATGTGGTCCACTACAATTTGCACACTTGATGACCTCATTTGTTTTGCAGTCGGATGTTTTATGGTTTCCCGAACATATTGCACAGAAGCTATTTATATGACAATGCATCGAGCCGTGACCATAAAGCTGGCAATTGTGACATTGTGTGACCTTACCTGGATTATGTTTTTTAAAGTCCCAGCGAACGATGGTTTTGAACAAGGTGGAGTAGTTCCGTTTTAGTTCGTTTAATTTAACAGTACCGCGTTGAATGTAGACGATGTACAAGTAGTGTTTGTACAGGGCTTTTGTTGACGGATTTAATGTGATGGTTTTAACATCTAGGCACTTAATCCCGAGTGCAATTAGCTCATTTTTCACTACATCGTTGCTAATTAAGTCTAGCCCGGATAACACTACCTTTAATGGACGATTTTCTTTACGCGAGTGGGTGAAAAATAAAACAAAAGTGAGAACAAGTGATATATTTTTTTTATTTTATTTTTGTTTTAGGCATACATGGATTTAATCAACTTAAGTTCATTCGTAGGTTTTCATTGTTATATTATAGGGTTCAGCACATTTTGTTTAGGTATTATTATATCTTTATATATATGTATATATTTATTACTTTTTTTTTTTTTTTTGAATAACTTATTATTTACTTAGAGATCTAACAAATCAAATGATTATTAATAAAATATATTTATTTGTTATTATATATTTTGTTTTTTTTTTTTTGTGTAATAGTTTATTTATTTTCCTAATTTGTTTAATTTTTATAAGAATAGTTTTGCTTATTCATTTAAATAGTTTTTATAATAATAGAAATTATTTGTATCTTATTTTCTATTTAATTGATTTGTTTTATTATTTAGCTTTAATAATAGTAATACCTTAGTAATATTTTCATATTGGTGAATGTTAGATTTATTAGGTAATTAACATAAATTATATTTTTGTATTTATTTGCTAATCGAGTATCATAATAGTGAAACTCATATGTATCTATACACTACCGTGTATTACTTTACTTTTTTATTATTTAGGTTAAACTTATTTATAGGAAGTTTTACCTCCTCTTTTGTGTAATTAAGATTTCTTCTTTTGAAATAATTATTTAACATATTTGTCTGACATTTACAAATAGTCTTCCTCATGGAGGATCAATGTTTGTTTTACTTTCTTTGTATACGATTCCTTATGTTTTTATTTAGTTAATTTTTTTCTTGTCTTTCTTTTTGTTGAAAATTTAGAATAGTTTTTTAATTGTATTTTGACATTTGTTGCTGTCATCTATCTTTTTCCATATTCCGTATTTATTTGCGTATTTATTATTTTTGATTTGGACTAAGTAATCCGAATATTTTAACTTTGCATACACCTTGGGGATAATAATTGTTTCGGGTTGGTAGTGGGAAGAAGGTTGGGGCTAGGTTGACGGTGGGGTCTTTAAAAATACGGTTTTAGCCTATTGTTGTGAACCACAACGGATCTTCGGCCCATTTTGATGGCCGTATTGCCTGGGCCCTTTATAGCTATGACTGGGAAGGGTCCCTTCCAAATAGATGTCATTTTACCCTTACGATTTTCGCTTTTCATTAACACCTTGTTTCCCACATGAAACGATTGTGGTTTCGTTTCACAGCAGGTGCTCGCCTTTAATGAACGACATTCCTCACACTGCTTTTTATGTCTCCTAATATCGGAGAGCATGGCTGGCCACAAGTACCTTTGTCGTATTTTATTATACGATTTGGTGATGCTCTGATGTCCACCGGAAGGGGAATTGTGATAAACCCTGAGTAAAGTTGCAATCTCATTGGGGTTCGTAATTTTTTCGGGTGTTTCGGGCTTCTGCAATAACTTTTTGTTTTGCTTATTTTGCGAGCGAGGGAGCGAGTTTGATGGATTTGCTGACGAAGTGTCAGTTATTTGGTTAATATATTTGTTATTACCACTTGACTCTTTGGTGTTCCTCTTTTTATAGTTACAATTTAACCTGAAATATTTCCACTTATCTTGCGCTTGCTCTTGTTTTCCTTTATAGTATTTATTTTCAGGTACCCTTTTCTCAACCGTTGAGAATTTGATCGGCACACTAAATACTGTTGGATTCATTTCCGTTCGAGGAAATGTGATGCACTGTTTGGGGCCTTCCACATTGCAATTCTCCGACAGAAAGTCGTTTCCAAGTAGTCCGTCTTCCGGTAGATCGGGCATACTGCTCACTACTTGAAACTTGCATGGGAGTTTAGACCAATCATTCAGTTGGAAGTTCACCTTGCAGCTTCCCAAGGTTCGGATACTTCCAAACGGCATCTGTAAGGTGCAAGCTTCTCGCCGATTAATCTTAACGTCTGATTCCTTGATACTACTTTTGTTAATCAGACTGATCTCAGCGCCAGTGTCCACTACTAGAGTCGTGTTTTTATTTACACCTACATCTATTGGTAGTTGGACAGTTGGAACGCTGGTTATTGGCGAGCCTGGAGTTCTAATGTGGTAGCTTCTTTTTGCCACGGAGTGTTTTGGTCTACTTCTTTCTTGTTCTGAAGGGGGAGAATTTTTAGAAAATTGGCATTGAATTCGCGATTCCCATTTCAGCTTTTGCTGACAGGAACCTAGGTTGTGGCCCTGCTGGCCACAGAAGTCGCAAATCTGCCTTATATGAAGAATCCTTTGTCCCTCTTTTAATCGCCAGCAATCACGGATATCGTGATTTATTCGCTGACATTGTGTACAAAAGGGTGTGTTTTTCCGTTTTACACACTCTTCATATGTATGCCCCCGTTTCTGGCAGTAGCTACAAGTTATTTTAATGATAGGGGCATCCTGTGTAATGGGTTTTGTGTAGGGAACTACTTTGGTTTCAGGGGAATTAGGTTTATGCTCTATAACTGGAGGATCCACCACTGTACCTGTAATTGGGTTAAATATCTGTGGAGAAGAATGGTATACTGGTGAAGATTGCGCAGAAGAGAGTGAGTTCGACTGAGGTTTTTCGAGCTCTTCCAAATCTAACGTCCTTTGCATTAGAGTGTCAAGTGGTTCTCCGTCCATTAATAATAGAAATTGACGGTAGTATGGATTTAAGAGACCACTTCTATACACACTCCTGGCAAAGTCGTCTAGCTGTATTTTTATACCCTCGGCAGACGCGGAGCCATATCTCTTCTCCGCTGCCAGTGAGCATCTTTCCAACGTTCGCTTCAAACGTATTTGGAACAAGATGACTGCTTCCGCTGGGTTCTGTTTGGTGGCCAGTAGTTTATTGACCAAATCTTGGTAGCTTTCTACTGGCTGGTAAACTTTCCTCAGTAGATCCTCTGCTTCTTCACAAGATGAAAACGGAGTGGACGCGAACAACGTAGAAGCTTCCCCACGAAATCTAGTAGGCAGGAGTTGTAAGAAGATTGGGTGTTCTTCTGTTTGAAGACAGTTCAACGTCCTTTTGCAGCAATCTAGAAACGTGTCTAGTTCCGCGCCTATGTGTGGGTGTCGTTCTCCTGAGAACATGGGGATTAGTTGCGCTGACAACTTCACCACCTTCGTATAGTCGACCGACATTATTTCGACTTTCAACTCGTGCGTCCGCGAATCCGTTATAGCTTGTTGTTCAGCGGGGGGGTTACGGCTTTGTTCCGTGGGAGTTGTAGGGGTTGATTTCGTGAGAGGTTTAAGAGTTTGGTCTGTGAGAGGTGTAAGGGTTGAGTCGGGATTGCTAAAATCCAATTTCCTCCTACTTATCTGGTCCCTTTTCCCTAAGCGTTCGGTTCCGCTTCGGAGTCGCCTTGGCGAGTTAGGTGAGACGTATTCCGAATCTTGGCTTTCTTCGCCTTCCAACAGTAGGGGTGGATGGGTATATTAATGGGGGAAAGGGGGTTAAGGGTATTCCTTTTGGAAAGTTCTTTTGGAGGTGTCTGCAAATTTTAATAATTTTATTAACTTTTAATTCAAAATTGGTTGGTGGGCTTATTACATTTATATATATAGGCGGAAATACGTCCCAATAATAAATCAATTCTGTTTAGTTGTACGACCGGGGGATATGGACAAATATACAGAGATGCTGTTAAAAAGGTAATAACCAGGTGAAAACGATTTTACCACAAAATTAAAACCAGAAAGACAATGAGTTCACAACCACTACTAAATTAAGACCTTTTGCTTTCACATGTTAAAGGACGCCAAAGGACTACTGCAGTTTTCCAATGTGTTGGATAGTGTGCATTGTTTAGAGCGTTGTTAAACAAAGTAGTGTATATGTTCACTGCTTCACGAGGCAAGTGCCTTAGAACCACATTTGGAATGCTACCTATTCCAGATGATTTCTTTTTTTTTTATTGATCTAAGTATGTTTCTAAGTTCATCCTTGCGCACAAACATATTTGTATTTTCATTTCTGACGGGAGAACCCGCCCTATTATTTTCGCCGCATGTGATGACCTATTGACCAACGCAGGTTGCTTTTCAGCCAATTTGGCATGCAATATATCGATTTCCTTACAATATTTGATGGCGTTAATCGCTTCTCCTGGTTGAAGAAACGAAAAGTACATTCGTCCTTTCGATGTCCACCAAACTGTCACCATAACTTTTTTTGGGTGAAGAACGGGCTTGAGAGTGAGTTTTAATTTTTCACCTGCATCCAACCACTGCGCAGGTCTTTTACGGTTATCATACAAAATCCACTTTTCATCACAGGTGACTATCCGAAGCAAAAACGGTTCAGTTTGATTTCTTAATCTAAGCGATGGGCAGATTTCCGGGCGCCGTCGTTTTTGGGACTCGTTCAGTTCGTGGGGTACTCACTTATCCCGTTTCTTTACCTTTCGTATGAGAGTAAGGTGTCAACTTATTGTCATGGGAGTATCCCCATGCTTTGTGCAATATCCCACATGAATTTCCTTGCGTCCGGATCCACAGTTGCTCTTAAAATATCGTCGTAAAATTGACGTTTCCGGCTTCACACGTGATCCATTTTCGAGGCTGAAATCCCCCGAACGGAACTTTCCAAACCAACGTCCTATAGTGTTTACCACTATATCCTCAAGTGCGTCATTAATGTTTTCCATTTCCAATGACGCATTATGTCGCATTTTAAATTCATAAAGGAAAACGGTTTGAATTTGAACTGTCGACAGCATGGTAACCAATTCCTAGAAATAAATATAACTCTATTTCTAATGAACCCTGAAATTCTCACACTTCAACCACACGTACCACTTTACTTTATAAAAAAAGAAAATTTAACGTTCTGGGACAGATGTTCATCCGAGAACATCTTATTTCCGACTGAGCGAAAATCGGACATTTCATGTGGTACAACCCAACAATTAAATTATATTTTATGTGGTTGAACAAGTGTCGGTCGCCAATCTAGAGACTGAGCATTGTGTCTCTGAATTCTGGCTATCTTGCGACAACCAGAATCACCCGTGAGAATATTAGACTCGGATTTTGAAAAAAGGGGAGGTATGTGCGGATACTTTCTAAGAAGTTAGTTCATGGGTTCTCTAACTACTGAAGGGTATAAGACCGATCTTGGGTGTGGTAGTAAACGCAGATCTTAGACGTATGACAATCTGCGCTTTGGACGTCGTGTGTGTTTATTCTGTCTTATACGGTGCGTGCGTGTTTTGTAGTTCAGCAGTAGACCCTGTGGGGTGGACAGAAATCCCCTATTATGGGGGCGATTGTTGTTGAGAAGGGTTCTTTCTGCAGTCTTTTACTGAAGGAGGTAGAGGGGCGGTTGGATCCGAAGTGAAAAGAGGGTCAAAAACGCAGGACTCTCGCACAAGTAGATTCACACTGTTCTGAAGACTTTCAAGATATACCCTAACTATATCAGGTGTATGCATACGTTTTTTCCGGTTTCTTTGGTAAAAAAAATGTAACTTTCTAAGGAAGTTCATTTTTTTATTCAAAATATTGGCCATCGGCTTCTACACATTTCGTCCATCTTTCAGGTAATTTATGATTAGCATGCCTGAAAACTCTTTGTCTTTCACGACAAACCATTCGTCCAACTTCCTCGAAATCGTTGAAGTGCTGCCCCGTCAGCGCATGCCCTATTGAAGAAGAGGTGATAGACAAATGGCGTCAAGCCTGGGGAGCACGACGGGTGTTAAAGGATATCCCATCCAAGCGATTGAAAGGTGTATTTTACTGGTTTTACTTCGTGCTGCCTACTTTTCGCTGGCACGATCTTAGTTAAACCAGAAAAAAAGTATGCATACACCTGGTATTGATCTTCCCCATTGATCGTCAACGTCTGCTGATGAATTCTTGTGACACATGTAAAAGTTCTGCTAATTGCCGTTAAGTTTGAGTTGGGTCATCATCCAATAACTTCTTCAAACTGCCCATATTCAGATTTTTGTGGTCTACCAGAGCCCTCACTGTCTTTCATATTGAAATCACCACTTTTAAGTTGTCGAAATCACGTCTCTCGCATGGTCTAATTGATGAAACATGTTCACCATATGTTTCTACCCGCAAACGATGACTTTCAACAGCATTTCCTTTTGATTAAATAAGAAATGCAAATGTTCTTTTTCAGCCACAAAACTCGACATGAGCACTGAGCGATAAAACAAAGATGCTCGTCTTTGGAGGACTCAACTTGTGTGTGTTTGTAGTTAAATCTCAGACGAACAAACTGACATACATATGTGTCAAATTAATACGATGCGTAATTTTCGCTGGCATCATCTCTTAGTTAAACCAGAAAAAACGTATGCATACACCTAGTACATAAGATATATGCTAATTGTACAAGTACTCCTCGATTGGAGTACAGGCGGGAGTTGTGATATTGGCGACCGTCCGGCTTCCAAGATTAGTTGATGTATCTTCTGAGGAGTTTTCTCGCAAGAACTCGAAGTCTTTGCATTTGGACCGAAGGTATGATAGATTCGAAAAGAGTATCTAAAAAGTCGTTGAACGAACTATATCATTCGTCGCTCGCCAACGAAAAAATATTAAAACCATTGTTCACGTACATGCGTGTGTGCGTATTTGTCTTCCTCACAGAGGGAATAAAAGTGGAGTGGGGATGCGCCTACCGACGCAGGTACAGGAAAAAACGGTGTGAGTGTGTTCGAGAGTGTGCAACTGCACATGTCTTATAAATATTTACCCAATGGTTCGATCACGTGTATGTATAACAAATTCACACAAACACCATCATCATCGGCACTACAACCGGGATCCGGCCTTGGCCTTATTTAGCAAATCTCTCCACCGGTTTCCGGTACTTATCCGAGTCTTGTTAAATTGTCCATAATAATTTGTTTTTCCGGGCAAGGTTATTAACCAAACACCAAATTTAAATAAAAAATCTACGAAAAAAAATTTGTATCATAGTGACGCTCACTACTCTGAAGCAGGGAACAAATACAAAGACCTGGACGTTAAAAAGCCAGTAGCCAATAACTCGCATGAGAGCTTGATAGTAAATAATTGCCGTGCTTACCACAAAAAAGAGATGAGCTGTGCAAACAAATTATATCAACTCTGGAAAAGAGAAATATGCGTCGTTTGCAACTATGTGAATAAAGACAGCAACAACAACGAAAGCAGCAGCAGCAGTAGAAAAACAGTGAGCAGCCACGCAACAGCAGCAGAAGCAACAAATCGACAGGAAGGGAAAAGTGCCGCCCATCATTGTGAGTCATATGGAAACTAAGGACCTAATAAAAGTCGGTAAGTCTACATGTACAAATTTTAGTACCAAGCGCATCAATAATGCGAAAATTAGTATTATGTATGATGTAGAGGACTAATAACTAATAACCTTGCCCGGAAAAACAAATTATTGTGGAAAATTTAACAAGCATCGGATATGGACCAGATAAACGACGGCGACCACGGAAACGAAAATGGCTAAAGGATTTGAGAATTTCCTCCTGGAACGTCCGCTCACTATACATAGCTCGAGCTGCACAGCAGGTAGCCGATGCCCTGTCCGAATATAAGGCTGACATAACAGCATTACAAGAAACATGATGGACGGAGAGTGGTGTTATTCAAAGAAACGAGTATGACATTTATTATAGCCGTCATGCAAAACACCTATGAGAACGTCGAGCGGGCCCTCAATGTCTGCCCAAGATACGATGTGAAAATCATTCTTGGTGAGTTGAATGCGAAAATAGGTCGGGAACAGGTTTTCAAGCACTACGCAGGTTACCATAGCTTGGATGAGAACACTAATGCCAATGGACTACGAGTCATCGAAGTGCCGGCATCGAAGAGCTTGGTCGTTACGAATAGCAGGTTTTCGCGAAAAGATATTTACAAAGCCACTTGGGTATCACCTGATGGAGCTACTCGCAACCAAATTGACCACGTGTTGATAGACCGCCGCCACTCCTCGAGCCTGATGACGGTACGACCGTACCGAGGTGCCAACGTCCACTGAGATCTCTATCTTGTCGGTATAGTTTTCCGAGACGTCTTACGGAGACGTACTGCATCCGTGAATCAGGTTCGGTTCAACACCGCTGCCTTACGCAATGAGAACACCAGTAATATATTTGGTGATGCGCTAGGACTCGCCTCCGAAGACCTCGACGGAGGGAGAGTAAGTCCTGGGGCCAGAATCCGGGAATCCGTAGAAGAGAAATGGACACGCCTTAAGAATACTGTCATTAGTACTGCCAACTACATCTTAGGCAGTAGTCGTAGAGAGCGGAACGACTGGTTTGATGATGAGTGCAAACTAGCCACTGAACGTAAGAATGCTCCATACCGGGTAATGCAGCAGTCTCATAGGACGTGGGTACGCGAGAAGAAATACAAAGAGCTTAGAAGATCTGAAAAAAGACTTCACAGGCAAAAGAAAAGTGCCTGGGAAAAAACCTTGTCTGTTAATTAGAGAAAAATAGAAAGCGGGGTTCGCACCAGGCGCGGAAGTTCCACCAAATAATCGGCAGTATGACGCGGTATACACCACGTTGCACTTACTGCAAGGATAAAGAGGGTAATCTGATCACTGATCCTGAAGGCATTCTGGAGCGATGGGAAGAGCACTTCAATGAATTGCTAAATGGTCAGCTCACAGAAGAATTGGAGGCTCCACCAATGGACAATCAAGACCAAATGCTGCCGCCACCAAGCATTAAGGAAACATTAAAAGCCATAAGACAGCTCAAATCGAATAAAGCCCGCGGAGCTGATGGCATATCAGCTGAGGTGATCAAACAAGGAGGGACAGCGTTACATCACGCAATTTATGAGATCGCGTTGCCCGTATGGGACCAAGAGGAGATGCCGTAAGATTGGTGTCGTGGAATAATTTGCTACACACATAAGATGGGAGATATCACAGTGAGTACCGCCTATAAGATACTTTCCTCTATCCTACACGATCGGATAGCCCCATACGCTAAATTCATCATTGGTCAATAACCGTGTGACTTCATCACAGGCAAATTAGCGATTGATCAGATATTCACCCTTAGGCAGGCGATGGAAAAATGTCTGGAATTTAAGATTCCATTATATCATCTAATTATATACTTTAAGGCCGCCTACGATAGCATAGCCAGGGTAGAACTATATAATGCCATGAGAGAGTTCGGAATTCCAAACAAATTGATACGACTTTGTAAGTTGACCATGACCAACGAAACTAGTCAAGTAAAAATATGGGGATTGCTGTCCAAACCAATAAACATATTTAATGAACTCCGACAAGGGGACGGTCTAGCATGCCTCCTCTTCAACCTGGTGTTGGAGAAAGCAATCTGTGACTCTGACGTTACAACTAGAGAGATTATTGTCAACAAGTCCTGCCAGATACTTGCCTACGCAGATGACATAGACATCATTAGTAGATTCGATTCAGCTGTACAGGTCTCGTCCATCCAGATCGAGCAGGCGACACAAAAACTGGGACTGCACGTTAATGAGGGGAAAACTAAGTACATGGTGGCAACTTCTGCGAAGAGAAGACCTAACGTCGGTCAAAATATCAGGGTAGTGGAGCACGAATTTGAGGTAATGCAATCCTTTAACTACTTTGGGTCAATAGCATCAGCCAATAACAATGTGGAAGAAGAAACAAAGCCTACTATTGTCTATCGATGCTCTTTAAATCCCGACATTTATCCAGAATATCCAAGCTACTACTGTACAAGACCATGGTCTTACCAGTACTCATGTATGGATCCGAGACCTGGGTGCTCAATAAAAGGCACTCTGAACCGCGTTCGAGAGAAAGGTCTTAAGGAGAATTGTTGGCCCCGTATGTGAGGGAGGACGATTCCCGACAGCCCCTACAACCATGAGTTGTACGCGATCTACCTTGAAGCTAATATTGTAACAAAAATCGTCCTCGATAAACTCCGGTGGACGGTACACCTAGCTCAAATGAGCGAAGTGGAGCCTGCCTGGAAAGACCTTTATGGCAGGATGTATGGAAGGCGACAGAACGCCAGACGTTGTCTGCGATGGGGAGATGGCGTAGACCAGAACGCCCAGAACCTGTGGGACCCAAACTGGATGACATCGTCTCGAAATAGGGACCGGTGGGGAGACTTGCTAAATATGGCCAAGACCGGACCCCGGTTGTAGTGCTGATGATGATGATGATCTTCTGATGACGAGTAACTCCAATCCGGATTAGCAGATATCGTTGTGGATATCGTCACGAGCAGGAAACAGGTTGTATAATGGTCATTTCGCGGTATGGCAGTAGTTTATCAAGACATGGTCTTTTAAATATGAATGGCTCCACCCCAGGTTACCAAGGTGGTTGCGAATATCATCATGCGCCATTCTTTAAATCGCAGTAATTAGGTTCTTGCTTGCAACCATCCCATTGTGGATTATTATTGGTGTTCCCATTAAAACTGTGGGAGTCCACTGCGTGTCGCGAAGAAGTAGTGAAGAATGTGATACGAAACCATCCTTTGGAAAGGTTAAAACCGAAACATTAAGATATCAGACTACAGCGTTTGGGATGATAGTGAAGAACGTGTGATTCGAACTGACGTTATGACTGGCCGATTGTACGAATTCGATTTTTTTTTTAAACTCAAGTACATTCAGCTGATGTGAATTGTTATGTTATCGCTGTGATATACGGCTCTGATGCTTTTTCTTATTCGATTTTCGTTCGGTGTTCTTTATTATTTGCTTGTGTACTGTGTGTGTATCTGTTAGATATGCCACACTACTCCCTCCTCAGTAACTTTGTTACCACCTGCTTCGTGTGCGAACGACGGAGCGAACGAAAGAACGTCGGAGCAGGCGAGTGTGCCTGTGCTCTATGCGGAAGTCGTGATCCTGTCGTGAAGTTCTTTTTACTATGGGGACGTGTGTGCCGTGTGTAGAGAGATCACGGCATGGTCACCAATTATAGCGTTTGGGGTGATAGTGAAGAACGTATGATTCGAACTGACGCTATGACAGTTAGAATCACCAAAAATTGAACCAATGTGTAACACATCAGGCGCTTTTTTTTTAAACTCAAGTACATTCAACTGATGTGAATTGTTATGTTATCGCTATCGTATACGGCTCTGATGCATTGTCTTATTCGAATTTCGTTCGGTGTTCTTCACAGTTTCCTTGTGTACTGTGTGTGTATCAGTTAGAAACGCCACAAGCCCATAACCGGCTGCACACAAGAACGTTTCAACAGTCTTCTTAGGTATTGCGATTAATATGTTAATTGCTCTGGTACACCGCACAAATGATTTTTGTTGTTGATTTTCTTGTATCCTGTCCCATGGTTGCGTGTTCGTGTGTACCTGTTTGAATTGGCTCAAACCCATGTATTGTCTCTGAAAAACATCGCAATTTTTACGATTTTAACGTTAGGGTCACAAGGACGATTTTGAACTCGTCTTATTTTTCTTCTTCGAAAGACTTTCCTGTAAGTCTGTAAAGGTTCATGTTCATGAACACTGCGTTTTAACGTGGACAGCCTTTGTATAGGATGTATATGGTGAGGTTTGAAGCAGATGACGGAGTAAGTTTTAATGATTGGGAAACACAAGTGGTCTCTTTGGTAGCGACTGTTACATATGCTAGAATCTTTGTTTTGTAATTATTCAGATCATTTCTTATTAAAAAAAATGGTGCACATTTTAGGTGTAGAGGGTATCAAATAAATGCGGAACAGTTCGAAATTTATATAAACTGCGCAAATTAATTATTCATGAATCCATTTTCGTTACTGTAGGTGTATGCCTTGTTTCATTGCATGTTCCAAGCTTCTTCCTGATTGCATTGTAACGTATTTTTAACAATAAGAGTATTAGACGGACTTGCAAATTAAATATCCGCGATTGTTTTATCTTTTTCAGTTTTGTGGCTATCACTAAAATTTTTTAAGATTACGGTGTTTTCCTATATCAAATATTATTTCCCCTATTCGACTGGTAGCTTGTCACCAAATAATTCCAAGGACCCAATAGAGCATTTGCCGGGATTTTATAAGCATTTATTTATTAAAATTTATATACACAGATGTGAACAGGTTCGAATTTTAGAGTTAAATAATAAAGCGCCAGGACAGGCGTGAATGTAACCCTTTCTATTGGAACATTGCACAAACCTTTTACAATCGCCAGGATATGGTAGGTAGCCCGAAGTCTTATTTTCCAATTTACAATACATAAAAGGATCAAGTGTATTATTCTTTGCTGCGCGTAATAAAGTCTCATCGATTGACGTTGAGTTTGTTGTGTTTTCACGGAGCACTCGGGTTTGATTTATATCTGAATCTGAAAGCGATACATTTACTCCTTCTCTTTCCAAGGGCGTCTGAAAAGTAGAATTCTTTTTATCTATTTTACTGATAGCAGATTCCGGCTTGTTTGATAATTGAATATGAGATGGTTCCTCTACTTCCGATGGCCTAACAGAGAAGCCTGTATTCGAACTGTGAGGTATCACACTTGATAAGGGCGAAGGTGAAGACTTCGGTATGACTGATGGTGCTTTTGTTATCAATATGTTCGGTATTGATGAAAAAAATTTTGTCGCCTTCGGAGTAGATAATGGCTGTGATGCCGCTACGTCCGACAATGTTTTTGACTGCTGTAAAGCAGGTGTTGTTTTCGATGCCAACGTTGATATCGATAATCTGGTTGATGCGAATGTTGGTAGTATTGTCAATTTTGGAGCAGACCGATTTCCCGATAAAATTTCATTCTTCGATGTAGATGAAGACTTCGAAATAGAGTTTGATGAATTCGCCAAAACAAACACAGACGATGTATTCAATGCTCTGGATGAATCCACCGAAGCTCCAGGCTGCGCATCGCTTAATGTTTCAGATTGCGTACTATCTATTGTCTCTGAGGGTAAGTTTTCCAATGTATTAGAAATATGTGGTCCACTTTGTTCCGAAGATGACGTTGAGTCATCAGTCGATGTGGGGTTTACTAAATCACCAAATCTATTTATAGCCGATCTTGTGACATCTTCACATTTCGCATTGTGTGGCCATTCGCATCGATTCAGTTGAACACTCCAATGTAATCCTGCAGGACAATGCATTAAATAGGCAAAACCAGATTGACACTTATAAAACATTCGACAATTTCCTGGGACTGGCAAATGTACAGTTAGGCTGCCGTTCTCGGGGCGTATGCATCCGGGATTCTTAAAGCCCTTGCTGTAAATAGGATGTCCTTGCGGATGTTCAACCGCTACCTGTCGCCGAATACATATATATTAGAATTTTTCTTAAGTAAAAGGGACTTCTACTTACATCCGGATGAGTGTTGACATAAACTATGAAACAGGCCACCACTTTGAGTGTCACCAGAAGCAACATATGTTGCCCTTCGCACATTTTAGATCCTTAGGTTAGTCCTGTGTTTTTCTCAAATATATTGTTAAGTGTTGCACGAAAGTGATAGTCAGAGTTCAGACTGCATGTCTTTTATAGGGCTGCCTGTAAGAGAATCGCAGCAACAACACTGATTGGTGAAGTGGGGTTAGTAAACACACTTGATAAACCTTGTAAGGGGTATGTCGACTTACATGTTTGCAAAGTTTCACTCTTGATCGAGAAAAGAGAAATATTTAACTATAGTAGAATCTTTTGAATAGTATTACAAGTGTGAATCAAATATAAATGGTAATTTTACTTTTTTGGTCGGGAGATAGATAATCTTGTGCGTGGCTGTTGTTTGGTTTTTGAAGAGTAGGGGAACCGGTTTAGTTAGCGGTCGCGCTCAACTTTGTAGTCAGTACAACCATGAGCGAGCAAGATGTACATACGTCTGTTGCCCAACGGATTATTACTGTGTCAGAATCGTGTATGTACGTGACCTACAGAATTTAAAAATGTGGAGAACGTATCGAATACGAAAGTCATAATCGACGCCAAATGACAAGAACCCATCGTAATTTTTTTGAAGCTAAGATCATCAGTGATAATGGATTGAACACTGCCATAACTGATACCCACCTCTGATGAATTTTCTCCAACAATTAAGCAGCGATCATTTCCGATAAGCTCTCGAACGGCGCGGATGTTGTCATCTGCATGACTTATCCTTGGGAGTCGATCATGACTTTCGTTTTCGATACCATCTCGCCCAATTTTAAATTCTCTGGCCCACTTATACACACGATTCTGAGACAGTGTATCATCACCAAACTGTGCCTACCATCGAGAAAAAATGTCCGGTACAAATTTAAATGTGTACTTTTCCATCGACGCTCTGTAAACAAAAAAAATTTAAAATCAATTGGTGTAGGGATAAATTTATAATAATTTCATTCATATACTATTATTGATCTTCCGAGATCCCTTCAAAATAATATTAATATTTCTTTTTGCTTTAACTTTTTTTTTATTACATTAAATTGTAATATTCTGTATTGTACCATGAGAATACTAAACAACAAAACAGAATACCCTCTTGCATATTATATTAACTATCGATTCAGGCGATTTGAGTAAAGGGGTCCTAAATAATCCAAGAGATTTCTTCACATTAGGTCAATCGGTAACTATTGTTTGTCTAAGATTCGTGCCAACTTTGAAAAAGAGTTTGCGCGATCACATTACCGCAATCATTCTCTCTGGAAATAGTTCACGATCCTTACTGGTTCCAGAAGGACAATATTTGTAAAGGGTCATCCATAAAAGTCGCCTACATTCAAATATTACGCCTAGATGACAACAATGTGCGATGTTTGCACTCTCGTATCAATTCTAAAGGAACACCGGTTCGATAAAAACTCTCAAAATATTTAAAAGCGTAAAATAGAACCGATTCCATCCCCCATGACGCAGCTATTAACTCTATAAATGAAATTTAAAAAAAAAATTCAATTGATGCAGTAAACTACTGAGAGGTAGGTGGGTTCCACTTCCAAGACGACATATGAAATCCCACCCCGTACTAAGCGGTAGGTTTCATGAAATAATACTACTACTTTCAAGAATTTCAATTTTTGTCCAATAATATGTTTAATAAATCGGATTTTTAATTGTACTCCTTTCAGGACAAACCATCAATTGGAAAAAATGCTTGACTACCCTTGGAGCGCTGGATGATGTTTTCATTTCCATCACATCTATTTTACATCTGAGAGGATTTCTTTGGGGGAACAAAATGAACTAAAATTGATTATATTAATAAAAAAATTTAATTACAAAAAACAAACCCAGTACAATGTACGTATACTCAGTGTGTCATCATTTTACAAAGCGAATACTCACTTAAAAACTTCCGGTGTTTGTAAACGTAATCAAAACGAATCGGAAATATCCACAAAAGAATTCTCAAGTGCGAACAGATACTTCCTACACACAACTGCGAGTATTGCAATTAATTTATCTACTTAGCAATTTTACATGACATGTTTCAGAACTCATATTGACTTTAATTACAAGCAATAACCAACAAAGGTACAACAAACATAGGACCGCGTAGTGTCCTGGGTAGGTGATCATATATAAAATAACTCATCTCAATAGAATTGGCAGTAGCCACAAGAAAGTTGACCCATTACATCGGAATCTCAAGAAATTTTCTTCCAAGGAAATGTTTCGTAAGCACATTGGTCGATGGTCCCTCTGAGTTATAATAATTGCTATTTTCTTTATTATTAATAGAGAAATTATATTGGATGATATATTCGTTATTGCTGGCTCATGTAGTGTCGTCTCAGAAACGGACTTCCAACGTTGGAGTGCCCAATTTCTATTGCCCTCTTGATGACGACCCGAACAACCCAACACATCTGCCTGTGCAGGGTGATTGTACAAAATTTATAAAATGCTCCTACGGAAATGCATACACTCTCTCTTGTCCCCGAGCTCAGCACTGGAGTACTGCGTTGAACCGTTGCGAATCATATAAGGTAGCGAACTGCAACCCAGATGCTCAAACTTCACGTCCTCAGTTAGGAGTTGGATGCGATTACGATATCAAGCCATACTCAAGTGATTGCACTAAATTCGTAATGTGCGCCGGAGGTCAAGAGGTTCTTATGGACTGTCCTCCCAACATGAAATGGAGTACGGAACAGCACAAATGTATTGTCGGTCAATGTTAAATTCACGACCATCGACTAATGGAGCCTACAATTAATATTATTCGCTAATAGTTTTGCCTTGGACTGGTGGCAGGAAATGTCTCACTATTTTTTTAAATAAAAATAAATAAACTATTAAAAACAAGGTAAGACGTTTGAAGAAGGGAAAAACACAACCAACTACGTAGTTACCATTTCTAGGGTCCTATTTTTACTATCAAACCTTTTGATGTTCTGTGAAGTAGTGAAGAATGTGATTTTAACCCTGACTATGAAAAATTAAGAACCAAATCACCATCGCATCACACCACGGCTGTATGTATACGAGTAAATTTCAACATCATATTAAGCCACGGGATTGCTACGTGAATGCTCTGGTATACAGCGGATATGGATGTTTTTTATTCCTCTTTGTTGCTGTGTTGTTCACCATAGTTGCATGTGTGCAATCGATTGGAAACTCCAGAATCTCTTAAAGGAACACTCGACTTAATTCGATTCTTAATTACATTAATTGCAACAGCCACGTACTATATTCGAATCTGCTGAAACCGTGGGGAAATGCATAGGGCAATATACAGTGTATGTTCAACAAGTGTTGAACATACCTTCCACGAACACCGGGTTCTTATTTGTGTTGTGGGCTGGCGTCAGGAACAATGCGGTATCCTGACATGCAACGAAGATATTTGCCTTTGACTGAAACAATGTGCTAATTAATGCTGTGAAAGGGAAAAAGAATACACTTAGGTCGATTGTGCAGCAAATCCCAGAAAATAATCCTCCTCCAGATGGTAGCAATAAAACGGGTTGGTTTATTCTACTTAAATATTGCTTTATTTTACTGATTATTTGGAATTATTTCGATGTCCTGGAACAACTACCGCCTTGTAGGGTTTGGAACCGTTTTCTTCTCAACTGTTCCTCCTTTGGCTGTCTGGCTTACGGCAGCACCTTCCTTGGCTGGACTTTCGGTGTCTGTCGTCATATCTTGGTGTATCAGATGGCTTGTGGGTTCCGGGGGCATCATCCGTGATGGGGTTCTGGATGGGTGGCCAGGTGCCATACGCATGCCAGGTGTGAACGGAGTTCCCGGCCACCAAGGTGGTTGCGACACAAATGGCGGCGAAAGTCTGGGTGGTTGAATGACGATATCTGTCGCAGTCTTGGGCGCGGTCGGACGGTCAGTGGTGAGGAAGTTCCTTGTCTCATCAAACTTGGTGGCCTCTTCCAGATAGAACTTCTCGGCTTGACCGATAAAGCTGTCCACGAAGTAGCGATTGCCGCTGGTCATCTCTGGAGTGGCCAGGCGTTCTATCTCCTCATGGTTGTTTTGGAGGTTGTGCTGGCGTATGTCCACCGAGAACAACGTTGGCGGCCCTCTCTTCTCAAGATTGAGAAAGGCACAGGACATCCGCTCTTGGGAAGGGAACTGGGCGCTCATTAACTGTTCCGCCATTGTAGCCTTTGTCGTCTTCGACTTCTCTTGTATTGGGGCCGACATCTCCTTGTAATTTAGATGTATCGAACTTGGCGGCGGTTGGGCTTTGCGTCTGGACGCTGGTGTTCCGTGACCTTGACGTCGGTCGGTACTTAAGTCTGGACCTTATAGTAGTCCGCGAACTTGGCGGCGATTGATCCGTATGTCTGGATCCTTTGCAGTGGCACCGCTAATTTGGCTGCGGTAATTGATCCACAGATCTGAATCCCAGACTACACCTCGACCTGGCAGTGGTAGCCGATCCACAGATCTGGACCTCAATTGCGCTGCGAACTGGTCGCGGTGTGGTGGTAAGTAACTGCTAGCGGCAGTTTCGGTGGGGGCCACGAATTCGGTGGCGGTAATTTAATTGAAAAATTGAAAATTCTCTTACCTGAGAACTGGTCGTTGATCCGTATGCCTGGATCCGGTAATTGCACTGTGAACTTGGTCGCGGTGTGGTTATAATGTAGCTGCGCTGGGGCTGCTTGCTCATGCACCACTAATCTGGCGGCTAGAGGTCCTTAGGCTGGACCTTGGGGCTGCGAATTGGGCACCGGTATCTTGTAAATGTAGTTGGTTACTGTGCCACTAATCTGACGGCAGTATTATGGCTCCCATGTGGGCAACTCATGTTGCGCTCTGGACTGGCGGCGGTCGGTCCTTAGGCTGGACCTTGGGGCTGCGAACTGGACAGCGGTAAATGATCCACAGATGGATCCCTGGTCGTCAATGATTTTAGTGGAGAGAACTTCCCAAACGATGACACCAAGAACAATGCAAGTCTCCAAGAACCTTTCCGTTTGGATAAATTAGCCACATGTTCTTTTGCACAACAAATTGAAGGATGTCTCTGTTTACGCCGTGAACCTGGCAGTGTTAAGGCAGCTGGCCTAACGGCGTCAATTTAGCTGTACTTCGGGACAGCTCTTTAGTTCCACTGCGAACGGGCAGCAGTAGATAGGATCCACAGACTGAATCCGGCTACAAGGACCAAATTGTATGTTCAACAAGCGTTGAACATACCTTCCACGAACACCGGGTTCTTATTTGTGTTGTGGGCTGGCGCCAGGAACAATGCAGTATCCTGACATGCAACGAAGATATTTGCCTTTGACTGAAACAATGTGCTAATTAATGCCCTGAAAGGGAAAAAGAATACTTAGGTCGATTGTGCAGCAAATCCCAGAAAATAATCCTCCTCCAGATGGTAGCAATAAAACGGGTTGGTTTATTCTACTTAAATATTGTTTTATTTTACGGATTATTTGGAATTATTTGGATTTTAGCAAACGAAAAAGTAAACAAACTGGAAAAAAGTGGTTGCCATTTGACAACCAAAAGAATTAATGCCAAAATGTCAGCTGATTGCTGACATTGTTTAAGGTGATGCCACATCTTGAATTTAATTGCGAATTCGCCGGTTGTGTCAAGGGCGAATCCGCAACATACAGGAACCCTTCACCCTACCCAATTTGGTCTCAATCTATCAGGTGTCTATATCCGTCCTAATCTGGAATTCGATGCTCATGTATGGCAAGTAATAAAGTGCAAAAGCCCTGTGTGACCCCATTATGATGCAAAAGCTAGCACAGGTAAACAGCGACAATCACTCTTAGCGCGAACAACACGAATCTGAGATACTCTGCCTCTGCTCGCAGTTGTTACAAAAATTCTCTTGAAACGTAATTAGAAAAGAGTACATTCGATTAAAGCTTGTGGCAGCGGACATATTTATGTTGGTAATAATTGTAGTAAATGTTGTGGCAGATAGCGCAAGGCTAATAACCTTGCTCGGAAAAACTAATTATTATGGACAATTGAACAGGTCTCGGATATGGACCGGATACCGGTGGAGAGACTTCCTAAATAAGCCCAAAACCGGATCCCGGCTGTAGTGCCGACGATGATGATGATGTTGTGGTAGATAGCAAAAACAATAACAAGCTAGCGTCATTATAGCTCTTTTAGAAGTACACGCTCCTGTAATTAATTCCAGGTGCCATGAATTGTCATAATTTTTCGGGAATAAACTACGTTAGCTTAGTTCAACCTAACTAGGTACAGTCATATGTACGTTGCAATCTCCTTAACAACGCAACCACTGAGCAGCATAGCAAAACTGAGACAATTAAAAACAGGACAACAAATGGGATTAGAGGTATATAAGGTCTACACTGTTTTTTTTTTTAATACACTACTCTCAGGAGAGGCGAACCTATAGCGCCGCGAGATGCCGCCAAATTACCATTACATGTTCTTCTTGAAAAACATAATTTTGCTTGGTTTTTTATTTTTTTTATTACATTTCTATCGGGAGAGGCGTACTTATAGCGCCCCAAGATCCCACCAGATAACTGTTGCAGTTCTTTTTGAACAGCTTTCCCACTCTGTAACGGAACGAGTTCTGATGCAGGGATGTTGGAACCGTCGAGATATAAACCGCAAATTGGTGCGATCCATCGGAGTGTCTTGTGGAGCGCATATAAACCGAATTGCACCGAACAATACCCCGAATCTCCGAAAAACAGTACACGTGATATTATCTGTAAAACAGACAAAAGTCGGCTCCGCGCCTTCGATGCGATAACCACTGCAGTCAGGACGTCAGTGCTGTGTCACCGATCAGGCGGATCGCTCGTCTCTGTATGCTCTCAAGTAGCTTGAGGATATGTTTAGGAGCAGAACTTCAAATATAAAAGCAGTATTCGAGCGCGAATCTATTTTGGAATTTATACAACAGAAGAAGTTGGACTGGAGTAAAATATTTCTTGGCTCTAAACAGATAACTCAGTTTTCTTGAGCCGGACCTAGCGATGTTCGACAGGTGTTTATGCCATGTTACATTTCCACAGACCCTGACACCGAGCAATTTCATACTTTTCCCTGATTCGAGGACTTGGCCGTTCATCATCAGCTGTGGAACCGATGATCCACTTTACTTTGTCAATGTTGTATATTGTGTCTCCGTTGCATTGCAGTCGACGAGATTGGCCTTTCCCCACTGCCGGACGTTATATTGATCTCGACTCAGACAGTCGATCGGGCTACATCTCAGCTGGCGCGACGTTGATGCACTAATCGGTCGATAACTGGAAAATGAGGAAACAAGTGTACAATCATCCGCAAAACTAAACACCCTATTATCCGTTGACTCCAACAAATCATTTATGTGAAGCAAAAACAAGGTTAGAACCAAAAAAAAACGTTGAGCAACCCCGGAATTAATAGGATACAGACCTGACCACTCGTCGTGCACAACAACCTAGATCGATCGATTTTGGAGGAAGATTTTCGTTCAGTCGCAAAGCTGGTGGGAAACTCGGTATGAACGAAGTTTGCTCAGCAATGCTCTGTACCAGGCACGATCAAAAGCCTTAGAGATATCCAATCCGACCGCTCTTGACTCACCATGCCCCTCAATCGCAGACGTCCATACATCGGTTACAGGATTCAAAAGGTCTCCCATGGACCGCCTGCCATGGAATCCGCATTGACATTCATTCAGAAATCCACTTTAGGTCGAGATGTCGTCGTTCCACCAAGGAACATACTCACCTATGTCCAAACTACACGTGCCCACAGACACGTGTCCTCAAAGGTCCTCCTTTCCACCTGAAATAAAAGGTAACATTCATCCTGGAGTCAACAACCCCACGTATCCACAGATATATGGGGCACAAGTCCGAACAATTTTTCCTACGCCTGCACGGCGATCGAAGGACATGTCCCAGCATCGAAATTGTGTATCGATCCATTAACTGGGTGTACACAAACGGTTGGCACAGCCGCGCCAGATGCCGACAAACATCACATCTCCGGCGATAAGCTAATTGCTGGAAATCAAATCCGTGGACAAAACCCTTGTCCCCGCCGCAATGTACTTCACCCAAACAAAGGCCATTGCGGAGCAACAGCAAAAAACGAAAATGCTGTTCCCACAGAGCAAAGTAAATATTATCCCACGATCGCCGAATGTAAATCACACATTCGATTGTGTGCATAACCGATGCATCAGAGGTGTGAAATCCTGATCACACAATGATCCACAGCAACCAGGCAATAACCTCTGCGTCTGTATGTGTGAGCACGATTGTCCCTGGTGGAGAGATTCTCGATTGAGATATAATCACCACCAGAGAAAGGCAACTATGGGGTGAATAGGATCATCCCCAGAGAAAGTAACTTAAATCGATATTGAGAACCCGAACGGGGAGGGAAGTCCGCGCCGCGCAAGATGTACGTATATACTTGACATGCAACACTCAGTAAAGTAACGCACAGTAGAAATACAAATTCTCACAACCTGTGAAAGTTGTCCTGAAATTCGGGAATAAATTCTCAAGAAGTTCCGAAATTAATTAAAAATTTCGAACGATAAAAATATCGTGCAATACGGAGGCGGACACGGTGATCCTCGTCGCGACACTTCCGTGGTGTTCCTAGCGTATGCAAGTTTAATCCACTATTTTTGTTGTAATTGTGCTGTTTCAAAAATTAAGACGATTAAGTGTAAAGAAACGAAATAATTATTAAAAATTAAAGGAAAACAATAAACAATTCTCAAAAACTTTTTCTCTGAGTTTCATTTGCGGCTTTCGCTCCTTGTTCCAATGTGTTTCTTTCTTGTTTGCGAACGATGTTCGGCGGAACACTCCAATAACGAACAAAGACAAAATCCGCCAAACGTTGCACCCCAAATACTTAATGACCTCGGCATTGATGACCTTTTCCATCACCTTAGATAATATAGTAAGTAATGCTCTCGGCCGGTAATTTGAGAGACACTTTTTTCCCATCTTTGGGGTTGCCTGATCTCGAGCCACCTTTCAGCAGATAGGAAATGGCCTTTGTGGATAAGATAAGCGAAAGAGTCTGCCAAGAGCCGACGATGGTTCTGGAGCACAGTTCTTAAGGACTTTTGCTGGTATTCCGTCCGAGCCGGTGGCCTTACTACACTCCAGTCCACGTAGAATGTGTTGAATAGTACGCGGGCAGACCTCACATTCCACATCGAAGTCGGCACCGGCGCGATCACAGATGGCTCCAAAAGATGGGCGTCGGGGTTTTAATTCGCGGAAAATATATTCACGAACACATTAGCTTTATCTTTTGAATTTGTGACTAACGTCCCGCTCCCGTCACCAACGGTGGAAAAGATGAGGAAGCGAAGTTACTGCTGACAGCCCTTGCCATTGACCAGAAGGAACGCGAACCAGTTGGGCACTGAGGGAGTTTATCGATCACTCTGTCGTTGTAGGCCTTCTTTGCGGTATCAATCGCCTGGTTGTACGCGTTTCCGCTTCTAACAAAATTCGTTCTGTTAACATGGGTGTGATTAGAGCGCCATTGTTTAAAAACTCTATTTTTTGCCGCTGTAATCTGTTCGCATTTTTTATCAAACCAATGTTTATCAGATGAACTTCGTTTAATGAAATGTGGAATGTAAATCTCCATCCAGAGAAGAATAATCTCTGTAATCGACTCCGCGCATGCGTTAACATCGGAGTCACCGAGGCACACCCCCGACTATGGAAAGAATGCGATGAAATCTCGCGAGTCATCCCAGTTAGCAGCCCCATACCTCCATACATGGCGAAGCTGCCTAGGTCGGGTTTCCGCTTGATATGCAAGTGCAAGCAGAGATCTGCGTTTCCCAGTGGCGCAGCAAGCTTCGTGGGATATATGCTCGGCTCAGATGTCATAAACAGATCCAGGGTGTTCGGGTAATCACCTCGGGTATCCGGCACTGGCGTAGGTTCCTCCACAAGATTGAGTCAAATTGCGGCTAATAGCGAACATCTCCGTTATTTGCGTTCAGCAAGCGTCCACTAACAAACGTTTCTTGTTGGTGGGCCGGGGAAACAACATCAGGACCGAAATGCTCCTGGCGTGCAGCGATGTTTGCCGTAATCAATTGATTGAAATGCCTTTTAAATGTGAAATGATTACTTCAAGAGTAAAGCTGCAATGTCCAATAATAGCTCGATTGACGGTTGACTATTGATAAGTTTTATTTGTATTACTGATTATGTTAATTTTGTTTTGCGATCTGAGTCGCATGAATAGCAAACGAAGAAGAGATTGTTGATTTTGTTTACTTGACAACCAGAATAAAATGATTATGTCAGCTAGTTGCTGACATTTGTTATTCCGTTGCCACGGGTAACATTCAGTTGCGAATTCGCTGGTTGTGTCCAGTGCAAATCCGCAACATTCCGCCCGCCTTCGCCAATCATTGGCGAACCCTTTTGTTCCAGTGGACGAAGGCCCAGGGCCATGGTCTTCTAGTGATGCGGAGGTCTGCAGAGATCCGTCCGCCCTGAATTGGTCACAACGTGAGTGTCGTCGCTGGAAGGCATCTACCGATGGGATGCGGCCTATGGCCTGTGAGGTCGCAATGCTGCGCCTGGTGCGGCTTCTTCCTTGGTACCGTCCGCGGGTCCTGGCGGAATGACAGGTGCGGACCCAGTTTGATTCTTGAATGTGCGCCTCCCGCCAAGCGGGGCCTTGCTCTCTCCTATCCCTATTGGGATGGCTACATATGGTAGCGCACATCCTTGATGATTTCGGACATTGGCCGGAGTTTGGCCATCCGGTGTCTCAGTTAGGATGCCACTACTGGCAGTTACTAGGAGACTACTGCTTGATGGAAGCCTTCCATCCGAGTTGTGCAGCGAATTATAATTGGCCGGGTCGATCGACATCACCGATACGTTGGTGAATGACGAATGCGTTTGGCCTGCTCCTAGACCAGTTCCCGCTAAATGTTTCTGCTGCTGCTGCTGTAGTTGTTGCTGTTGCAATTGATGTTGCTGATGCGATTGGCGATTAACCGGACTCTGTGATTTGTCACGGTCACTGGTGATATTGCTGGTTACTGTTTCTTGATGGTGTCTTCATGAAATGCCTTGGTTCAGGGTGGACCAGTTCCTCCGGGTCGGAGTTGTAATTTCGCAACCCACGAGGAACGGCCATGTGATTTTGTTTCCCACACCACGTGCGCTGCATCGGTTTCTGGTGGGGCTTCGGCGTTGGTCCTGTCATCGGGACATGGGCCGGATTAAGATTTGAGCAGGCGGCACTCTGGTCGGCGGCCTGCTGGTGCATACTCGCTGGGAGTGTGTGCGGTTCCTTAATCGCTTGTTTGGTGTTGACTTCTTGATTGGTGCTTTCGCCTTAAGTGGGGAGTCTGAGTCGAACGCGGACTGAGCCTCGAGCAGTCTCGGGAGTTGTGCATTATTGCCTTGGCCGGCATCGTTTGCCTTAATGGGGGAGACTGCGTCGAGCGCGAATTGCGCCTCGAGCAGTCTCGTCGATTTAATCTCCTTGCCTTGTTCGGTGGGTTTCTCTGCAGCAGGCTTCCTTCCATCTTGGGCTGCTTCGGGTGAACGACCAGGTGGCATGCGCATGGCAGGGGTGGCGGGAGTTCCCAGCCACCACGATGGTTGCGCCATCAATGGCGACAAACTACTTTTGGGTGGATACACGATATCCGTCGCAGTCTTGTAAGCGGTCGGGCGGTTGGCGATCAACGCGTGCCGTACCTCAGCAAGTGCCATGGCCTCATTAAGGTAGGTTTCCTCGGCCTGGTCGATAAATCGCTCTTCGAAATACCGTTGAATGATGGCCGTCCGTGGAGTGATCAGGCATATGAGCTCTTCATGCCGAATTTGCATCTCATCCCAACTCAGTTGGAGGTTGCGCTCTTGCGCCTCCACTGTGGTCAGCGTCGGTGGCCCTCTCTTGTGAAACATATTGAAAGTTCCCATCATCCTTTCATGTGCGGTTAACTGGGCGCTGATGAGTTGTTCCGACAATGTAGCAGTCATGTTTGACTTCACTGACATTGGCTCTGCGCTCTTGGCTTTGAGCTAACTGTTATCACGAACTTTATAACGGTGGGTTTTTGCGTCTGGACTTTATTGGCGCGAACTTGGTGGCGGTTGATCCTTACGTCTGGATCCGAGGCTATACCGCGAACTGGGCGGTGGTAGCCGATACATAGATCTGGATCCCGGGCTGCACACCGAACTGGTGGCAACTGATCCACAGATCTGGACCTTGATTAACCGCGAACTGGGCGTTGATAGCCGGTAAGTAACTGCTTGGGGCAGCTTCTGTTTGCGCCACGAATTTGGCGGCGGTAATTTAGTTGTAATTGAAACCTATTACCTGTGAACCTGGGCGGTTGATCCTTATGTCTGGATCCTTCTTGCGTGCGCCGCGACCTGGGCGCGGTGTGGTTAGTTGTAGCTGCGCTGGGGGCAGCTTGTTGTGGCGCCACGAACTTGGCGACGTTGGTCCTTAGGTTGGACCTTGGGGCTGCGAACTGGGCAGCTCTGGTTACTGCGCCACGGACCTGGCGGCAGTATTGCAGCTACTATGTGGGCAGCTCATTGTTGCTCCGTGAATTATAATGTTCGAACGTTCCTACGGTCGAACGTATGATGAGATGATTGCAGCACTTCGTGACAAATCTTGTTTTCCGTTGTCTGTGACTTAAGTATCTGCAAGACTTTCGTCCGTTTTGGTACAAGTATGATTCTGCAAAGCCGTGGTGCACTTCTATGTATTTATGCTAATAATTGCGATGTGTTGCACCGCGAACTTCTGCAGTTTAAGAAACTCGTTGTTCCACTGCGAACGGGCAGCAGTAGATTGGATCCACAGACTGGATCCGGCTTGAAGGACCAATATTTGCGTTCAGCAAGCGTCCACTAACAAACGTTTTTTGTTGGTGGGCCGGGGAAATGACGTCAGGACCGAAATGCTCCTGGCGTGTAGCGATACTTGCCGTTGTCTATAATCAATTGATGGAAATGCCTTTTAAATGTGAAATGATTACCTCAAGAGTAAAGCTGCAATGTCCAATAATAGCTCGATTGACGGTTGACTATTGATAACTTTTATTTGTATTACTGATTATGTTAATTTTGTTTTGCGATCTGAGTCGAAGAAGAGATTGTTGATTTTGTTTACTTGACAACCAGAATAAAATGATTATGTCAGCTAGTTGCTGACATTTGTTATTCCGTTGCCACGGGTAACATTCAGTTGCGAATTCGCTGGTTGTGTCCAGTGCGAATCCGCAACATCCGTCAACCTCCCAACCTCGTCAGTTTTTTTTTCATTTTTTATATCATTTTTTATTTCTTCCTGTTATTATAATTTACTTACTCGCTAGACAAAAATGATTAAGCTCTATCTTATGGTATCTTATTTCTTAACTTACTGGTCCCTTGCGGACTCTCTAAGTTACATGCATATACTTAAAGCGTAATAATTTGTCTTCCGACAATATGATTGTTTTGTTTACATGAATTTTAAAGATCTTAATTAGATACAAGGAAAATGAAGAATGGAAAAAAACTTGTTTTTGTTATTGTTTTTACCTTATATCTAACCTAAATACTAAACTAACTTTTTTTTTTCCTTAACACTATCCTAAACAGAAAAGGGCTGAATATCAAGAGGAACTAACTAATAGATTTAGCATCCTAGAGAATAGGAGAAGTGAGGAAGAGGAAACCAATAATCTGGGCACTAAATGGGAATCGATCAGAGACACAATCAAACAAACAGCCCTAATACCTTTTATATATTATTAGCTATTAGGACTTAAGAAAACAATTAAGTCCAAGCCTTGGTTTGACGATGAGTGCAGGGCAAAGATCGAACAACGTAAATGCCTCAGAGTGATCCACTTAGAAGGATATGATAAAGTCAACGCAGGAAGATACGCGACAATTCGGAAAGCGACAAGGAGACCTTTCAAACGCAAAAAACGTGAATGGGAGAAGACTCGGATCAGAAAAATCCTAGAAAATGCCAGAGCAAAGAATATCAGAGGTATGTATGCCGGCATGAATTCAATTAGAAATGGCTACCGAGGGAGAGCCAAAACAATCCGAGACACAATCGGCTGTCTGGTGACAGAAACAAACTATATCGTGACATGGTGGAAGCTGTACTTTGAAAACCTTCTTAATGTGCGCACCCATCAACCACAAATAAATGCACCAGACGTATTATTGCTCCCAACCACATACAAAATACTAACAAATTTCATATTGGAGAGAATCACACCGTACGCAGAAGAAATATTGGGAGACTACCAATGACGATTCCGTAGGAACCGGTCAACGCGCGACCAAATGTCCTCTTTACAACACCACTGGCTGAAGCTACCAGAGACACCAGGAAAAACTGGCGAAAGCTAACTATTATGGGACCACACCAACAAACACTGGAAACCAAAAATGTAGTCAAATACTTGGGCATCTGGCTGGATCAGTATCTATTTTAACAAACATGTGGAAGCTGCGCTGGCCAGGGCAAAGAAAGCTTACGCTATGACAAGAAGACTGTTTCATAGTAGTCAACTTGACAGCAGAGCTAAAGTTATATGGTACATGGCTCTCATCAGACCGATAATCATATATGGCTGTGTGGCGGTTCATACAAACCTCGCTGATTAATCCTCCACCTCAGAACCCCTGAATAACAAACGACCTACCCTAACGCTACATAACATGTATTACCAGGTGTAGTCGGGAGGCATCGTTTACCTGCAAAAAAGAGCCTTACCTGGTTCTTCCTGCCGCCATGAAATACGACAGTCGCGCGTACCAGCTTCCCTTGCAAAATAATTACAACGCAAATACGAAGCTGCAAAAAGGAGCCAATAAGCATGCATGCGATAACACCAGGAAACATTGCTCATGGTCATCGAAAAATCACCAGCACATGATTCAATGGGTAAATTAGTTTCATACATATGAAACTAACTATGAACTCAGGCAATCGTGTGTCACCTGCAGCACACCCAAAGAAATATTCTGTCGGACAAGTTTGCGACACAGTCAAAGTTGTAGCAAGTGGCCCAAGCCAACCGAGACGCAAATGAATGCCCATACGAGGGTTGCCTTTTATATTTCGGGATTAAAGAACAAAAACAAATATTGATCATCGAAAGTCACTTTATTGTTTTTCAAAATATTCCCCATGAAGATCTATACACTTTTGCATGCGTTTGAACCAATTGTCGAAGCACTTTTGCCACTCTGATTGAGGTATCTCCAACACATGCATTCTGAATGCAGCAACCGCTTCTTCAGGTGTCGAAAAACGTTGACCTCTCAGTTTGTTTTTTACGTACGGGAATAAAAAGAAGTCATTCGGTACCAAGTCAGGACTATACGGCGGATGACCCATCAAATCGATGTTTTGGGTGCTCAAAAATGCAGTTGTCGCAGCCGATGTGTGAGAGCTCGCATTGCCGTGGTGAAGAGTGATCCGTCTTCGGCGGTTGGTTTTCCTAATTTCTTGGAAGACAACTGGCAAACAAATGGTTGTGTAACACTCAGAATTGACTGTTCTGTGTTGATCTAGTGGTACGGTTGCGACATGTCCAGTTTTTCCGAAAAAACAGGCGACCATTTGCTTGGAAGTGCTTCGTGCGCGAACAACTTTTGTTGGATTTGGCTCATCTTGAAACACCCAGACAGTCGACTGCTGTTTACTTTCGGGGTCAAACGCGTAAATCCACGATTCATCGCCTGTCACGATGTCATAGACGTGTTTCGAAGCACCACGACCGTATTTTTTGAGCATTTCTTTCGACCAATTGACACGAGCCTTTTCTTGGGCGATTGACAAATTGTGTGGGATCCAACGCGAACAAATTTTTTTGACGGTCAAATGTTTATGCAATATTGAATGTATGCTGGCCCCACTAACGCCTAAGGTTGTCTCAATCTCACGATAGGTCACATGACGATCTTCCAATATCAGTTCGCGCACAGCATCAATGGTTTTCGGAACAACAACTGATTTTGGACGACCTCCACGAAATTCATCTTGGAGTGAACTACGACCACGATTGAATTCACCATACCATCGATAAACACCGGTCCTTGATGGAGCTTCATCGCCAAAAATTGAATTAAGTTCATCCATGCACTGTTGCTGACTTAATCCACGCCGAAAGTTGTAAAAAATAATCGCACGAAAATGTTGGCGATTTAATTCCATTTTTGGCCCGAGATGAATCTTTTAAGTTACTGTAAACAACACAAATAGCGCTCGTATGTCAAAACGTTCTGAGTGCGTATAACCTCAAAAATGTCCAACTTTACGACAGAGCTGTCAATTGCCGGATTGCAACACTAGGGTTGCCAAATCCCGAAACATAAGAGGCAACCCTCGTATATGGAGATTCTGTATCTGTCCAATATACACACTACTTCCCGCTTATGATACGAATTCGTATCCGCGGCTGTACCCGCAAAGCAATGGCAACTACGATCTGTGGAACTCTAATAGTAATAAAAAATATGAAGAGCGAACGAAAACACAGCACACATCCAAGGATGTGGAGTGGCCACTAGCGTTGTTTTACGCACAGCCATCGCTGTGCGAGCAGCATCACCGCGGTGGTTGCTCCCCCTTGGATGCCGCACACAGTCCAGGGCAGCTGTGATTTCATACCCTTGGCTGTGTGCAACGTGCCGTGAGGATACTAATGATCCTCACGTAATGCGTCGTGGTGTGGGTATAAGAGATCAACCCCCAGGGATAGTGCGCATCCAAGGGAGAAGTTAGTTATCGATCGATCGGCGAAGAATCCGCAGTGTCGTGATCAAATCTGGAAAGGTTAGTGGCGGTCATCTATTGGAACAAAATAAGGGTGGGAAATAGTAAATGAACCACTAGTGACTAAATACAATTTAATCAACTTTTGTGTGTAATTGTAAATACTAAATTAACCACTAGTGACTAAATATCATATAACTAACTTTTGTGTGCGTAAAGATAAAAACCACTAGTGACTAAATATTATTTAAGTAACTATTGAGTGTAAAAATAAGTACCAAAATAAGGCGATTCGGGCCACCTGTAAATAGGGCATAACGTGCGCCCGAACAATTAGTGTAAATATCTATTTTGAATGCTAGTGAGAAGAAAAGAGATTTTTGATTAATAAAGACACAAAAGCGGTAGCTACCGGAAGAGTGCGTTTCATTGAATCGAACATTACATCTATGTTTGTCCTCCCCCGTGAAGACCAATGGTGAAACCGTGCCCGTGAGGCACCAGACTGAGAGGCAGTTAGCGATTGTGTAGCCATAAACGCAACAGTCGCAACAGATGTCCAGTGTGGTTTAATGTTTGACCTAGCTTAATGGAAAAGATTCGGATTTTTGAGAAACAATCCCTCAGGACGTGTCTAAACTTACATCGGACTCCTGAATCCGATCACAAAAAATACTACCCCAATGAAGAGTTGTGTTGTATTCCAGAATACTACCCTTTATTAAATTTAACACTGAATCTCCTTACACATCCTTAAAAACTTCCCTTAACATATATTACATTCTCACTTAATACATACCATTCATAAACATTCACAATATTGCCAGTTACAGCACATTTAATAACCTGCACCTTTTTATTCATTCAAAACATAGTAACTTTGATTTTCGTTCAAATTTTATTCAATTTAATAGTCACAGAGACTTTGATAAATTTTGGTTTTGTTCATGTTATAATTTCCAGTAAATTAGAACACAATGTTCTATAAGTAGAGAAAAAATTCATTTGTAAAATCAGTTTTAGTTTTGGAGTTGAAGGAGTAAGAAGTCATTTAAGAAGAGTTAAGTTTTGAGAAGTATCAGTTTAAGTTTAGTTTAGTTTGAGTTGTGAGTTAGAGTTTTTGAGTTTGTGGTATCTGTTTGAAAGTTAAAATAAACAATTAAAGAATATCAAAGAGAAGAAATAGTTTTTCTTCGATAATTAATTATCAATTGAAATAAATGAAACGCGAATTGAAGACAGCAGAATAATAAATAAAGGAGAAAGGTCCCCGCTCTTCCCTCATACGAGGAAGCACGGCGCCGGACGACAACACTGGTGGCAGCGGTGGGATGCCCAGATAACGGGATCCCGATGAAAAAAATAAAACTGAAAACCAAATTTAAAACATAACAAAAAAAAAATTTTTTTTTATAAGAAAAACAAAAATTTTTTACAAGAAGAAAAGAGAGAAAAAAAAACACACACAAGAGAAATAACCAAACCAAAATAAGAAGAAAAAAAAAGTAAACGAAAAACAAAGTAAACATAAAACAACGAAAAAAACAAAAAAAAGAAAGCAGCCAAGACCAGGATAAGCAAATCAACTTTAGGACGTGAAGTCTGCCTGACGGAAAAGGAAAAAAAATTTAAAAAGAAAAAAAAACCCACAGAGGAAACAACTAAGGAAAACTGAAGAAAAAAAAAACAACACAGCAACACTCAAGACAAAGACTTCTATCAACAGTACAACGACAACAATTAGTAAAGTAAGAATTTTTTTACTAGCGACTTTTCTCTCTACTTTTTTTTAGGAATATTTGAATATTTTCTACTTAGAAGCTCTCCTTTTCACACAAAAAAAAATTCTATATTCTTTGAAAATTCTCATTTCAGTATTTCGACGACTTTCCCGTTTTTTTTTTTTCTCGTCGAAAATTTTCTTTTTCAGCTTTGGATCCCATTTATCGTTCTTTTCCATATATATGTATATATATTGAATAACAAAAAGAAAGGCCAATTTTTCCATATTTTTAAGTTAACCATATTTTTAAGAATTGATAACAAATTTTCGCCTTTTATTTTAAATTTTCACTATTACGAGTCCATATTACACGAGACAGGTGGCTAGGCAGGGGGAAGAACAAATCCACTATCAACAGATACTCAGTAAAACCCCTGAAATGGCTGTGTCTGTCGGAATTCCTGATGTTTTCAGAATCGTCCCCACCTTTGACGGGAAACCCTGCGACTTAGGTAAATTTATTTCCGGGGGAGACGTTTTATTTAGATCTATAAAGAAGGCAGACCCGGATATCTATGAAACATTTTTAGAGCTAGTCAAAAATAGACTAGAGGGTCATGCATACGATCTGATTAGGTATAGCAAAATCGCTAAGTGGGAAGATTTAAAAGATAAACTTGAATCAGAATATAAAGAGGAGCAATCTCGGTCGGCGGCACACAATGAATTGATTTCTCTGAAACAACACTACAGAGAAACCGTCCGGGAATACGGCGATAGAGTCGCGAATGCTCTAAGGACTCTAAACTCTGCCACGTGTGAAATCACAGCAGACGCGGTGGTTAGGGAATACTTAATAGAAGAAAACATAAAATTGGCCGTACAAACATTTGAAGATGGACTAAAGAACGAACAGCTAAAGATACTAGCTAAAGTCCATGGGGGAAACACTTTAAAACAGTCGATTGCACGTGTAGTATCACATGCTGCTCGAATGGACAACTCTCCCAGGCCATATAACTATAATGACAGATTTAATCGAATAGTCTGGCAAACCTGTGGTAAGCCAGGGCATTCTCAGGACACATGTTATCGAGACATGCAGTCCACTTTTCCGAATAGACAACCCATAAAAAGGGAATATAACATTTTATGCAATTTCTGTGGACGGAATAATCACACAGGGAACGAGTGTAGATACAAGATATCTAGGAATGGACCGTCCTTAACCAATTACCAACAAGGTACAACAACGCGTAATCCATTCCGAAATAATCCTACAAACTCTGTAAATCGTTTTGGTGAAAATTCTAGGACCACCAATAGACAAAACGATCGGCAAAATGTTCACTGTTCTCGGGTGTAAGAGTCGGAAAACGAGGCCAGACGCCAAAAGAATCATGCTGAACGGCACTCTAATTCTTCAATTTATAGTATTCGTTCGACTCATATAGAGAGGAAACAAGGTAATTCGGGAGGAGACACACAGCCATTCCTTTCGAATGAGTGCCACGGTCAATATACACCAAATCACCGACTAAATCTATTCCACTTACCATTTTGTCCCGAATTAAAGGAACCAGCGATACGTCTTAGAGTTAGTCCCTCAGAGAAAATGTACACGACCCTTCTAATGATACCGGCGCCGACTTAAGTCTTTTAAAATCACCGTGCTTAAAGAGTCAGAAAAAGGATGACAAGATTTACACAATATCCACACTAGCCGGTGATTCATTGAGAACCCTGGGGACGGTAAATGGTACCCTAGAATTAAAAAACAAGGATCATACTATGCTCGTGGATCATCCTTTTCGCCTACTCACCGAACAGATAAATGTGCCATATGACGGAATCTTAGGAAACGATTTCTTATTTAAATACAGATGTGTAATCGATTTTAAGGAACACATCCTGAAGATTCCAATGGCCAATGGTAATTTGAAGCTTAAGGAAAAGGGGGAGGCAAAGGGTAATGAGAGTGAGCATCAAAGAAAGCCATACAGCTCTACGAACGAGGCACCGAGCCTGATCCGTAATAAGCTAGTATGTGAATCACGAGCCACCTGCCCAGACCTTCAGTTCGATTCAGAAGAAAAAAGTAATCACTCTAAACAGAACAGTAAGCGAAAACAGAGAAGATTGGGTGAAAATGTTTCAGCAGCATATAAGACTGAAGGAGCAACTCTCACTTTAAAACCCAGAAGCCAACAAATAATAGACTTTCCGTTAAACAGTAAACACCAGGAGATATCCGGCGATATAATCATTCAAAAAAAACAAATCATGCCAGGAATATACGTGGGCGAAACCTTAACCACTCCCAAGAGCTCCAAATTAAAGGTGTTAATGATGAACACTTCGGAAACAGAGCAAACGGTGAATACTAAGGACGTAGACTTCAAATGGGACAGGCTAAGTGATTTCAACCTGATCTCTAGTCAATCCGACGACCTAATCAAAGGCAGGCTAAATATGTTAACATCAATAATCGATCTCAGTCACTGTAATTGTGAAGAAAAACAAGCTATCCTCCAAATCTGTAGAGAATACAATGATTTATTTTTTCTCGAGGGTGACAACCTCTCATTTACAGAAGCGCTGAAACATAGAATCATTACTGACCCAAACAAACCACCCGTATTTACCAAACCCTACAGGCTCCCGGACACCCAAAAAACCGAGATACATAAACAGGTGAATGACATGCTACAAAGTGGTATTATCCAACCCAGTGCTAGTCCTTGGAACACCCCCTTGCTCTTGGTACAAAAAAAAGGCTGACAGGGAAGGTAATAAGAGATGGAGAGTTGTGGCTGATTTCCGTAGGTTAAACGAAGTAACTGTTGCCGATGCATACCCGTTACCAAATATCACGGACATACTAGTTCAGCGAGGGAGGGCAACTTACTTTAGTACCCTCGACCTGGCAAGCGGATTTCATCAAATACTAATGGACAATGAAGCCAAGTGCAAAACCGGCTTCATTACCCCTTATGGACATTATGAATATAACCGTATACCGTTTGGTCTACGAAACGCTCCCGCAACTTTTCAACGTCTAATGAACAACATTTTAATGGGATTACAAGGATTTGACTGCTTTGTATACATCGATGACATAGCCCTTTACGGGTATAACCTGCAAGAACATAACTCAAAGCTTATACGAATATTTAATTGTTTACGTCAGAATAACCTAAAGCTTCAACCAGATAAATGTACTTTTCTGAAGAAGGAACTAATGTATCTTGGTCATATAATTTCCGAACATGGTCTTAAACCAGACCCCGAAAAGATTAAAGCTGCTAAAACATACCCCACGCCCAAAAACGTAAAGGGAGTAAAATCATTCCTCGGATTCATAGGATACTACCGACGGTTTATAGATAATTTCTCAACCATAGCAAAGACACTAACGAAGTTACTAAAGAAAACCGAAGCATTTAAATGGGACCCTTTCTGTGATAAAGCATTCCAGACTTTAAAAAAAAAACGTATAGAACCCCCCATATTAGCTTACCCAGACTTCCATAAAGACTTTATAGTAACGACGGACGCTAGCGACGTTGGAATAGGCGCGGTCTTATCGCAGGGAGAAATTGGCCAGGACAAAGCAATCTGTTATGCTAGCCGCACCCTTAACGACGCCGAAACTCGGTACAACACTACAGAAAAGGAACTGCTGGCAATTATCTACGCCGTCAAACAATTTCGCCCCTATGTCTACGGACGAAGGTTCACAATATGCACAGACCACAAACCACTACAGTGGCTCATGAATCTGAAGGACCCGACATCAAGATTGGCTCGTTGGAGAATATTATTAGACGAATATGAATATCAAATTATTTACAAAGCAGGAAAATACAACTCCAATGCAGATGCACTTAGCCGCCTCCCTATTAACATCCAAGACACACAAGAGGTAGGCAAGGTACTAGTTACCACTAGAAGCAAAACGAAAGGTCAAGGCACTGATGAACCATTAGTAGCCGCAAGTGAGGAAATTACTCTCCGACATACCGAATGTGAGATAATCTAAATTTCTAAACCCATAGAGTATGCCAAAACCCGTTCACCTATTCAGATGTTCATACTACCCAATAAAGAAGGCCAAACCGAAAAATCACTTAAAACCATCCCTAACTATACACGTCCGAACCCAAACGAAATAAAATTATACCCAAACACGACAAAATCCCCTTTATATATTGTCACTACGTTGCCGCTAGACATAGGAAACGAATCCAGCTTTGAACAAACACTCAAAAAAATTCGTAACTACTGTATAAACGAAAAGGTAAACCACATCGACATTTCTATCCCAAAACAAGAGCCAATCAGTTTGTGTTTGACAGCCATTGAAAGCAGACAACCGCGTGAATTCTCGAATAAGCTACCCTTGTCGTGTATTCCGATATCATAAATGAATCAAGTACCCCTTGCCAAGTTTAGAAATGCCGTCAAACGGACAACCCAGTGTTAACAAATAGAACACATTAAATAAAAGTTATTTTAATATCTCAAGAAACAGTTTCGTGCACAATTATGTTCTCAGTGAATGTCTGTACTGAGTTTTAAAGATTAATATAAACACAAATTACTATAAACATAAAGTACAATAAATCAATAAAACAACAAAAACGAAAGCTAAAAGTGACAAATCAGTATCTCGCAGTGCATTAATAACCAAAAAGAAGTGCATATAAAAACAGTTGAGTGCGGCGCAAAAAGTGTTCCAGACAATAAAAACAAAAACAATAAAAAGATAACACTTCGGTCGCAAACGCGAAAATTAAAACAAATAATATATTGCTTGTTAAGAAAGCAATTTTTGAATCATCGTTTGGCGCGAGTGTAAGCTTACCGACTCTTAGACGACGGTAGGCGAGTTCAACTCAGCCTGCGGGGGAAATCAAGTTGCCGTGGTTCAACATCTCGCCTTTGTTTTTTGTTTAATGAAAACAAACTGGAAAGAACCAGAATGAACACGGAGGACGATAAAAACGTGTCAACACACAAACGAAAAGTGGCCCCGAAAAACTCCATTGTGACGCGAAGCAAAACCGCGAAATTGACGATGGATAAAGGAGATCAACAATTGGCGGACGACAGTGAGCTCCCCTTCCCCTCCAATTTTAACATATATGGGGCAAATAATTCATTCGCTTCTCTTGCATCCTCAGAGTCTGAGGATGAAGAGGAGGAGATAAGTGAATTGGAGGCGAAACTGGCGATGGCAAGAGCCCGATTACAAGAGAGACGCCGAAAGAAAAAAAAAGCGGCGCTCGAACAAGAACAAAACCCGCAACAACTACATAAGCTAAAGCCAAAAGTCGGCCAACAGCAACAACTTCACCATCAACAGCAACATCAACTTCAACAGCAGCAGCATCAACAGCAACATCAACAGCAACCACCAACACAAAAGCGATCAACGAACCAGCAAGCAACACAGCAGCAGCAAAACGACAATATCAGCGGAAAAATAAAGATGCCACCAATCAACACCATAGATGTTGACTGTAAGGAATTGGTAAGTCTTTGTAAGCTAGCCATAGGTAACAATTTTGCAGTTAAAAGACTGACGGGTAACAGGCACGCCATTCAAACATATACGGTGGCAGACCACGACAAAATTAAAGAGGTCTTAAAAAGAGCCACCGCGGAATTTTACTCGTTCACGCCGAAACAAACGAAGAGCGTAACGGTTCTATTAAAGGGTGTCGACCCTGAAACGGAACCGGAGGCTCTGCTCGAAATGCTTCAAAACCTGAAGCACGAAGATCTCGAGTTTACCGCGGTAAAACCATTCACCACACCCAAGGCAAGAAGGGAAAACCGCAAGCTACCATTCTTTTTGGTGCAATTAACACCCAGCAGTAGAATTGGTGGTCTAAGAAAAATTACAGTCTTGGATCATCAAATGGTCACATGGGACAAATTAAAAAAAGGCAGAGACATCCTGCAATGTGTCCGTTGCCAAAGGTTTGGTCACGCCGCGGCTAACTGTGAAATGCAGCGCCGTTGCGTAAAATGCGGAAAGGACCATAAGGCAGAAGAATGCCCTCTGGGAAAAGAAAGGGTAGAAGACAAAGCCCTTCTAAAGTGCGCAGTGTGTCGGAATGAGGGACACCCCGCTAACTATCGAGGATGTCCTAAATTCCGAGAAATAATGGGAAGAAGTGTGACCCGGCAAAAAAACACAGCGCCAGCTCGTACTACAACAATGCCCGTAACATCGCAGCGGTCGTACGCACAAGTTGCTTCTGGTGGGAGGACACCAAATCAGGCTACATCACGGGTAGCCACAAATACTCCCACACGGACTGAAACAACACCGCAAGCAGACGTGTTCGCAATCCTGCTCAATCTGCAGAGACAGATGACACAGCTACAAAGCCAAATAAACGAGATCTACTCGCATTTGCCCAGTCTAAATAACAAGTCGATATAAACCCTCTAACCACAAAATCAATAAAAGCTCTTGTCGTGAATGTAAATTCACTAATAAGAACTGAGAGAAGAGCCAATCTTTTTAACCTGTTGCAAGAGGAACAACCTGATGTACTTCTGGCGGGGGAAACAAAGTTAAACCAGAGACATAAGATAGGACATAAAAACTACGATATTATACGAAGAGATCGACCTAACTCCTCTCAAGGGGGGGGGGGGGGGGGGGTGTCGCAATCTTTATTAGAAAAGGGATCAATCATAAAGTAATATATAGTGGAGAAGTGCGCAGGTTCCGGGTGCTGGAAGCCTGTATCGTCCGCATACCCCTTCAGCAAGGAAGGGGTTTGTATGCGATTGCGGTCTACGCACCTGAGGAGCACCAACAAAACCTATTTATAGCTGAGCTCGAGACACTCTTTCGATGCTTACAATTGCACCTGGACAAAAATTACTTTATCCTAGGGGGAGATATGAACGCCAAGCATAGAAATTGGGGAAATTATATATCTAATGCCAGAGGAAATCAGTTGGCTGGTTGGTTAGATCAGTATCATATTGAATATAGAACTGACCTGCTAGCTACGAAATATCCATCGTTCCCCAGAGGTAGATCGTTCTTAGATATCTTGCTAATCGACTCACGACTGAGATTACTTAACACCAACAGACGAAACACAAACTGTTTACGGACAATTGAATACGACAGCGACCACTGTGCATTCACGGCAGTAATAGAGCTTCCGAACGAGCTCGCAGATCTGGAGGAATTCGTGATCCCGCAACCCTATAACTACAGGGCAATGCGATGGCCGCGGTTCACCAGATCATTAACAAGAGAACTTTGTTCGAATGACTTGAATCTGCCAGTAAACAGAAACCTGACAAATGACGAAATCGACAAATACATTCAACAAATGGACGAAACCGTAAAACGAACAATGGACAAAACAATTCCCAAAACAACAGTTACAGATCACATTAACATGTACAGAAACGCAACAATAAACGCACTCCACAAGAAAAAGAGCAGACTGCTATCGAAATTAAAACAATTACACAGACAAGACCAGGAGATAATATCACTGAAATCTCAATTAAAAAACCTCCAACAATTACTTAAAGCTAATTATAGATTAGCAACAAATTTGTATTGAAACAACAGAATTCGAGCTATAAAAACTAATAACCCGAATATGTTCCCACAAATAAATAAAATATTCAGGAAAAATAGTCAAAACGAGATTCAGTGTCTCCAAATTCCACGTACCGAGGTAAACAAGCAGCTGCTAACCAACATTGGCATAGATACAGAGAACGCTATCCTCAATAGTGAGCTCTTCGTGATCGAAGATCCTTTGGAGAAGGCGAACGCTGTGGGAGCTGTCTTTCAGGAAATGTACAAGGTGAATGAAAGCATTCACCGAAACCATGACCTGGAGGACAGAATTCGACTGAAGCACCTGCACCTCCGGAATGAAATTTCACATTGGCAATCGGAGAATCCTGGTTTTACGGAATTCAGTGACGATAATCTGTCAATTGACATTAATGCCAATGGTGTAGTGGCTAATAGCCTTTTAATAACAAGGGAAGGAATCCAGAGTATCTTCGACTCATTAAGAAGCAAAAAGTCAGTGGGAATAGATGGAGTACCTAACATCGTACTCAAGCATCTGCCCCCAAAGGCAATAGATATATACACGGTCCTGTTTAACAACGCGTTGAATAATGCATATTATCCCGCGCGTTGGAAAACGGCTATCATTCAGCCCATCCCAAAAAAGGGCAAAGACTGTACAAACCCAATGAACATGCGTTCGATAAGTTTACTCCCAAGCATCAGTAAAGTATTTGAAAAAATCATTAACAAAGCTCTGCTAAAATGGGTAGACGACAATAGCATTATTCCAAACAACCAGTTTGGCTTTAGGGCGGGTCATGAAACCACACATGCCGCAGCTAAACTGGTCTCCGACATACAATGGAATAAATGTAGGAACCAATGCACAGGTGCCTGTCTGATCGACTTGGAAAAAGCCTTTGATACCGTCTGGATCGAAGGGTTGTATTATAAACTGGTCAGACATGGCATACATAAGCCTTTACTATATGTACTTTACGATATGTCAAAGGACAGGAGGTTCGTGGTCAAAAGTGGTAATGTGACTTCTAATAAAACGTATAATATCAAGAATGGCTTGCAACAGGGTGCGGTACTCTCTCCGATTCTTTTTAACATTTACATTAGCGACTTATTAGATGCACTCCCGCAGGCTATTGCGTACGCAGACGATCTCATAATTTACAGAACAGCTCCGAAAGTTGAGATCATAAATAGTTTAATACAGCGAGATTTCAACAACGTGCAGCGCTATTGCGACAACTGGAAACTTAAGATCAACTTCCAGAAATGTGAAGCCATCCTATTTAGAACCCCATTATATAAAGCCACGAACGACACAAGGAAAAACTGGCGAAAGCTAGTTATCGTGGGACCGCATGGAGATAAACTGGAAACCAAGAGTTTAGTTAAATACCTTGGCATCTGGCTACACCAATATCTGTATTTCAACAGACATGTAGAGGCTGCTCTGATCAAGGCTAGAAAAACGTTTGCTATGACAAGGAGGCTATTTCACAGTAGCCAACTTGACAGCAGGGTAAAAGTCATATGCTACATGACGCTAATCAGGCCAATGCTCATATATGGTTGTCCAGTATGGTTTAACATAGGTCCAAATTTGATGGAAAAGATTCGGGTGTTCGAAAGGAAGTGTCTCAGAAGTTGTCTCAGATTATATCGGACACCGGAATCGGACTATAAAAAGTACTACTCAAATGAGACTTTATATAATGAAGCGTACATAAATAGGGTGGATAATTTTATGATTAAATTAATCAGAGGACATATTGCGAGAGCAATATGCTCGTCCAATGACCTAATTTTCGGGGCTTATTATCCAAATACCCTGTACTATGAGAACGTGCGTCGCAACGGTTTTGTTCCACCAGAGGCGTTCCTTGATTTGGACATGAAAGGGCTTATACAGGCTAGATCCGGAATTCCGCTGATCTATCATGTAAGTAGATCATCCGTAGACGGGCGATTGTGCTACGACCGGGAAGTAACGCCCACCGAAGAAGAGCTCCTGCGCTTCAGTAGAGCTATCTCCCACAGAGACGGGGACGATAGTATTAGACAGCGTCAACAGTTCTGGTGGTTGAATGGCATATAAAGACCTGGATACCAAAGTCGGTATAGAATCACACTATCATCAGCTAGCTTACATAGACTTAGCTTTTCTAGAATTAGGGTAGTATAAGATTTAAGTTAAGTTAAGCTAAGTGATTTTACATTAAAAAAAAAAAAAAAAAAAAAAAAAAAAAAGTAGATAAGTTTAGGTAAGTTAAGTAAGTTAAATTTTAAGAAAAAAAAAAAAAACCAAAAAAATTGACAAAGTTTTTCAAATTTTTCTCTGTCTTTCAAATAATTATAAGTATTGCCACAAAGTTCTGTCGCCGAAAGGCAAATTATACAAATATTAAGTAATGTTTAGCTTAGAGCGTCTGCGAAGGACCAGTAAGTTATTATATAAGCTATTTAAGCTAGAATTTAAGCATTTTTTGTCTAGCCTTTAATTTAGAAACTAAGAATATAGAAAGAAAATAAAAAAATGTTTAAAAATGGAAAAAAAAAAAACAAGAGCCAATAAACCCTCGCCTTAAAAACGCCATCATACAAACATTCGCCCAAACCAAGATCATCGTGTATCTCTACTCTGACAAAAGAATCTGTATCAAAGACCGGCAGGATATCGATAAAATTCTCCGGGACTTCCACAATTCACCTTTTGGAGGGCACCAGGGAATCTCCCGCACAATTAAACGTCTTAAAACAAGGTACTTTTGGCCAACACTCATAAAAGATACGAAAGAATTCATTCGCAAATGCGACTCATGCCAAAGAAATAACCTAACTCTAAACAGAAAAATCCCCATGAAAATCACCACAACAAGTACGACCCCCTTCGAACGCGTAGCTTTGGATATTGTTGGCCCACTCCCAACTAGTTACGAAGATAATAAGTACATCTTAACTTTTCAAGATGATTTAACAAAGTTCACTGAAGCTATGCCGCTACCTAATGCGGAAGCACCCACCGTAGCTCGTAGTTTTGTGGAGAATATTATATGTCGTTTCGGAATACCCGACGCGGTATTAACTGACCAAGGCACCAGCTTCCTGAGCCACCTTTTTAAGGAAATATGCAAGATTCTGGAAATCAAAAAGATACAGACAACACCTTATCATCCCCAAACAAATGGAGCCTTAGAACGTAGCCACCGAACGTTGGCCGAATATCTCAGACACTACGTTAACAAGGACCAACTTTCATGGGATACCTGGCTACCATATTCAATGTTTGTGTATAACACCACACCTCATAGTAGCACCGCATTTAGCCCTTTTGAATTACTTTATGGTTTTCCTGCACGGATACCGGATTCTATCAGCACAAATCCGCAAACCTCATACAACTATGAGAACTACGCTAACGAGCTAAAAGCCCGTCTACAGCACGGCTACAAAATTGCTAAAAACATATTGCAGGACAAAAAGGAAAAACCTAAAGCGTGTTATGACAAAGGAACAAGCCATAAAACATTCAATGTTGGCGACAAGGTCCTCATAAAAAATCATACCCGAAAAAATAAGCTTGCTTCTTTATGGGAGGGTCCTTACGAAATACACAACATAGTATCCGATGAGAACTCGGAAATCAAAATAGGAATAAATTTAACATTTTACACAATAATAATATAAAACTATTTTCGGAATAAATAAATAACCTATACACACAACATAACCCAATTTTTAACATCATCATCATCATCGGCACTACAACCGGGATGCGGTCTTGGCCTTATTTAACAAATCTCTCCACCGGTCCCGATTTTGAGCCGATGTCATCCAGTTTGACACTCCCAGGCTCTGGGCGTCCTGGTCTACGCCATCCCTCCATCGCAGACAAGGTCTGCCGCGCTGTCTCCTTCCATACATCCTGCCACAAAGGACTTTCCGGGCAGGCTCCTCTTCGCTCATTCGAGCTAGGTGTCCCGCCCACCGGAGTCTACCGAGCTTGATTTCTCTTACAATATGAGCTTCAAGGTAGATTGCGTAAACTCATGGTTGTAGCGTCTCCGGAATCGTCCTCCCTCACATACGGGGCCAACAATTCTCCTTAAGACCTTTCTCTCGAACGCGGCTAAGAGTTCAGAGTGCCTTTTATTAAGCACCCAGTTCTCGGATCCATACATGAGTACTGGTAAGACCATGGTCTTGTACAGTAGTAGCTTGGATGTTCTGGATAAATTTCGGGATTTAAAGAGCCTTGATAGACCATAGTAGGCTTTGTTGGATTTAATCAGCCGTTCGCGTATTTCTTCTTCCATATTGTTATCGCCTGATACTATTGACCCAAGGTAGTTAAAGGATTGCACTACTTCAAATTCGTGCTCCACTACCCTGATAGTTTGACCAACGTTAGGTCTTCTCTTCGCGGAAGTTGCCACCATGTACTTGGTTTTTCCCTCATTAATGTGCAGTCCCAGTTTTTGTGCCGCCTGCTCGATCTGGGTGAAGGATTCCTGTACCGCCGATTCGGTTCTACCGATGATGTCGATGTCATCTGCATAGGCAAGTATCTGGCTGGACTTGGTGACAATAGTCCCTCTTGTTGTAACGCCAGAGTCACGGATTGCTTTCTCCAACGCCAGGTTGAAGAGGAGGCGGGCCAGACCGTCCCCTTGTCGGAGTCCATTATAGATGTTTATTGGTTTGGACAGCAATCCCGCTACTTTTACTTGACTAGTTACGTTGGTCATGGTCAACCTACAAAGTCGTATCAATTTGTTTGGAATGCCGAATTCTCTCATGGCATTATATAGTTCTACCCTGGCTATGCTGTCGTAGGCAGCCTAGAAGTCTATAAACAGATGATATAGTGGAATCTTAAATTCCAGACATTTTTCCATCGTCTGCCCAAGGGTGAATATCTGATCAATTGCTGATTTGCCTGGGATGAAGCCACACTGATATTGACCAATAATGGCTTTAGCGTATGGGGATATCCGGTCTTGTAGGATAGTGGAGAGTATCTTATAGGCCGTACTAAGCAATGTTATACCCCTATAGTTGCTGCACAGTGTGATATCTCATTTCTTATGTATGGGGCAAATTATACCACGACGCCAATCTTCCGGCATCTCCTCTTGCTCCCATACGTGCACCACGATCTCATGAATTGCGTGATGTAACACTGTCCCTCCTTGTTTGATCAGCTCAGCTGGTATGCCATCAGCTCCAGGGGCTTTAGTTGATTTTAGCTGTCTAATGGCTTTTGGTGTTTCCTCAATGCTTGGTGGCGGCAGCATTTGGCCTTGATTTTGCATTGGTGGAGCCTCCAATTCTACTTTGAGCTGACCATTAGCAATTCATTGAAGTGCACTTCCCATCGCTCCAGAAAGCCTTCAGGATCGGTGATCAGATTACCCTCTTTATCCTTGCAGTAAGTGCAGCGTGGTGTGTACCGCGTCATACTGCGGATTATTTGGTAGAACTTCCGCGCCTGGTGCGGACCTCGCTCTCTACTTTTCTCTATTTCACAGACAAGGTTTTTTTCCCAGGCACTTTTCTTTTGTCTGTGAAGTCTTTTTTCAGATCTTCTGAGCTCTTTGTATTTCTCCTCGCGTACCCGCGTCCTATGAGACTGCTGCATTGCCCGGTATGCAGCATTCTTACGTTCAGTCGCTAGTTTGCACTCATCATCAAACCAGTCGTTCCGATCTCTACGACTAACCCCCCAGATGGAGTTGGCAGTACTAATGACAGTATTCTTAAGGCGTGTCCATTTCTCTTCTACGCCCGGCATTCTGGCCCCAGGACTTACTCTCCCTCTGTTGAGCTCTTCGAGGGCGAGTCTTAACGCATGACTAAAGGTGTTGCTGGTGTTCTCATTGCGTAAGGCAGCCGTGTTGATTCGAACCTAATCCGCGGATGCAATACGTCTCCGTAAGGCAATCCGCGCTCGGAAAACTGTACCAACAAGATAGTGATCCGAGTCGACGTTGGCACCTCGGTACGTTCGTATCGTCATCAGGCTCGAAGAGTGGCGGCGATCTATAAACACGTAGTCAATTTGGTTGCGAGTGGCTCCATCAGGTGATACCCAGGTGGCTTTGTGGATATCTTTACGCGGAAACCTGGTACTCGCAACGACCAAGTTTTTCGATGCTGCCAATTCGATGACTCGTAGTCCATTGTCATTAGTGTTCTCATGCAAACTATGGGAACCTGCGTAGTGCCTGAAAACCGGCTCCCGACCTATTTTCGCATTCAAATCCCCAAGAACGATTTTCACATCGTATCTTGGGCAGGCATTGAGGACCCGTTCGACGTTCTCATAGTATTCTTCTTTTTCGTCGTCAGGGGACTCCTCTGTAGGTCCGTGAACGTTTATGAGGCTTATGTTGTTAAATTTGCCTCGCACGCGAAGAGTGCATAGCCTTTCATTTATTGCATTAAAGCCGATGATGGCAGGCTTCAGTTTTTGGCTGACTAGAAAGCCTACCCCGAGCACATGGTGTTTTGCGTGACAGCTGTAATAAATGTCATACTCTTTTCTTTGAAAAACACCACTCCCCGTCCATCTTATTCCTTGTAATGCTGTTATGTCAGCCTTATATTCGGACAGCGGATCGGCTAGCTGCTGTGCAGCTCGAGCTCTGTATAGTGAGCGTAGATTCCATGAAAAAATCCTTAAATCGTTTAGCCATTTTCGTTTCCGTGGTCGTCGTCGTGTATCCGGTCCATATCCGAGGCTTGTTAAATTTGCCATAATAATTCATTTTTACGGGCCTGGTTATTAGCCTTGCGCCAACCTTTCTCAGGATGTCGCTGCATGCATTGGTTCACTACTTGGCGGGTGTCAAAATAGCTATCCAGGGGTGTCACGTGGAGACTGCATGTCAACTTGGATTGAACAGGGACAAGGATCGTCCTGGCCTTCGCTGGGTTGAAGGCAATCAGAGACTTTGCCCTGTATGTTCGCACCCATCCCCCCCAATTTTTAACAATTATCTTAAAATTAGGACCCAACACAGTTTTGGAAAATTTTCCATAAATTTAAGGAAAAGATAAACACATAACAAATGGCCTTTGTTTTTTTATTCAATATATATGAACTAATCAAACAATTGTAGGAATTGACGAAAACGAAAAAAAAAAAAAGTAAAAAAGTTAAAGAGGGGGAATAACGAAAGAAAATTTTAGAGGTAATATATATTGGAAATTTGGGAATTAATATATATTCGAACGGAAAAGGAAAGAAAGGAAATTTTAGAGGTAATATATATATTGGAAATTTTGGAATTAATATATATACGGAAATGAGAATTTTGAAACAATAATATTAATATTATATAAATAATATAATAAGTAATAATAACTTTTGGATAAGAAAAGAAAAGGTTCCAAGGAGAAATATTTAAATTTAGTTAGTTAATATGTAATGTAAATAGACTATTTTGACTATTTTTCTAGTGTTAAGAACTTTTTGATTATTGTAAAAATTTAGTTAATATATAATGTAAATAGACTTTTTTTCTAGTATTAAGAACTTATTGATTATTGTAACCTTTGATAAAGATTAAGTTTGAAAACCATTGTAATGTAATTGAACGAAAATCCAAGTTTAATTAATCTTAATCTAATATATAGTTACTAGAAAATTATTCTCTTCAAGGATAATTTTCTTTCTCGAAGAAGGGTGGGATGTTGTATTCCAGAATACTACCCTTTATTAAATTTAACACTGAATCTCCTTACACATCCTTAAAAACTTCCCTTAACATATATTACATTCTCACTTAATACATACCATTCATAAACATTCACAATATTGCCAGTTACAGCACATTTAATAACCTGCACCTTTTTATTCATTCAAAACATAGTAACTTTGATTTTCGTTCAAATTTTATTCAATTTAATAGTCACAGAGACTTTGATAAATTTTGTGTTTTGTTCATGTTATTATTTCCTGTAAATTAGAACACAATGTTCTATAAGTAGAGAAAAAATTCATTTGTAAAATCAGTTTTAGTTTTGGAGTTGAAGGAGTAAGAAGTCATTTAAGGAGAGTTAAGTTTTGAGAAGTATCAGTTTAAGTTTAGTTTAGTTTGAGTTGTGAGTTAGAGTTTTTGAGTTTGTGGTATCTGTTCGAAAGTTAAAATAAACAATTAAAGAATATCAAAGAGAAGAAATAGTTTTTCTTCGATAATTAATTATCAATTGAAATAAATGAAACGCGAATTGAAGACAGCAGAATAATAACTAATGGAGAAAGGTCCCCGCTCTTCCCTCATCCGAGGAAGCACGGCACCGGACGACAACAGTTGTACAGTGGGGCCAATATAAACAGAGTGGATAACTTTATGATTAAGCTGATCCGAGGACATCTGGCGAGATCAATGAGCTCGTCGAACGATTTAATTTTTGGTGCATATTACCCAAACAATACGAGAATTGCCTCTTATGTTTCGGGATTTGGCAACCCTAGCGTTGCAATCCGGCAATTGACAGCTCTGTCGTAAACTTGGACATTTTTGAGGTTATACGCACTCAGAACGTTTTGACATACGAGCGCTATTTGTCTTGTTTACAGTAACTTAAAAGATTCATCTCGGCCCAAAAATGGAATTAAATCGTCAACATTTTCGTGCGACTATTTTTTACAACTTTCGGCGTGGATTAACTCAGCAACAGTGCATGGATGAACTTAATTCAATTTTTGGCGATGAAGCTCCATCAAGGACCAGTGTTTATCGACGGTATGGTGAATTCAATCGTGGTCGTAGTTCACCCCAAGATGAATTTCGTGAAGGTCGTCCAAAATCAGTTGTTGTTCCGAAAATCATTGATGCTGTGCGCGAACTGATATTGGAAGATCGTCATGTGACCTATCGTGAGATTGAGACAACCTCAGGCGTTAGTGGGACCAGCATACATTCAATATTACATAAACATTTGACTGTCAAAAAAATTTGTTCGCGTTGGATCCCACACAATTTGTCAATTACCCAAAAAAAGGCTGGTGTCAATTGGTCGAAAGAAATGCTCAAAAAATACGGTCCCGGTGCTTCAAAATATGTCTATGACATCGTGATAGGTGATGAATCGTGGATTTACGCGTATGAGCCCGAAAGTAAACAGCAGTCGACTGTCTCGGTGTTTCAAGATGAGCCAAATCCAACAAAAGTTGTTCGCGCACGAAGCACTTCCAAGCAAATGGTCGTCTGTTTTTTCGGAAAAACTGGACATGTCGCAACCGTACCACTAGAACAACGCAGAACACTCAATTCTGAGTGGTACACAACCATTTGTTTGCCAGTTGTCTTCCAAGAAATCAGGAAAACCAACCGCCGAAGACGGATCACTCTTCACCACGGCAATGCGAGCTCTCACACATCGGCTGCGACAACTGCATTTTTGAGCACCCAAAACATCGATTTGATGGGTCATCCGCCGTATAGTCCTGACTTGGCACCGAATGACTTCTTTTTATTCCCGTACGTAAAAAACAAACTGAGAGGTCAACGTTTTTCGACACCTGAAGAAGCGGTTGCTGCATTCAGAATGCATGTGTTGGAGATACCTCAATCAGAGTGGCAAAAGTGCTTCGACAATTGGTTCAAACGCATGCAAAAGTGTATAGATCTTCATGGGGAATATTTTGAAAAACAATAAAGTGATTTTCGAAGATCAATATTTGTTTTTGTTCTCTAATCCCGAAATATAAAAGGCAACCCTCGTATGTATTATGAGGGGGTACGTCGCAATTTAACAAGTCTCAGGACTTGCTAAATAAGGCCAAGACCGGCTCCCGGTTGTAATGCCGATGATGATGATGATGATGATGACGTCGCAATGGGTTTATTCCACCAGAAGCATTCCTTAGTCTTGACATGAACGGCCTTATACAAAATCAATTCGCTATACCGTTGATTTATCATGTGGGTCGGTTGGGTATAGATAAACGAATATGTTATAATCGAGAGGTTGCGCACACAGATGAAGAGCGCCTGCAGTTCAGTAGGGCAGTAGCACAGAAAGACCGAAAAGACACGAATAAGCAACACCAGAGATTTTGGTGGCTGAGTGGCAATTAAAAACCTGTTTCCTAATAAAACTGGCAAAAAAAGGGAAATAACAATAATAATAATAATTAAAAAAAGCCCAACAAACAAGGGAAAGCTTACATAGATTTGGCATTTCGAAGATTTAGTCTTGATGTTAGGTTTAGGATAGAGTTAAGGTAAAAAAAAGAGAAGTATACCGACAGTATTATAACGGCGCCTCTTTGACACTGTGTCGAGTCAGAGCGGTAAGTAGACCTTACCATATCAAAAAAGGGACTCTGATATGGCGGAATATTAAAACCCCAAGACTCATGGAAACAAACAAAAATGAATGAAAACTATAAACACAACAAATATACAAAAAAATCGTTAGGCGTAGGTGTGATAAGCAAATACTACCATGAGGGAAGAATTCATTAAAAAAGCACTGACACGGCAAAAAGAAGACGTAGACGAGTCAGTGGGATCATGAACTCTCGGGTTCGTACTGGCCAATAAATAGTAATTAGCTTGACATAAGCAACACTATCTGAGGGAAACGCAACAAACTTTAAGAGAGTATTTGCTCTTATTTACTCTTAGCTTTCCGAAAAATACCCCCGAGTATAGTAGATAGTCTCTTAATAAAGCTAATATCTTCAATTTAATGTTGGAATTGAGGCGTCATCTCGTATGTCATCTTGTGCCACTCGTTTCAAATCTTATTGAATCGCAGTTGTCTGAGGTTAAAGTCAATATCATCATCACATGAAAGAGTCACCGCTTAAAATATGCCATGGATGTTGATCGTAAGAGCTCGCGCTGATATCGTCCCAAAATGCCATCAATTATTCACTAATTACATCAGCCGTTCAAAAGACATCTCATTTGAAGAGTTAGTAAATATCATTACACTTGAAAACGCCCCCCTTGAGATATAGCAAATACCTATGTATATATATATAGAGCACCCAATGGGTTCGGTCGGTGTATTGATATGATCAGCTTCACAATGAGAGGTACGATTGCTTCGATTAATCATAATCATTTACTGAAAACCTTTCTTGCCAGGGTGCGTCCTGCATTTCATTGCAATTTGCACAGCCGTTGTCGCATCAACTAGGACGCCAAATTGTACACGAGTACGAAACGGAATTTTTCCACATGAAACTGATTGTGGAAAATTTTTCAAGTGTATCGATGGACAGATTCAATTGTTGGCATGTCCTCCGGATCAACTTTGGAATCAATTAGGTCAGCGATGTGATTCACCACGAAACACGACGTGCAGCAAACGGTTAAACCGCATCCTGTCACCACGTAATATATTTGGACACGGAGCGTGGCATATCGATTGTCCAATCACTGAAGATCCTTTTGATCCAACTCACCTACCTTATCCCGGAGATTGTACTAAATTCTATAAGTGCTCCTTTGGTAGGTCTTATGTTATTGAGTGCCCACCTGGCTTGCATTGGGATGCTGAGCAAGATCGCTGCGAACATCCTTCTATCGCAAAGTGTATCAATCAAGTCATTTCTTCAGTTGCAACATCACGGTTGTGGTCAATAACAAACCGACCGCCTCATGTGCAGTCAAAAATCTCAAATGTCCTGATAACAACAATAGCAACAACAACAACAACACCAACACCAGCAACAACTCCATCAACAATATCAAAGACAACAGTCGCTGCAAACAGGCTAGTGCCCGCGGTAGATGCTCTTGATGATGATCCTTTATTTGCGATCCCCTTCGTTCAATGTGCAGATCCTCAAAGTACCGTTAAATTTGGCATCCCCGGAAAATGTAAAGAGTTTTTCCAATGTTATTCGGGTCTAGCATACAAGTTAACCTGTCGACAAGGGCGTGAATGGAGTAGCGAGCAAAACGCTTGCATTGATGCTGAACTTGCCAAATGCTCCAAGGATACAGATTCTCAAGCAAACATCCCAACCTCAACGATTAGTGTAGTAACTACAGCACCCTATAATACAGCAAGCACTACTATGGAATTAATAGAATGTGCCGAAGGAATGGACTTCATATCTCATCCAACCCATTGTAAAAAATATATTCAATGCGACAATGGTCATGCGATCCAAAGAAACTGTCCTGCAGGCCTCTTCTGGAACAAATTGTCGAAAAGCTGTGAATGGACATCCGAACACTGTCGCTGAGTTGTTGCTCTTTGCTCCACAAGAGTACAGAAGTGTTAATATCGCAGAATAACAAGGAATCTAGTTTTAAATTTACCGTGAGCAGCTTTTTTGTGGTGCCTTTGAATGATGAATAAAAAAATGCATGTGTTTTTACTAATCACAAATTCTAACCAAAGCTCCAAATATGTGGGGCATTCCGATAACTTTGTTTATCTGGGACTATAATTCGATTTCCTTATTCTTAAGTATGGGGTGGGAGCGAACATACAGGGCAAAGTCACTGATTGCTTTCAACCCGGTGAAGGCCAGGACACCATGTGCTCGGGGTAGGCTTTCTAGTCAGCCAAAAACCAAAGCCTGCCGTAATCGGCTTTAATGCAATAGACGAAAGGCTATGCTCTCTTCGCGTGCGCGCCAATTTTAAAAACATATGCCTTATAAACGTTTACGGACCTACAGAGAAGTCCCCTAACGACGAAAAAGAAGAATTCTACGAGAACGTCGAACGGGCCCTCAATGTCTGCCCAAGATACGATGTGTAAATCTCTCTTGGTGATTTGAATGTGAAAATAGATCGGGAGCCGGTTTTAAGTCACTACACAGGTCCCCATAGTTTGCATGAGAACACTAATGACAATGGACTACGAGTCATCGAACTAACAGCATCAAAGAACTTGGTCGTTGCGAGTACCAGCTTTCCGCGGAAAGACATCCACAAATCCACCTGGGTATCACCTGATGAAGCCGCTCGCAACCAAATTGACCACGTGTTTATAGATCGCCGCCACTCCTCGAGCCTGATGACGATACGAACGTACCGAGGTGCCAATGTCGACTCGGGTCACTATCTTATTGGTATAGTTTCCCGAGCGCGGATTGCCTTACGGAGACGTATTGCATCCGCAGATCAAGTTCGAAACAACGCCGCTGCCTTACGCAATGAGTACACCAGTAACACCTTTGGTCATGCGTTAAGACTAACCCTCGAAGAGCTCGACGGAGGGAGAGTAAGTCCTAGGGCTAGAATGCCTGGCGTAGAAGAGAAATGCACACGCCTTAAGAATACTGTCATTAGTACTGCCAACTCCATCTTGGGGGGTAGTAGTAGAGATCGGAGCGACTGGTTTGATGATGACTGCAAACTAGCGACTGAACGTAAGAATGCTGCATACCGGCCAATGCAGCAGGCTCATGGGATGCGGGTACGCGAGGAGAAATACAAAGAGCTCAGAAGATGTGGTAAAAGATTCCACAGACAAAAGAAAAGTGCCTAAAAAAAACCTTGTCTGTGAATTAGAGAAAAGTAGAGAGCGAGGTCCGCACTAGGCGCGGAAGTTCTACCGAATAATCCGCAGTATGACGCGGTACACACCACGCTGCACTTACTGCAAGGATAAAGAGGGAAATCGGAATAATGAGCCTGAAGGCTTTCTGGAGCGATGGGAAGTGCACTTCAATGAATTGCTAATGGTCAGCTCAAAGTAGAATTGGAGGCTCCACCAATGCAAAATCAAGGCCAAATGTTGCCGTTACCAAGCATTGAAGAAACATTAACAGCCATAAGACAGGTCAAAATCAAATAAACCCCCCGGAGCTGGTGGCATACCAGCTGAGGTGATCAAACAAGGAGGGGCAGCGTTACATCACGCAATTCATGAGATAGTGGTGCACGTATAAGAGTAAGGGGAGATGCCGGAAGATTGGTGTCGTGGAATAATTTGCCCCGCACATAAGAAAGGATATATCACAGTATGCAGCAACTATAGAGATATACCATAGCATTGCTGAGTATCGCCTATAAGATACTCTCGTCTATCCCTCAAGATCGGATAGCCCCCTACGCTAAAGTCATCACTGGTCAATATCAGTGTGGCTTCATCCCAGGCAAATAAGCGATTGATCAGATATTCACCCTTATGCATGCGATGGAAAAATGCCTGGAATTTAATATCCCATTATATCTCCCATTTATAGACTTTAAGGCTGCCTACGACAGCATAGCTAGGACAGAACTATATAATGCCATGAGAAAGTTCGGCATTCCAAACAAATTGTGTTGCAAAACGTAACATGATACGTAAAAAAAAAATCGTTCACGTAAATTGGAATATCATCATTCACGTAAAAATGGATCATGAAAGCCCTTATGCAAAAGCAATATGAACGCCTTCGACCAACCTCATTGCAAAATGAAGAACACGTTCACATGGCTTCCACAAACACCAGCCAATTGAAATTCCGGCTGAAATTGAGGTCAACGACGCAGGTATATGATGAAGCTGTAGTCTAAAAGAAGTTGAAGGTCAGTGGCCGAAAACAGGTCGAGGCCATCATGCAACTAATGTTTGTACAATGAAAAGGTGGCTGAAAAACGAGTCGTTCGCAGTCAGCGTGCATTCAAAATTCTTCTTCGTCGGTGTATTTAAAATACGATTAAAATTAAATCAATTTTTCATAATAAAAAATCTCGATAGCATAGTAAAAGTGAGTTGTGTTTCTATTTGTCGTTAAACAAAATATTCGATCCGGGGATTACTATACGCGCACTCCCCATGGTAACCTTTACTTTTACGTCGGGACAAATTCATTTTCATTGTCGTCCTTCGATTTTTTTTTCTGTTGGTTACCGAAGCGAAACAAATTGATACGACTTTGTAAGTTGACCATGATCAACGTAACTAGTCAAGTAAAAATAGTGGGATTGCTGTCCAAACATCTTTAGTGTACAAGAGGACGGTCTGGTCTGCCTCCTCTTTAATCTGGCGTTGGAGAAAACGATCCGTGACTTTGGAACTACAACTAGAGGGACTATTGTCACCAAGTCCAGCCAGATACTTGCCTACGCAGATGACATCGACATCATCGGTAGATCCGATTTGGCTGTACAGGAATCCTTCACCCAGATCGAACAGGCGGCACAAAAACTGTGACGGCACAATAATGAGGGAAATACTAAGTACATGGTGCCCACTTCTGCGAAGAGAAGACCTAACGTTAATCAAACTATCAGGGTAGGGGCACACGAATTTGAAGTAGTGCAATCCCTTAACTACCTTGGGTCAATATTGTCAGCCGATAACAATATGGAAGCAGAAATACGTCAAGGGCTGATCAAATCCAACAACCTCTACTATGGTCTATCAAGGCTCTTTAAATCCCGAAATTTATCCAGAACATCCAAGCTACTACTATACACGACCATGGACTTATCAGTACTCATGTATGGATCCGAGACCTTGGTGCTCGATAAAAGGCACTCTGAACTCTTAGCCGCGTTTGAGAGGAAGGTCTTAAGGAGAATTGTTGGCACTGTATCTGAGGCAGGACGATTCCGGAGACGTTACAACCATGTGTTGTAGGCAATCTATCACGAAGCTAAAGTTGTACGAAAAAGTAAGCTCGGTAGACTCCGGTGGGCGGGATACCTAGCTCGAAAGAGCGAAGAGGATCCTGCCAGGAAAGTCCTTTGCGGCAGGATGTATGGAAGGAGACAGCTCGGCAGACTTTGTCTGCGATGGAGGGATAGCGTAGACCAGTACGCCCAGAGCCTGGGAGTGCCAAACTGGATGACATCGGCTGGAAGTCAGGACCCGTAGAGATATTTGTTAAGTAGGGCCAAGACCAGATCCCAGTAGTAGTGCCGATGATGATGATGATGATGAGATCTATCTTATCAAATTGAATCCAATGTCTCCAAAATAAAACGTTGTCAAAGAGAAACAACAGCGTCGACTAATTGACAATGTTTGGCACTTGTATCATACTATAGAACTCTGCATGCTCTACATTCAAATTATTTCTACTCTATACTAGAAATAAGGACATATTCGAAGCCACGAAAAGTGAAACCCAGAGCTTAGATTTCCGCAAGACATACAAGCATTACTTTAACTCATCTGATTTAAACATTATTTAGAGGCTTTTTTACACGAAATACGAGCCCAGAAACGCAAGTAGATTGTAGTGTGGAATTTCCCATCCATTTCAACCTTTTTTTTTTTGCCTTTTTGCTGTAGTTGTTTTCCACTTTTGTTGTTGGGAATAATTTTTAGTATTAGTGAATTTATGGGCTCCTCAATAGTATAGTGGTTAGTATACCCGCCTGTCACCCGGGAGACCGGGGTTCGATTCCACGTCGGGGAGCCCCTGGCGCAAGACTAATGACCTTGCCCAGACAAAATAAATCATTATGGAAAATTTAACAAGCCTCAGGACTTGCTAAATAAGGCCAAGACCGGTTCCCGGTTGTAGTGCCGATGATGATGATGATGAATTTATGGCGGCTCTAAATCATTTCAAATTTATGTACGTTCACAATAATTTTACGCCGTTGTGAAATTACAAAGTTGGCTCTCTGATTGGTGCCGTTCCTGGTTAGTTTACGAAAATTCACGAGTAATCGGCGACCATGAAAGAAAATAACAACAAAATCACGGCAGTTATTTGGAATTTTATAGAAATTTCAAAGCGTCGGTTTTTGTTACTATTCTGTATGTAAGAGAATACTGACTCCGGCCACCACAGAAGATAGTTAGTTTAGTTTTGTGTGCGGTTTGTGAAATTTAGTTTTCATTCTATTTGCCCATCCCATAATCCCCATTCATCCCCATTCTAAAAAAATAAAATAAGACACTTTATAAGGCTCACATTAAAGAAATCCATTATTTTTCCAATAGAGGGGTTTTGTAATCTGTATCCCGCGTTGTATAAAAGCGATCGGGTTACGCTAGATGGTGTTAAAAGTTACAGTTTCGTACTAAAAAAAACTTGTCGAACCATTTTGTGATTACTTCATTCAGTTTTGATTGAGTGCGCGTCAAATATTAAAAAAAACGCCATATATTCCAGTTTTTCTTAGCCGGCAACCTAAGCCAGGCGGCTGAAAATGTGAATAGTGTTTATGGCCCTGATACTGTAACAGTCAATCAGGGGAATGTTGGTTTCGTCAATTTCGTTCCGGTAATTTTCATCTCAAAGATGCACCACACTCTGGAAGGCCAATTGTCGAAAATGTGGATAAAATCTTAAATAAGGGTGGATAGAAACAGAAGGTCGATGTATAGGTGCCACACGAGTTAACGGAAAAAACCTCATGGACGAAATTTCCATCTCCGAATCACTGCTGAATCGGAACAAAATTGACCCATTTTTCAAGCGGATGGTGACAGGTAATGAAAACGAAAGCGTCAAGCGAAAACAGTCCTGATCGAACCGCAGTGAGCCGGCTCATCAGTGGCCAAGCCAGGACGGACGTGGAGGAAGGTTTTGGTATGTATCTGGTGGGATTGGCAGGGAATCATCTTCAATTATTATGAGCTGCTCCCCTATGGCCAAACTCTCAATACGGACGTGTACTGTCAACAATTGGATCGTCTGAAAGAAGTAATCGCCCAGAAGCGGCCAGGTTTGGCCAATGGGAGAGGTGTTGTCAACGCCAGGCAACACACATCGATAGTGACTCTCCAGGAGTGCGGACCTGACAATAAGTGATTACCACCTGATTCTGTCTATGACGAATGATTTGCTGGAAAAAAATTAGCCTCAATAGAAGTTGTTTAAATCAGCTATCCCATAGTTTTTTGCCAATACAAGTCCGTATGGGTTTCTATGAGAGGCATCATTAATTAACGCCAAGTTATCGAACACAACGATGCATCTTTGATCGTACTAGATCACTCTAACTACGCTAAATAAAGCCTTCAATTTCATGCAAAATAATGGATCTCTTTTTACTACAACTATTAAAAATATGTTTTTTATTCATTTTTATATTTCTTTATTTTTTTATGTTCGCGTCCTGTAGAAACCGCCAATGTTTTATGATATGAGTGGCGTAAAATTCCTTTTCGAACAGGTTGTCACTTGAATTTCCGCAAGTATTCAGTGGGGCAAATTTGAAAGTGTCCTAAAAATTGCATCCAATTCCGAGACGACACTGGTCTTTTAAGATGGCTCCTTGTAATGGCATGAGCGTTCCGCGTCGACCAGCGCAACATACGTGGCTTCTCTGCAATTTCTGCCAAAATCTATAATCAAAAACCTGCCATCTTTGTACTAAGTGACCGCTAATGTCGTTTTTGTGACTACAGGTGTACAACAGTTAGTACTCCTCTATAATTTATTTATTTTGTTGTGCAATCATCGATTTTGACCCTGGAAGTCGATCCGTACTGGGCAAGAAAATAATGCCCTTCGTGCAGAAAAGAGTCCGGTTCTGGAGATGCGGCAGCCCGGCGAAAGGGGAGAAGTTATAAATTGCAACATTTGGCGCATTCGGCGCCGATCATCGAGGGTTGTAAGCAATCTTTAAATCCGACAATCCGACCAAAGGGAAGAAGTCCTAAACTGCAACAGAGGTACCCATGGCTGCATGGACCTATAAAAACACTGGATGGGATTCCTACCGCTGTGATGAAGACTGGTGTAACTAAAAAGCCGGATGTCTTCAGCAGCCTCTCCATCGTATGCTTCTGATCAGGACATTCTCCTCAACACTAGAAAAAACAGCGATTTGTACGAAAAGGAGCCAATGAATCAGAAGTGCCACCCTTCTTTTGCCCATTGTGCATTCTGAACACAACAGGGAAACTACTTGACACAAGTAATTGTCACTCGCATGGAACAACTCACCGAGGGGACTTTCTGAATGAATCTGTTGTATGTGACATCGCCTACAATACCATAACCGGGTCATAATGGCTAGCAGGAACCAAAAAATACTCCGCTGTGGTAAGACTAGACGCTAAAAATGCATTTGAGTCGACGAGCTGGGAGCAGATACTAGAAACGTTGGGCAATCTACAAGCCTCACCCCACCTGGTGCCTATAATAGCAAATTATTTCTCTGATTCAACACTACTCTATGATGACGGACCAAAAGGATATAAAATAACAGTGGGTGTACCTCAGGGGCCGGTACTGGGTCCCTTGTTATGAAATATCATCTTTGATGGTGTCCTCAGAGTCAGTGTACCAGAAGAGGTAAAAGTGATTGCGTATACAGATCGCTTGGCAAAAGCGACCGTAGCTAAACATCTATATGACCTGGGAAGTATTTGTTTCCGTACAATCCAGAGCATTAAATGGTGGCTGGATATGGCCGGAGTAAGACTAGGTGTACAAAAGACGGGGGCAGCCCGAAGTAAGTTGAACATAATAAGCGGCCCGAAGAAAGTTGAACACTTGGATATAGAAAAAGGACACATCATCAGATCTAGTACCTCCATAATATGTTAGTGTTACCCTCGACAACAGATTGGCCTTCAAGGAGCACCTGAAAAAAACGAGTGAACAAATGGCAAGATTATGAAATGTGTTAACGAGAGTGCTATACAATATCGGAAGCCCTCGACCCCACATAAGCAGCATTCACACCTCCATTGTAATGTAGTGTTATAGGTCCGGGACGCCGTGCTTCCTCGGTTGAGGGAAGAGCGTGGACCTTTTATTTTTTGCTAACAATAACTCAACTTTGTTGTGTCTATATTAATTAGTTTTTACTTGAAATCATTTTGCTTATTCATGCTGCCTTTTTTCTGCACAGCGTTTAATTTGAAATCACTTCGGCAACACTTTGTGTTTATATTACATTGTTAATTAGAAAAGTATATGACGTACGAGTATATTGTTGTTTTCTTTTCTTGCAAGGTTGTACTTTCAACTTTATTGTTTGTCCAAAGTCTTTATCTTTTTCTAATAGTTATTCAATTCAATTCAATTTTTATTTAGTAGATAATTACATTTATGGTATATTTTACAACTAGTACTTAAGAGATTTAGGATAGCAATTCCTTTACAACTATAATCTTAAATCTATATAACGACAATAGCACAATTTTAATGAATAACAAATAATAAATTAAGGGAAAACTACAATAAAAAACCCTTATTTGAATCTTAAGACTAATATTGCACGAGCTTCCGGTTATTTTATGTAGTAATGACCTCGATATAATTTTCATAGACAGAGTACATATGTAGTGACTTAGGATAACGCAAGACGGGAAACGAGAACATTGTCAGAAAAAGAACAATTGACGAAAAATTTTCGATTGATTTTGTCAATAAGGAACTCTACCGGTTTAACGTTAGCGTTTTCATGTATTTCATGTGTCGAATAATGCCATGGCAAATTCAGCAACATTTTCAATATTTTATTTTGACACCTTTGCAATTTTATTTTGTGTGTGCGAGCCCAATTACACCATACAGGGGCCCCGTACAGGAGTATAGCTTGAAAAATGGTTTTAAATATTATAATTTTATTTTCGATGCTAAGCTTTGACTTTCTACATACTAATGGATACATAACTCTTACGACTTTGTTTATTTTGTCAATTGTGGTAGTGATGTGTTTTTGAAAGATAAGTTTTTTATCTAGAATAATACCTAGATATCTACAGTCTTCGGACCAATCAATATCAACTGCACACATACTGAGTCTAGTGCCATTTGGTAGGTAGCAGAGTTTCCTACATCTCGAAAACCAGACAGCTTGTGTTTTATTACCATTTATTTTTATTTTCCATTTCCTGTAATATACTGCTAATTTGTCAAGAGCTGCTTGCAAAGAGTTGTAAACATTAGTGAATAAGGCACCTGAAGAGAAAATGGTCGTATCATCGGTAAACATAGTGTCGCGTCAGGCGCGAACAAAGCTACCTGAATGTTTTCACCTAGACATGGTAAATCTGCGACAAACAATGTGAATAATATGGGACCAAGGACCGAGCCTTGGGGTACACCATAGTGGATTTGCTGAGTAGAGGATATGTCGGTTCCTAAACTCACAATATATTTTCTCGAACGAAGAAAGCTCTGGATAATTTTGATAAGCGATATTGGCAGCTTAAGTTTTAGTAGCTTATAAATCAAGGCATCGTGCCATACCGTATCAAAGGCTTTTTCGATGTCTAGAAGAACCACTCCCGTTGACTCCTTGTCGATGAATTTACCAGCTATGTGGGTTTTAAAGCACAAGACTTGGTGGATTGTGCTGTGACCACCACGGAAACCGAACTGAAAGTTTGGTAAGATGCTATTGTCTTCCACAAAACGATCAATCCTTTCCTTAATGATTTTTTCTAAGAGCTTACTTAAACAGCTAAGTAGACTAATAGGTCTGTAGCTTTCGGAGCTGTTCTTCGGTTTGCCGGGTTTCGGGATAGGTATTACCTTTGCTGTTTTCCAACAGTCCGGAAAATAACAATTCTTAAGATAAGCGTTGAAAATGAACGTTAAATAGTTCCTTGCAGCAAGTGGAAGTGCTTTGATTAATTTGTTGTTAATATTATCGAGACCCGCAGCCTTTTTTGATTTCGATTTTTTCATCAATTCTTTAACTTTGCTGATATTAGTTGCGTAAGTACTTTCAGCTGGTGTTTGAGAAAGTACATGGATAGTGTTAGCAACTTCAGCTTCAGTATACGCGTCGCTTAGATGCATAGATATGGAGTGGTTCTTACTAAACGTTTAAGCAAGTAGGTTGGATTTCTCCACTGAAGAAATAAACAACTTGTCGTGAACTTTAAACGGGGGAATGCTTGACCCTCTCTTTTTCATAATTTTTGATATTTTCCAGAACGGTTTGCTTGCTTTGTCAAGAGAGGAGAGGTGTTTATTCCAACACTTGTTCCTATATGTTGAGATTTCGTTTTTAATGATATTATTTAAGACTTTAACATTAACTAGAAAACAATCGATTCTATAACGCACCCATTTTCTTCTTTCAAAGTTTCGTAGCCTAATCAGATGTAAGATGTTTTCAGGAAGCGGTGCCTTATCAACTGGAGCAGTGGAACATTTAGGTATCGCAAGATCGGCCGCTCTATTGATAACAGAAACAAAATTATTATATATATATCAATGTGCTCGCTGCAGGTTATAGAATTTAGGCTGGTATCACCTAGAACCAAGTTCGTGTTTATATATGATTTATAACAATTCCAGTTGGCGGCGGAATAGTTGTGGTATAAACTGCTACGATTTACAGCTACTGTATGATTCACTGTGAGGCTGATCGGAAGGTGGTCTGAACTTAACGCATTTAGAGTTAATGGTACTGTGCAGTAATTTGGAATATTAGTGATATATAGATCAAGAGTTGAGGGGTTCTTGTTAGCACTCACTGGGATATAGGTGGGGAGAAGTGGATAAAGTATGGAAAAACTTGGGCTGGATTTAGTAACATCTAGTAAAATGTTACCCCAGCAGTTTGCCCTAAGACAATTCCACGACTGATCTCTGCAGTTTAGATCACCACCAATAATTACCTTGTTTCGAGTGTTGACTCATTATAATTTTTGCAGATCCCGCTTAAAGTAAGTAGATTTCTCAATGTTTCTATTTCCACCAAGGAAATAGACCGAAAAGAGACTCACCTTGGAGTTATCACTTGATGTTACATCTATACTAATTTCCTCAATTAACTTAACGTGCAATGAAGGACGGAAGGAATGTTCTATATATTCTTTCACAACAATGGCGACACCTCCACCACTAGCATGTACCCTGTCTAGGCGATAACATATGTAATTTTGATGTGAGAAAGAAATGTCTTGTTTGAGGCAGGTTTATGAAACAAGTGCAATGTCAATATTAAAATTTATCAAGAAACTAAAAAATGCATGCTTTTTGTTTTTGATGCTTCTCGCATTCCAAGTTATGATGTTGGTTCCCGGGGACGGAGCCCCAGGGCCGTGGTCGTCTGGTGAGGCGGGGATCGGGAAAGAGCCGTCCGCCCTGGATTGGAGCCGACGAGTGTTCCGTCTCTGGAAGGGATTTGCCGATGGGATGCGGCCTTTGGCCGGTGAGGCCGGAATGGTGAGCCTGATGCGGCTTCTTCCATGGCACCGTCCGCGGGTCCTGGTGGAATGACTGTTGCGGACCCAGTGCCTACTGGGCTGGTCGATGTACCGCCTCTGCTGGACTACGGAGAGGCGTGCTGGTTGATTCTTGAATGCGTGCCGCCCGCCAAGCGGGGCATTGCTCTCTTCTATCTCTATGGGGGTGGCTACATATGGTAGCGGTTTTTGACCATCGGTTGATGGAAGGTGGACCCGTTCCTCTGGGTCGGAGTTGTAAGTTCCGAGCATCGGAACAGGAGCCAGGTTGAGCTTGGGGCAGGCGGCACTCTGGTTGGCGGCCTGCTGATGCATACTCATTGGGAGTGTATGCGGTTCTCGTCTATAGGCTGTCGGACTGAGGACCGCTGATGTCACAGGGGACTGTCGTTGGACACCTTTGCCTTGGTCGGCATCGCTTGTCTTAATGGGGGAGACTGGGTCGAGCGCGAACGAAGCCTCGAGCAGTCTCGGGAGTTGGGCATCATTGCCTTTGTCGGCGTCGCTTGCCTTAATGGGGGAGACTGGGTCGAGCGCGAACGAAGCCTCGAGCAGTCTCGATAGTTGGTCATCAGTGCCTTGCTCGGCGGGTTTCTCTGCAGCAGGCTCTTTTCCTGGGCTGGGTGCCTCAGAACTGTTGGCATCCGTCGTCGCTGGTGCTGTTGCACTGGCAGCTGCTGGTGCCATCTTACTGGAATCAGCCTTGTGTGGTGTCGCTTTAGCGGTGATGGAAGTTGCTGCAGTTGTCACTTCTTTCACTGCCTCTGGATCCTTTTTGGGTTCTTCTTAAGTTAAGTTCTGTTTATTCTCGTCTTCTCTTCTAATCTTATCTGTCTAAACTCGACTAACTTCCAATCTCAACTACTTCTTAACTTCTCTCTCAACTCAACTTTCCAATCTCAACTAACTCGTCTGTATCTCAACTGACTTTACAATAAAAAAAAAAAAAAAAAAAAAAAAAAAAAAAAAAATGGGTGGCGAGATGGCCGACTTTGGCGAGACAAGGACAGATGTGTCCTTCATCTTGTCTCTGGCTTCTGGTCATCTTGTGATAACCAGAATCACCCACATCCGTGAGTGTTTGTGGCGTCTTGTACTGTGCGTTCGTGTGTGTGGTTTGTTAATAGTAGACCCTATGGGATGGGTCCAGGAATCCTCTATTATAGAGGGGAATGTTGTTGGGAAGGGTGCTTTCTTCAGTTTTGTACTGAAGAAGAAATTGTGGGTGTTTGATCCGAAGAGATCGAGAGAGAGTAGGGTCAAGAACGCTAGAGTCCCGTACAAGTAGGTTCTCGCTGTTCTGAATGTTTTCGAGGTACTTATATGCTAATTGAAGCAAGTACTCGTCGATAGGGGTAATGGAGGCACCTTCGTATAGGTGAGAGTTCGGGTAATGACGACCGTCAGGCCTTCTAGAATGATTAGTGCATCTTCTGAGGAGTTTCCTTTCGAAAACCCGAAGTCTTTCCATTTGAGCCGAAGATATGCAGGACCATATGGGAAAGGCGTACGATATTCCAGATCGGATTAGCTGCTTATAGCAGAGAAGCTTGACTTTGGTGTCAACTTTGTTGCTCCACTTCAAGATGTTGTGCAGTTGCTTAGACCGACCGAGCCCCCTTTGGAGAATGTGGGTCACATGTTTGATGAAATACATTTTTGGGGTATAGATGACCCCAAGATATTTCATCCTGTCCTGTGGTCTAATCGTAGTATCTCCCATTTTTATTCGAATATTCTGTGAATATCGAGAAGCAGGTTGGGAGTGTTTACTACTCAGAATTATGGCTACTGCTTTGGATAGGTTAAGTCGAATTTTCCATCGACTGTAATACTGATACAGTTCGTCCAAGTGACGGTTGAGTCGATTTGTTGCGAGATTAGGGCCTTTGGTTGACGTGTACACCAGGACGTCATCCGCATAGCATATCTGGTTTACTCTCCCGTCCACAGGGCGGGGAATGTCGGAGGTGTAAATATTGAATAAGATGGGGCCTAGAATGGAGCCCTGTGGTACGCCTGCAACGGGAAAGCTTTCCATTCACTAACTGACTTTACAATAAAATGTTCCCTCTTCTTATATAAGTTTAAGTTCTAATCTACTGTAAATTATAATTTGACCAAAATCAATTTTATCAAAGTATTACTTACTCTACTGAGACTTTTAATTTTGAATAAACTTTGAACGAAAATCAAAGAGCCATGTTTCAAATGAAAAAAGGGCATGTTATGAACAAAGGGGCATGTTATGAAAAAAGGGGCATGTTATGAAGTGTATTGAAATTGCTTTGATATAGAATATAGTGGATGCTTATTTATGATATGTATTAGATGAGAATGTTAGATATGTTAGGAGAAGGTTTTAAGGACGTGTTAGATAAATAATGAGATTCAGTGTTAAAGTTAATAATCATAAGGACAGTAGTATTCTGGAATACTACAGTAGGCAGATCACATGTGGCGCATAGACTGTCATCATTAAGAGTATGCTGCGTATTCCCGACGATATCCGAAAATACCATAAATGTCATGGCTGGAAGGACACCATTCGACACTACATCTAAGGAAACCGCTACTTTGCATGGGGTTCACGCACAAGCCGCCCAAGAGGAGCGCCGGCCAATGTCCAGTTGAATAGTATGCGGGCGGAACCTGACATCCCACATCGAAGATCGTACCGGCACGATCACGGGTGGTTCCAAAAGACCGTCACTAACGGGGGATAAGAGGAGGAAGCGAAATTACTGCTGACAGCCCTTGCTATTGACCAGAAGGGGCGGGAACCAGTCGGGCACTCAGGGAGTCTATTAGTCACTCTGAACTTGTAAGCCTTCTTCGCGCTACCAATCGCTTGGTTGCACGCGTTTCTGATTCTAACAAATTTGGTTCTGTTAACCTCGGTGGGATTAGAGCGCCATGGCTTAAAAGCTCTATTTTTATAAGTAGAGATCTCAATCCAAAGAGAATGGCAACGAAGGTGGAATTCTTCCACCAAAGGAAGATGGACCCACACCATCATAGCTGATATAGAAACCTTGGTGAAAGGAAACCCTGGCAAGTTGAACTACCACCTAACTCAGCTGATGTTAGGAGATGGATGCTTTCGACAATCCCCGCACAAGTATAATCACCCATCGGGACTAGTACCCTGAAGACAAAATAGAAAATACGGAACACGTAGTCATAAATAATAGGATAATGGGAATAAAGGCCGGGGGAAGGTGAATTTAGTCGGTAAAAATCAGGCATCCATCTGGATCGGTCCAAGTTCTACTTTCTATCGAAAAAAAGACAGGCACTCGGTCTTTAGCTGTAACGCACAAATATGAAATGTTATGTGATCATTCCTTCTCATTACAATATCCAGTTGCTAAGATTTATCAAACCAACAAACTTTCACTGACTACCACATTTCACGACAAAAGAGGCACGCCTGTTAGGTTAATGATACACACTTTTTATTTTTAAAGATTTAACTTTATCTTAATACAATATTGTGAATGGAAAAAGTACAATATTCGATCGTGGATTTTTGATTTTGATTTTTACGACTCGCAAAAATAAAAATGCAATTTATACTTTTTATCACTAGTTCACTTAACGTGATTTCAACAAACAATCGGGGAATAATTTTATAGTTTATTTGAGTAAAACTTTATGAAATATAATTCAACAATTTTAACGATACGGGCAATGTCATTGTTAACTTCTTCTTTTTTTTTTTTCTCCTTTAGCCGTCAACATCTCAGTGCAGCCACGCATTTACTTCGTTCTTCGATGTGTACCTCATGCAATATCCCTTCTTTTAGATTTTCTTTATTATGTCGATAAAGTCTTATCCGTCATTCTTATCGAGTACTTCAGAGCGAACTGACGTTCGCTCATAACATAGGTAAAACACGTGTTTGTGAAGGTGTGTAAAACGCACGTGTCAGTAAAACTGTGTGATGTGCTGGTGTAAAATTACGTTTAGTACTTTAAATTAACAGAAGTGTGTTAAAACAGTGAAAGCCAGTAGTAACGAATGCTGGGCCACAGCCCCAGTGATGACCAACAATTCATCATTGAGCGCAAAAGAAGAGCCACCGACATTTTACTTACCGCAACAAAGAAATCGACAACCATGGAGGCACAAGATATGGACACGCCAAAAACATAAGACCAGCACCCATCTACATTAAATATATAACAAACATCAAGTTAATTATGATGCTGGAAAGTAACTTAGCCCACCAAGATTTCACCACAAACGCAAGAGGAGCTTCGACTTCCGTCAAAACAACCACTTTAACGGATCACAACAAGGCGGTAGAAAAACTTGCACAACATAAACTTGAATATTTCGCTTTCCAACATGAATAGTTAAAACCAGCGACTTTTATCATAAGACATATTGCAGCAGAAATATTCAGGATCTGTCCGGAACTGAAAATAAACAGGTTGGACCACCTCCAATCGCCATACATGCGGACTAACAAGACTCTGCATCTACGTATTATACAAATTCCTCCAACTGATGTCACCCGGCTCAACTATCTATTCACGCATAAAAGTGCGGTTGAGGAACCAGATAAACAAAACGTCCTTCATTGCAAAAGATGCCAATGCTCAGGACACTTGGCGGCCGTATGTCATCTAAGCATACGATGCGTAAAGTGTGCAGAGCAACATAAACCTGGAGAATGTAAGGACAGCCCGCCTGGGATGGAACCAGGAACAATCTAAACAACAAACCCCGATGGATCCATTACAACAAAGGAAATCGCATTGACGTGCAGTAACTGCGGAAGACCCCACCCTGCTAACTGCTCTCAATGGTTTCTCCAAAGGCGAACAACACACATGGCAACGAGCAAACCTTCACCATGTCAGAAATGTCATACGATAAAGTTTCCAAGGATTCCCATAACATGACAAAAAAGCACCTTTCATAATAGGAGGAGACTGAGACGGAGTCTACGTTTTCGCGCGGTCCAATCTGGTTTGCCAGCGGATGGAGGCGTTGGAAATCAATAATATGGACATCATATGGTTGAGGGTCGTGCTGAGGAATTCCGTTAAATTTCTTTGTTGTCTTTACCGCTCCCCGAATGACGATCGACCGACCACATTTTTCGAACATCTTTCATATACCGTCGACAGGATACCGATCAACCACCCAGCTTCTGAAATTGTTGTCCCTGGTGATTTCAATGTGCACAATTCCGACTGGTTGTTATATTCTAACAGAACCGACGAGGCTGGGAGGCTGGCGGAGATGTTTGCTGTAGGCCACAACTTGACTCAACTCGTGGGGGAACCAACGCGAGTGCCGCATGCCCGAGGCGATTATGCGAACACCCTGGATCTGTTTTTGACATCCGAACCGAGTATTTATACCGTAGAGGTTTCTGCGCCACTGGGAAACTCAGATCACTGCTTGGTATCTGTCGCGCAAGCACTTGCGTATCAACCGAATAACCGGCCTAGGCAGCTTCGCCATGTGCGGAAGTATGGGGCTGCTAACTGGGACGAATTGCGAGATTTCTTCGCATTCTTTCCATGGTCAGAGGTGTGGTTCGGAAACCCCGATGTTAACGCTTGCGCCGAGTCGGTATCAGAGATTATTCTTCTGGGGATGGAGATGTATATTCCACATTCCATCAAACAAAGTTCGTCTGATAAACCTTGGTTTGACAAAAAATGCGAGCTGATTACAGCGGCAAAAAATAGAGCTTTTAAGCAATAGCGCTCCAATCCCACCAATGCTAACAGAGCGAACTTTGTTAGAATCAGAAACGCGTGCAACCAGGCGATTGATACCGCGAAGAAGGCTCACAACGACAGGGTGATCAATAAGCTCCTTCGGTGCCCAACTGGTTCGCGCTCCTTCTGGTCCATGGCAAGGGCTGTCAGCGGTAACTTCACATCCTCCTCTTTCCCCCCGTTGGTGACAGACAGCGGGACATTAGTCACGAATCCAAAGGATAATGCTAATGTATTCGCGAATTTATTTTCCGCGAATTCAAACCTCGATCCCGGCCTTTTGGAGCCACCTGTGATCTCGCCGGTACAGTCTTCGATGCGGGATGTGAGATTTCGTCCGCACACTATTCAACCCATTCTGCGTGAACTGGATTGTAGGAAGGCAACCGGCCCGGACGGAATACCGGCAATAGTCCTTAAGAACTGTGCTCCAGAACTATCGCCGGTTCTTGGCAGACTCTTCCGCTTATCTTATGCACGGAGGACCTTTCCTGCCTGCTGGAAAATCGCTCGAGTTCAGCCAATCCCAAAGATGGGAAAAAAGTGTCTCCCACAAAATTACCGTCCGATAGCATTACTCTCTATTTTATCCAACATAATGGAAAAAGTCATCAATACAGAATTGGTTAAGTATTTGGAGTGCAACGGACTTCTGAATGACCGTCAATACGGATTCCGTGGCAGGCGGTCCATGGGAGACCTCTTGACACTTATAACCGATATATGGACATCTGCGATTGAACGGCATGGTGAGTCATGGGCGGCCGCATTGGATATCTCCAAGGCTTTTGATCGCGTCTGGCACGGGGCACTGCTCAGCAAACTTCGTTCATATGGACTTTCCCAACAGCTTTGCGACTGGACGAAAAGCTTCCTTGAGAATCGATCGATCCGGGTTGTTGTGGACGACGAGTGTTCGGATCTGTATCCTGTTAATTCGGGGGTGCCTCAAGATTCTATTTTGGCTCCAACCTTGTTTTTGCTTCACATAAATGATTTGTTGGAGACAACGGATAACAGGGTGTTCAGTTTCGGCCGATTGCTGCTTCAACGTCGCACCAGCTGAGATGTAGACAGATTGACTCTCTGAACCAGGATCTAGATAAAGTCCTGCAGTGGGGAAAGGCCAATCTTGTCGACTTCAACGAAATGAAGACCCAGTATACAACATTCACAAAGAAAACTGGATCATCGGTTCCACAGCTGATGATGAGTGGCCGGGCCCTCGAGACTGACGAAAGTTTGAAATTGCTCGGCGTCACGGTCTGTGGGAATGTATCATGGCATAAACACGTATCGGGTATCGCCAGATCAGCCTCAGGAAAACTGAGTTCTCTTTTTAGAGCCAAGAAATATTTTACCCCGGCCCAACTTCTTCTCCTATATAAATCCCAAATTAGACCCGCGCTCGAATATTGCTCTCATGTTTGGAGCTCGGCTCCTAAACATACCCTCGACCTACTTGAGAGCGTACAGAGACGAGCGATCCGCCTGGTCGGGGACTCGGCGCTGACGTCGGGACTACAGTCGCTATCACATCGAAGGCGCGTAGCCGACCTTTGTCTGTTTTACAGATAGTATCACGGGTGCTGTTCTTCGGAGATTCTTGGCATTGTTCCACGCAATTCGGTTTATATGCGCTCCACAAGACAGTCCGACGGATCGCACCTGTTTGTGGTTCATCTCCCGACGGCGCGAACATCCCTGTATCAGAACTCGTTCCGTTACAGAGCGGGGAAGCTGTGGAACTCCCTACCCACGCGAGCGTTCCCGGAGCGTTACAACCTGCAACTGTTCAAAAAGAATTGCAACAGTTATTTGATGGCATCTCGGGGCGCCCACTCGACGCTATAGGTTCGCCTCTCCCGAGAGAAGTCTAATAAAAAAAAAAAAAAAAAAAGTCTTACAGACTATACTTTGACAGAGAATTCAAACCTCCCTGCTGAAATTGATCAAGCAGCCTTAAAAATAGAGCAAATACTAAAAAAAATGCCCACTTCAGCCACACACCTACATCCATCCCTCATAATCACCTAGGAAAACCTTTACCCAACATCCTTACAAAACTGTTACGCGTAAAAAGACAGCTTAGACGAAAACTACATAGCAGTTACTCACCTTTTATTAAAAATCAAATCCAACTCTTGACTACCCTGATAAATGGACAACTAAAAGAATTTGCCGACTAGGCTTACACATCTATACTTAACAATATTAAACACTATCGGGAGTTATTCAAAAACATCAACCGACTAACGGGTCGAAAATACAAACCCTGAATCGATTATATTATTAACCCTACTAACAATCACCCAGCCCAATCAGATATTGACATAGCAAACTGTCTAGCTAATCACTTTTATAAAATCCATCAATAAAACGACTCCCTCTCAATCTCCAATTTTCAAGTTACTGTAAACGATTACATCTCACGCACAATGATCCCATCCTTCACGAATTTCATGGCGGAATTCAACGAAACAAACAAAGCGTCACATCCTATCCTATCAACAGACTAACGGGTCGAAAATACAAACCCCGAATCGATTATATTACCAACCCCAGTAACAATCACGCAGTCCAATCAGATATTGACACAGCAAACTGTCTAGCTCTGGCACAAGACTAATGACCTTGCCCGGAAAAACAAATTATCATGAAAATTATAACAAGCCTCAAGACTTGCTAAAAAAGGCCAAGACCGGTTCCCGGTTGTAGTGCCGATGATGATGAAACTGTCTAGCTAATCACTTTTATAAAATCCATCAATAAAACGACTCCCTCTCAGTCTCCAATTTTCAAGTTACGGTAAACGACTACGTCTCACGCACAATGATCCCATCCTTCACTCCTTTCTTCGCGGAATTCAACGAAACAAACAAAGCGTCACAACCTCTGGATAATGCGATCTTCCTAAAGGCAGGCGAATTATCTGAATTTATAACATCACTCAACAACAAAAAGTCGACAGGCGTAGATGGAATTCCAAACCTTCGTTACAAAAAACTGGAAAACTGAAAAACCACGGTTATAGTCCCTATCAATAAGTCCAGTCCTTCCAACAAGCCCAGCAACTATCATCCGATATCGTTATTAAACACATTAAGCAAGATACTGGAATGCAAGATATATCGAAATCTCCTCTCATTTGCTAATGACAACGTTATTATCCCAAATTCCCAGTTTGGATTTCGCTCACAACATTCCACCTGTCATGCTCTGTTAAAACTAACGCACGATGTCACAACTAATCTTCAAAACCAAAGCTCGATGGCATATCTACAGCATTCGACTGTGTTTGGATCTCAGGACTGCTTTACAAGCTGCACTACATATTTGGATTAAACACCCACGCCATCAAACTTCTCACTGCCTACCTCTCTGGTAGAAAATTCATGGTCAAAATAAATACTTCTATCTCCCAATCGTATAATATAACCACAGGGGTTCCGCAGGGTTGAATTCTTGGACCACTATTACACCTCCTCTATACTTCAGACATACCGCAGCCTCAATCACCCGATACCGCAATGTTGAAATACGCTGATGACACCATAGTCTACTCCAGCAGCAAGTTTGTAAAAGAGGCAAGAAAGCACATTAATAACTTCCTCCCAAATCTATCAACATACTTCAATAAATGGAAAATTCGCCTAAATCCTGATAAAACCCAACTTATAGTGTTTAAAGGTAAAAATGAGCATTGCACAAACAACACAAGGCGCACCCACAACAAAATTAGACTCAAACTAAATAACATCCAGATAAAACTTTGCAACACTTTAAAATATCTGGGAATAACCTTTTCCAATGACCTTTCATTCTCCACCCACATTAAAAATACGTTACGTAAAGCCACAATACAAATGAATCTCTCTAGAACAGTGATGTGGAAACCCAACGGTCTCTCCCACAAAGTCAAACTGCTCATCTATAAACAAATAATCGGACCCACACTCGCATATGCGTGCCCACTGTGGTATCATATAACACCAGCCCAAATGGAGAAGCTACGCACTTTCGAAAGAAAGTGCTTCAGGTTGGTCACCGGCCTCAACCGACAACACAACTCTTACATGTATTACAATAAGAGCTTGCTATACAATGCCACTAATATTGACCGTCTCGATAGACGCTACCTAGAGCTGTCTATCAAATTTATTGAAAACCTCCCAAATAATCCCAACCCCATAATAACTTCACTACTACCAACTCCTCTAGATAACAGGGCTCACTATCTGAATTGTCTCCACACCAGAAGTTTCTTCACCTCTGGAAGATTGGCTAATAACTCCAACGAGGTAGTGTACCATAACATCGAGCTGGCACCCAATCAGTTCAAATACTGTAACATACAACCATTCACCAACATCCTGCTTTTTGACGAACAACCGGAAAGTGTTACCCCACCCGAGAGCACTAACTGACCATATACCACGCCAACCTACCTCCTTAACCATCAATCCCTATATTCCCCAACTCACATTACATATTTAACTTATTATAAAATTAATGAGGTTAAGCTAGAATAAATTAGAGTTAAGTTAAGTATTAGATTAGATTAAATAAAAAAAATAAAAATCCTGGTTTTCTGACCTTTTCGAGGAAAACTGTTAATATTAAAGCCTATAATAGTCAAATAGTTATTCACACATTCAGTTATGTTTGAAAAATGTGTAATGTATACATGTAAACAATTGTATCACTTGAATTATCAGTTAGCTATAGTACTTAATGTGGCCCCTCGATAGTATAGTGGTTAGTATACCCGCCTGTCAGGCGGGAGACCGGGGTTCGATTCCCCGTCGGGGAGCCTCTGGCGCAAGACTAATGACCTTGCCCATGTTTATTTACCTATGCCGTACATCGCTGAACATCTCTTAGAATAGCAAATAATTTGCACTATGATGACCGTGTACGGGTGGAGATATATGCCAAAGATATTCTCGAATACCTTAAAGCCTTCGCTGCCGCATGCTTGCGCTTATACGAGACATCATTTGTTCCATTTAGGATAACGTTTCATAGGTGCACTGGTGGCATAGAGATTTCTTCCCAACTATTAGTCAATATATTTTTTTATGGCCAACATTTTCGTGAATTAATGTGATCTTGATGATGGACAAGTGTGCCAAAAATATTATTGTATATCGTCATGTGGTTCTTCCCACAAATTTATTCGCTCTTGGGCGCCGCCAGGTACATTTTTGAAACATGACTTAAAAAAGGGGAAACCGTGGCGGTTCCGCAATTCCCCACGGTTCCTTTACCTAAAATACCCCCCATAACTTCCATCCAGTATGTATCAACTTTCTGCTAATGCATTAAGCACCTGTAAAAGCTTCACGCAATAAAATTTACCAAATGTATTTACCTAAAAGTTCCTGGAAGAGAATTCTTATCTGCATTCATTTATTCGAATTCAGAATTCCTCTTAAGAATTCTGTTCCAAACAGCATATTCCTGAAAAGAAAACTTATCGGTTCACATATAATGTAACCGCATAGTCCGGGAATCTTAGCCTTGAGTTGGCTATTCCCAGCCTAACATGTGTACAACTTGTCATACATACACATCGATTCATTGCCCAACTGCCAAGCAGCGTCGGGCAGCTGGTTTGTTCAGCTGGCATATACCCGACCATGATCCCTCGCCTTTGCCAAAAACTAATTATCCAGCATATACAAATGCAAGCAATTCGTTTTGGCCACCGATCCAAGAGAAGACATACAATTTTCATTGTATAAAGCACCGCAACCATTGGCACCTTTTCCAATGTCTATTCGTATATTTACACGAGGGCGTCACTCATCTTTTATGATGCCCTCGTCTCATCTTTTCTCTTACCACATTTCTTCGAAGTATCGTCGTCTATTTATTTAGACGCGATGTAGTTCGATGTACGATTTTCTCGATCTCTTTGTCCTTGCCGCCTGCCTGATTTGTTTTGCCATTGCCTCCGCGCATATGTAAACAATCTGATCTCAACGATCGATCTCACACACACCACCATGATCAGCATTACGAGATCTGGTTCTCTGTTCCTACAAGAGAGACTTTACGTTTCTCTGGTGGTAGGTAAATCTTTTCTCTAGTGAAGGGAAATACTTTCTCTCTCAGGGAAAATGCCCCTAAAAATTTCCCTCGTAGCGAATTAGATCTGCACGAGATGATTATCGCTGAGTCAATTTCCATCCGCTAACCACAATGGTCATGCCGCTCCCGGTGACGCGAATATAGTAGAGTCGCAAAGTTAAAAGATTCTCAATTTGATGGGTTGATCATTTTATTGCTAATAACCCCGGTGGAGTTCACGTTAAGTGATTTCTAGCATAATGGGTCTCGGCCTCAAATAATACGAATATTGGGGTGAGTAATAGTCAAATGTACCACATGCATTCAAAATCAATCTACATACGTCCAAAATCAATGTACATTTCCTTATCCGCCCGCCCTTGCCACACTTTTAGTATCTTTGAAAATTAGGGGTATCCTAAAACGCGATTAGTGCGAGTATTTTCCTCACCAACTTATCAATCGAACATGTTGGCAACCGTAAGGACATGGACAAAGTTCCACATGAAGACAACCTTGATGTATACAAAATCAGCATAAGTCAAACTTTATTTTAAGTGCCGTATCCGAATTTCCTATTTAGCGTTTACGGTGTGTATTCATTGCATGTGCCGATGTTGCTTTTGTATAGCTTATCCACTTCCCTTTTACCGTCAGCACTGCGTGTTTATTACGTGTGTTAATCACAAATAATGACTTCTGCAAAAACCAGTGTAAAGAAATGTTCGACACTGCTTTGATGTTGATTGCACTTGATTACACTCAATATCGTACGTTCTTCCACTACGATTAAAGGAATCAATTTTTAGGAGACGCTTAAGCATGTTCCAAGACTATATACGCTTCTTGCTTAAAAACGATAATGCAACGAGCTTTAAAAATCAAGTGCAACAAAGCGATGACTCTTATACAAGTCTTGAGTTAAGGCACATTCTCGGAGAATTGTTCGAACACGGAAACCCCATGTACAACACTAATTTGCTGATAGTCAAAAACATTTGATTGAATGACTTCAGACAGCCATCAAAGGGCCAAAATCAAAGAGCCGCTCGTTATGTTTAACACCTTGTTCATAGTACGAAAACAAGTGTTCTCAATAAAGCCACTCCCCAGTGTACGCAAAGGCAAAATTTATAGCTTTGCACCCCTTTATATAGAAGTTCCATATGACGCATGGGCCATTAGTCGCTCCCAGAGTCACACGAACGGATTTGTCATTAACATATAATTGAAAACCAACGCCAACTGAAAAACGGAGTGAATTAATTTCGGAACTCACGAAAATGAGAGTTCCTTTTATAGTATCTATTTTTATAGCAGTGTTGCGTGCGGTTTCTATCGAAGCGCAACAGGTAAGATAACCTTCTTCTGAATATGAAAAAGCAACTTAAAGAGGATCCTTCTTATTTAGAATTTATGCACAGGGGAAGTGGACGGAACATTCATTGCAGACAACTCATCATGTTGGCAATTTTATGTTTGCCATAATGGTGAACCGACTCAACAAAATTGTAATAGTGGAAGTTATTTTAACGATACTCTCTTAAATTGTGTGCCGGATGTGAACAAAAGTTGTATTCGATCAGATTGCCACGAGGAAGGAGCCTCTAGTCCTCATCCCAGCAATTGTTCGATGTTCAACATTTGCTATAATGGTCAATTAGTTGAACAGGTTTGTGATAATGGAAGTTACTTCGACAGCGTAGCTTTATATTGTACTCCAAACATTAATCACACGTGTGTCCAAACAGAATGTACTAGTGAAGGATCATTTAGCCCACATCCTTCTAATTGCTCACTATTCAACGTTTGCCATAATGGCAAACTAGTAGAACAAAATTGTGAGCCCGACAGTTATTTTGATGATCGCATATTAGCTTGTGTTCCGGATGTCAACAACACCTGCTCTAGTAGTAAGTGTTTAATAGATGGAACCTATAGCCCTCACCCGACAGAATGTCAATTATTTTACGTTTGCTATAACGGTTCACTCATTGAGCAATCCTGTCTCAATGGTAGTTACTTCAATAAAACTCTTTTGTATTGCTTACCCGATGTTAACAGGACATGTCAGCCGACAACCCCTCAGCCTTGCACGTGTATAGGTGGATATACTGAAGGTGAATTTATAGCAAGCCCTGACAGTTGTTATTCTTACTTTGTGTGTACGCAAGGGGATCTAAAAGAAGAAAACTGTGGTAAGGGCAACTATTTCAACAATTACACCAAAAGGTGTCAGAGAGATACCACAGGGCAGTGTTGGCCGCAAAAAAATGCCTGCTCCGGAGGTTATACCGAAGGTGAGCTCATTCCTCACCCCAGTGAGTGCTACTCTTACTACATCTGCAGTGAAGGTGAACTCGTGCAGGGAAACTGCGGCTTTGGAAACGTCTTTGATCAAAATGAAAAAATGTGTATCAAAGATGAAAAAGGAACCTGTTGGCCATCATCATGCCAATGCCCCGAAGGACACACTGAAGGCGAAGTAATAGGGAATAGTGACAGTTGCAGCTCTTACTTTATATGCACTCAGGGCAAATATATTGCACATAATTGTGAAGTGGGAAGTTACTTTGATAACCAAACCAAGACTTGCCTCGAAGATCACAATGGCATCTGTTGGCCGCAAACAACGCCTTGCCCCGAGTCCATTAATTTAAAGACCTCTTTGGATGTCTGCCCTGAAGGTATTCGAAACGGTGACAGAATTCCCTTCCCAAAAAGTTGTTTCATGTATTACGTTTGCCAAGACGATGTACTTGTCGAAAAAGCATGTTCCTATGGCTACTACTTCGATGAAACTCTGCGAAGTTGCAGCCTTGATACAGCAAGCCATTGCTGGCCACTACCGATATCAGTAAACTCAACGGAAACCGCAAATAAATGTCAAAACGGTGATTTGCTCCCTCACTTAACCGATTGTTCAATGTTTTACATATGCGATCAGACGAAACTTGTTGAAATGTCCTGCGGAGAGGGCAATTATTTCAATAATTTTACCAGCAGTTGTGATAGAGATACAAATAGTATCTGTTGGCCAAAAGCAAGGGCCATAAAGCCATCCGATCACAAGATCGCAGCTCGCTCTGCATCTTCACTCCTTGATCAGTTCGAAAAACAATGCACCGCCCGACTGAAGGACGGCGAATTCATATCTGATCCATCAGACCTTAGATATTACTTCCTTTGCATCGGCGAGAGACTAATCGAAGGCGACTGTGGTCCTGGCAATTATTTCAATCTCCTTGCAAAATCATGTGAATCCCAACGAAAACAACAAAACGCACATTCCGTGGACTTAGTTCTACAACCAGTTCATGAATGTGAAAACGGTTTAAAGGATGGAGAATTTACCGCCAATCCATTAGCGTGCAACAAATACTTTATCTGCAGTGATGGTAAACTTGTGGAAGGTATTTGTGGAGGTGGAAACTATTTCAATGCTGAGACTAAACTTTGTGAGCCGAAGGATGAAAGCCCCTGTGCAGAAAATAAACCCCCACAGACCTGCCCAAGTGGAATGAAAGAAGGAGAATTCACCGCTAATCCATTGGCATGCAACAAGTATTTTGTGTGTAACAATGGCAAACTTGTGGAAGGTGTTTGTGGAGCAGGAAATTACTTCAATGATGCGACTAAACTCTGTGAACCAAAAGACGAAAGCCCTTGTGCTGAACCGAAGCCACCAAAGACTTGTCCAAATGGAATAAACGAAGGAGAATTCACCGCTAATCCATTGGCATGCAACAAGTATTTTGTGTGTAACAATGGCAAACTTGTGGAAGGTGTTTGTGGAGCAGGAAATTACTTCAATGATGCGACTAAACTCTGTGAACCAAAAGACGAAAGCCCTTGTGCTGAACCGAAGCCACCAAAGACTTGTCCAAATGAAATGAAAGAAGGAGAATTCACCGCTAATCCTTTGGCATGCAACAAGTATTTTGTGTGTAACAATGGCAAACTTATGGAAGGTGTTTGTGGAGCAGGAAATTACTTCAATGATGCGACTAAACTCTGTGAACCGAGAGATGAAAGCCCTTGTGCCGAACCGAAGCCACCAAAGACTTGTCCAAATAGAATGAAAGAAGGAGAATTCACCGCTAATCCATTGGCATGCAACAAATATTTTGTGTGTAACAATGGGAAACTTGTGGAAGGTGTGTGTGGAGCAGGAAATTACTTCAATGATGCGACTAAACTCTGTGAACCGAAAGAAGAAAGCCCCTGTGCCGAACCGAAGCCGCCAAAGACTTGCCCAAATGGAATGAAGAAAGGAGAATTCACCGCTAATCCTTTGGCATGCAACAAGTATTTTGTGTGTAACAATGGCAAACTTGTGGAAGGTGTTTGTGGAGCAGGAAATTACTTCAATGATGCGACTAAACTCTGTGAACCAAAAGACGAAAGCCCTTGTGCTGAACCGAAGCCACCAAAGACTTGTCCAAATGAAATGAAAGAAGGAGAATTCACCGCTAATCCTTTGGCATGCAACAAGTATTTTGTGTGTAACAATGGCAAACTTGTGGAAGGTGTTTGTGGAGCAGGAAATTACTTCAATGCTGAGACTAAACTTTGTGAGCCGAAGGATGAAAGCCCCTGTGCAGAAAATAAACCCCCCCAGACCTGCCCAAATGGGATGAAAGAAGGAGAATTCACCGCTAATCCTTTGGCATGCAACAAGTATTTTGTGTGTAACAATGGCAAACTTGTGGAAGGTGTTTGTGGAGCTGGAAATTACTTCAATGATGCGATTAAACTCTGTGAACCGAAAGACGAAAGCCCCTGTGCCGAACCGAAGCCACCAAAGACTTGCCCAAATGGAATGAAGGAAGGACAATTCACCGCTAATCCTTTGGCATGCAACAAGTATTTTGTGTGTAACAATGGCAAACTTGTGGAAGGTGTTTGTGGAGCTGGAAATTACTTCAATGCTGAGACTAAACTTTGTGAGCCGAAGGATGAAAGCCCCTGTGCAGAAAATAAACCCCCACAGACCTGCCCAAATGGAATGAAAGAAGGAGAATTCACCGCTAATCCATTGGCATGCAACAAGTATTTTGTGTGTAACAATGGCAAACTTGTGGAAGGTATTTGTGGAGCAGGAAATTACTTCAATGGTGCGACTAAACTCTGTGAACCAAAAGACGAAAGCCCTTGTGCTGAACCGAAGCCACCAAAGACTTGTCCAAATGAAATGAAAGAAGGAGAATTCACCGCTAATCCTTTGGCATGCAACAAGTATTTTGTGTGTAACAATGGCAAACTTATGGAAGGTGTTTGTGGAGCAGGAAATTACTTCAATGATGCGACTAAACTCTGTGAACCGAGAGATGAAAGCCCTTGTGCCGAACCAAAGCCACCAAAGACTTGTCCAAATGGAATGAAAGAAGGAGAATTCACCGCTAATCCTTTGGCATGCAACAAATATTTTGTGTGTAACAATGGCAAACTTGTGGGAGGTGTGTGTGGGGCAGGAAATTACTTCAATGATGCGACTAAACTCTGTGAACCGAAAGACGAAAGCCCTTGTGCCGAACCGAAGCCACCAAAGACTTGTCCAAATGGAATGAAAGAAGGAGAATTCACCGCTAATCCATTGGCATGCAACAAATATTTTGTGTGTAACAATGGGAAACTTGTGGAAGGTGTGTGTGGGGCAGGAAATTACTTCAATGATGCGACTAAACTCTGTGAACCGAAAGAAGAAAGCCCTTGTGCCGAACCGAAGCCACCAAAGACTTGTCCAAATGGAATGAAAGAAGGAGAATTCACCGCTAATCCATTGGCATGCAACAAATATTTTGTGTGTAACAATGGGAAACTTGTGGAAGGTGTGTGTGGAGCTGGAAATTACTTCAATGATGCGACTAAACTCTGTGAACCGAAAGACGAAAGCCCTTGTGCCGAACCGAAGCCACCAAAGACTTGTCCAAATGGAATGAAAGAAGGAGAATTCACCGCTAATCCTTTGGCATGCAACAAATATTTTGTGTGTAACAATGGCAAACTTGTGGAAGGTGTGTGTGGGGCAGGAAATTACTTCAATGATGCGACTAAACTCTGTGAACCGAAAGACGAAAGCCCTTGTGCCGAACCGAAGCCACCAAAGACTTGTCCAAATGAAATGAAAGAAGGAGAATTCACCGCTAATCCATTGGCATGCAACAAATATTTTGTGTGTAACAATGGGAAACTTGTGGAAGGTGTGTGTGGGGCAGGAAATTACTTCAATGATGCGACTAAACTCTGTGAACCGAAAGAAGAAAGCCCTTGTGCCGAACCGAAGCCACCAAAGACTTGTCCAAATGGAATGAAAGAAGGAGAATTCACCGCTAATCCATTGGCATGCAACAAATATTTTGTGTGTAACAATGGGAAACTTGTGGAAGGTGTGTGTGGAGCTGGAAATTACTTCAATGATGCGACTAAACTCTGTGAACCGAAAGACGAAAGCCCTTGTGCCGAACCGAAGCCACCAAAGACTTGTCCAAATGGAATGAAAGAAGGAGAATTCACCGCTAATCCTTTGGCATGCAACAAATATTTTGTGTGTAACAATGGCAAACTTGTGGAAGGTGTGTGTGGAGCTGGAAATTACTTCGATGATGCAACTAAACTCTGTGAACCGAGAGATGAAAGCCCTTGTGCCGAACCGAAGCCACCAAAGACTTGTCCAAATGGAATGAAAGAAGGAGAATTCACCGCTAATCCATTGGCATGCAACAAATATTTTGTGTGTAACAATGGCAAACTTGTGGAAGGTGTGTGTGGAGCTGGAAATTACTTCAATGATGCGATTAAACTCTGTGAACCGAAAGACGAAAGCCCCTGTGCCGAACCGACGCCACCAAAGACTTGCCCAAATGGAATGAAGGAAGGAGAATTCACCGCTAATCCTTTGGCATGCAACAAGTATTTTGTGTGTAACAATGGCAAACTTGTGGAAGGTGTTTGTGGAGCTGGAAATTACTTCAATGCTGAGACTAAACTTTGTGAGCCGAAGGATGAAAGCCCCTGTGCAGAAAATAAACCCCCACAGACCTGCCCAAATGGAATGAAAGAAGGAGAATTCACCGCTAATCCATTGGCATGCAACAAATATTTTGTGTGTAACAATGGCAAACTTGTGGAAGGTGTTTGTGGAGCAGGAAATTACTTCAATGATGCGACTAAACTCTGTGAACCAAAAGACGAAAGCCCTTGTGCTGAACTGAAGCCACCAAAGACTTGTCCAAATGGAATGAAAGAAGGAGAATTCACCGCTAATCCATTGGCATGCAATAAGTACTTTGTCTGTTTCAATGGTAAACTTGTGGAAGGTGTTTGTGGAGCTGGAAATTACTTCAATGATGCGACTAAACTCTGTGAACCGAAAGCCGAAAGCCCCTGTGCCGAACCGAAGCCACCAAAAAGTTGTCCAAATGAAATGAAAGAAGGAGAATTCACCGCTAATCCATTGGCATGCAACAAGTATTTTATCTGTAGCAATGGTAAACTTGTGGAAGGTGTCTGTGGGGCTGGAAACTATTTTAACGATGACGCCAAACTTTGTGAACCGAAAGACGTTAGTCCTTGCTCTCAGAGTGATGCATTTAGGGTTTGCCCTAATGGAATGAGTGAAGGTGATTTTCTTGCAAATACAAAGGGGTGTAGTGAGTATTTCATTTGCAGTGGTGGTAAGCTCGTGTGGCACAACTGTGACAGCGGAAATTACTTTAATCGAAATACCAAAGTTTGCGAACCTAGTGCAAGCAATATCTGCTCTGTAAGTGCCGTTTCTTGCTCTGGAGGCCATGTAGCTGGAGAATTTGTGCCTCATAAAGAAGAATGTGATAAATTCCTTGTATGTCACGGAGGAGAGCTTTTGGAACAGGAATGCGGCGTCGGTTACTATTACAATCAAGATAACAAGGAATGCAGTCGTGACATTCATCAATACTGTTGGACGGTTAAATCTTTAAACGATACTTGTGTAGGCGCTCCTGATGGAACTATTCGTCCAGCTGACCAGCATTGTGACAAATATTTTGTATGTCATAAAAATGGAAAAACACTAAAGGAATGTGGCGTAGGCAATATATTTAACAGCGCCACCCTAACATGCACGCATGATACTCACGGTATATGTTGGAAGAGACTCCCACATGTCTGCGCTAACGCAAAACCGGGATTACTCGTTGCCAATCCGACTAATTGTAAAGAGTTCTTTGTTTGCCATAAGGATAGGGCTGTGCTACAGCAATGTGGGAGAGGTCTTTGGTTTAATCCTGATCTTAAAATCTGCCAGCAGGACTTACAAGGTTCTTGTATAGACGCATGTGCAGACATGGAGCTGGACGGTTTATTAGCCCATTCCAATTGTAATCAGTTCTATAAGTGTTCTAATGGCTTAACTGTGGGGGTGCATACATGCCCCAACGACACGAACTTTGATATTAATTTGCGGATCTGTAAGACGTCTGCTGTTTGTGGAACTGATATGTGTGCGACTTCTATAGATGGTCTGGTATATCCCGACAAGACGAATCCAACTAAATTCTATACTTGTAAAAATCGTGTTGCTGTCAGAAAACATTGTCCCGAAGGATCGACTTTTGATACGAATCGAATGATATGTAGTCCGGACAATGGTGTAAGTCTTGGATTCATAAAAATTAGAAGATTATAATTTAATAGTTTCTTATCAGATTTGTATCGGGCAAAGGGATGGTTATGTTATTCCCGCAGAAGACAATCCAGGAGCATTCTACGTCTGCCGCAACAACTTACCAGTTTTTGAACAGTGCCCCCAGCAGACAGTGTTCGATGTAAGAAGGCGGGTTTGTGTATTTGCTCAAGGAAGAAGTCTTCGCACCAATGTATGCGAGAAGAATATTTCAAACAGAAATTATTGTTTGTGTTCATTGGAATGCTTTTTTTATTGTAGATTTGTAGAATCAAGCCAGATGGTGCTCTAATTTCTGGCAAGGCGTGTAATGAATACTATCTGTGTTTAGATGGAGAATTATTGCCACAGAACTGTGGACCGTATTCCGCGTTTAATCAAAGACTCGGATACTGCGTACAAAATACATCCTGCTTCAATCGTACTCAAGTTGGTCTTTTGTTTTTATAGATAGCGAATTATATCTGAGAAAAATATTTTCCATCGTCTCTTCCATAGGTCTGTAGGAAGTCAAACGAGTTAGATACATTCCCTGATCCTAGAAGTCGAACCGATTATTTCACATGCAAACAAGGTGTTGCTGTTAGGGAAAAGTGTGGGAAGAATTTAATCTATAGTCACGATATAGGTTTTTGTGTACCACCCGAAATGACCTTAACTGAAGATGAACTAGAGACGGTAAGATGGATGTATCCAGAAATGATTTCTTAATTGTGTGATACTTCGATTTGACAGCTCTGCGACAATGTTTCCACCAACACAATGGCTCCAGCTCTTGACTGTAGAAAATTTTATCTCTGTCAGAATAATATAGCGACCCTACATCAATGCTCGGTCGGACAATATTTTGACCAACAAACTGGTACCTGTGAAGCTGATATCGAACGCAATTGCTGGCTAAGAAGCGATACTTTAAGAAGAAGTCTACATCTTAAGACGGTAAATTTAGAGGATTCCTATGAAATTATCTCCTAGATAATATTAAGCTTCATTTTATTTGATATATTTGTCGAAATAAAATTTGTCAAAAGCGAAGTTCAGTATTTTTATTTACCATATTTGTTGGGAAAGATTGGGAGACTTATTATAGTAAAAGTACTGAATTTCGCAGAACTTTCAGTACTAAAATATATCTTACCTTTCTTTGGCAGATCTGCCCCGAAGGAACTCTTCGAGGGATACCAGACCGGTATATGGTGTATGAACAATGTACTTATGGAATTTGGGTGGAGATTGAATGCCCCTTGGGGGAGGTTTTCGATATCAATGAAGGAAGTTGCATCCCTGGACAGATTCAGAACGATATAGAGTGCTTAACCAATGAGCTTAAATCGTATAGTACTTCAAGTTCCCTCTATTATTATTGCGATAATGGCCACTGGACCGCCAAAGAATGTCCAGTTGGTGAGATATTTAACAGAATATTATTGAAATGTAGAAAAGAAGACATCCAACATGCTCGCAGCTCAATGACGGAACAAGCAGAATGTGTTACTAACGCGACAATGCCTAACAACCTAAGCTGTAATATGTTCTACGTATGCCGAAATGGATCTTGGTGGTATCAATACTGTGAGCATGGGTTCTATTTCAATAGAATACTCCAGGATTGCACTGATGACGAACGCGCTTGCTTGCGAGCTACAGAATCTGATTCATGTAAAAATGGTACTGTCGAAAAATCGCTTATTGAAACATGCTCCTCATATTTCATGTGTATCAATGGAAACTGGTCACTCCAGCATTGTCCTGCAGGGCATCACTATAATGATACCTACAAAGCTTGCATGGTAGATAATGAAGGTTCTTCGTGTACGGAAGCTTGCAGCCGCACACCTTGTATGGAAGGTCAACGACGTTATCACCATGCCGATTGCACATCTTTCGAAATGTACACCCTAGGAAAGTGGGTACATGTCAACTGCCCAACAGGCTTCTTCTTCGATACTTCGACACACCAATGCTTGGAAAATAATGGTGAATGTTCCCACGATCGTATGCTCCGACGGAATTGTGTAGAAAACTCAACATATACCAACCCAAGTAACTGCAGTGAATTCTATATCTGCTCGAATATGGGTTGGCATCTTAAAACATGCGAACATGGTTTTGAATACAATGCAACAAGTAAGGAGTGTACTGCTCTAAATCAAACGTGTTCCAACAGAGCAATCAACTCAACTGACATGAGATGTTTTAATAGTAACACTACGGTCTACTTTCCAGATGAAAGTGATTGCCGGAGATATTACATTTGTTTGCATAAAAAGGCTGTCCGGGCAGCATGCCCCATTGGAAGTTTCTACAATACAAACACAAACAAGTGTCAACTTAACGATGGATCATGTCTGTCCAATACCACAGCGCACCTCGATGTCTGCCAAGATCTACCGAATAAAACAAAGTTACCCAACCCAGAAAATTGCTCCACATTTCTTATATGTGGCGAAGGTATCGCCCAACTGATGTCTTGTGGACCGAGAAAATATTTTAACCCGAACGTTTTAGAATGCCAAGTGGACACGGGTACTTGCAAGGGATCTAACATTTGCGGCAACAATTCAACAATGTATGTACCCGACATGATCATCTGTAAAGCCTTCTACAAGTGTGTACAAGGGGTTCCGATTCCAATGATTTGCAATGATGGATTTGCATTTGATGAAATCGAAATGAAATGTATTGCACCCGTCGGGGATGAATGTGTAAACGATCTTCGAAAAGATATATGTAACTTTGCTGACGAAGGCATGCCAATTGCCTTTCCGAATGACAGTATTAAATATATAATCTGTCAAAATAATCAGCCCCATATTGTCCAATGCCCTAAGGATCATCTATTCAATAATGAAGAGAAGACGTGCCTGTTAGGTTCCAATACGCCTCCTTCTACCAGCAGTCTTCCTTCAGGCACCCCAGATTCACAAAGCTGCTTAGAAAAACACGGTCCTTTAATACCCGACCCAAAAAACTGCAATATGTTTTACATTTGTATTCACGGAAACCTCCAACATGATCGTTGTATCGACGGCGAATTCTTCAACTCTCTCACTAAGCAATGTACGTCGAAGCTACTCAGAGAAAGCTGCCCTAAACCCACCAGTATGCAAGATGTATGCACCAACAACGATCTTACCTCAAATCTGCCAAATCAGACGGATTGTCGAAGGTACCTGAGCTGCATCGATGGCGAACTGGAGTCAAAAAAATGTCGAACTGGAGAAAGTTTTGATAGTCTTCTGGGTATTTGTAAACAAACCGATGGAACCTGTCTTTTAGAGAATGGTTCTCGAGTCGGAATATGCGCTGGAAAACACGGATCTTATATAGCTAATCCTGATGACTGCAGATCATTCTACACATGTTTTAATGGTCAGAAAATCCCAGGAGAATGTGCAATTGGTGAATTTTTCAACAAGAACACCTCTAATTGTCAAAAGGATCTTAACAACACCTGCCTACTTCATCCCGACACCATCCACCATAACACACAACCGGTAAAGTATCAGGTTACACATTAGGACATTAACTCAATATAATTTTCCCCTTGTCAGGATTGTTCTGGCCGATTCGAAAACGCATTCTATGCACACATTCCTGACAATTCAAAAACGTTTTTTGAATGCATCAACGGATCACCACGAATTCATAAATGTCCACAGGGGCTATTCTTCAACGAACAATCACAAATTTGCGACGTCAGCCACGAAAACCTAAGCCCCCACAGTCAGCCAGAATGCCTAAATAATCTAAGCCACGCCAACACCGAAGACGATTGTGCGTCATATTTCCTATGCGTCAACAACAAGCTTCAGAGATTCAAATGTGAAAGTGGTTACAAGTATAATGACCTCACAGAGAGTTGTGACATCGCTGCAAATGTTAAATGTCAATCTTTGACTCAGAGTTTGGCCTAAATTTTAAGTAGACCAAAAATAAATGGATTACTGTAGATTTCTGAACGTTACAAATGTACATCGTAAGTGTAGCAAATGATTTATAAACTTTAACTACTGACATTCACATCAGCTCGTCTAGCATGACGACCCTAGATTTATTTTTATACTTTCATTAATACCTTAACATGAACACCCACAAGCTTCAACCATTCATGAAAATATCTATAAATAGAAAACATTTTTAACTTTAGAACACTTAATATTCTAGACGTAGACTGACCAATATATAGCGTGCGACCCAACAACGTTAGTATTTACTGAACTGCAATGGAAACCACCAAGTCGACGGTAAAGAGATAGTATTCAATGTCATTGTTTTGTTTGGTTACTATGGACATCAAACGGAAATGGAACGGCCCAAAGATCATGCGTCGCTTTTACTACACTATTTGGATATGCATTTTAAATGACCTTAAGCGGGGAATCATAGCATATGTTGTGGAATACAAAGAGAAAGGACTAAGTGCCATCGCATTTGATGACCATGTATTACCTGCATTAAACTAGTATAAGTAGGTCAATTCAGAAGTCGAATAGAGGTAAATATTGATGAACATTGAATTGTAATCCCAGCTGTTGCTTCGGCTTGTGAACGATATTTGAATGCCGCTTCATTAAGTAGAAGACCTAAAGGGGGAAACGGAAAAGCAATATCAGGAGGATACTTTCCATTATAGCGATTTATTGTGTTAACTCACTCTCCAAAGCGACGTACAAAAACAAACTGCTTCAAATAATCCACAAACTTCAAATTGCAACTACTAAATAACATATGTGTAGACTCTGTATTGGATTCAGGACGTATGAACGAGGTGGATTGTTCCAATACATGTATGGTCTTCTTTCAAGAGTTCTTAATCGGGAATCCGTTACCAATTGAGCGCATCAGGTGTTGGTTATAGCACCGAATTGTCTGGTAGGCATAAATCAGGTTGTTCTACTTGAACTTGAGTATAAAATCCCACGGTATGTCCCTTTTCTAAGTAATTCTACTCGTAGCACAAAATAAGCTTAAAAAAACAATGTCGTTATAATCCACGTAGAGCGAAATCTTCTTCAATATCGTTTCGAAATATTTTCTGTATTCCACGTTCATTAAATTTCACAATTTCTCCAAATTTTCTCTACATAATGCTTCTGTAAGAATATTCACTCACTCTTCTGAATCCACCGCAAGTACATTAACTTCTGTATCTTTTTTTGTTTTTTTTTTTTTTGTTTTATATCCACATTTATTTAACAAATTAATTACATATTTTACTTAAGACTAAATGTTAATTTATATTTTACAAATATCACTCTTACATTAACTTACTGGCTCCCGCAAGCACTCTAAATTATACATTATTATTTTTCTTATGCCTTTCGGCGTACAATTAACTTCTATATCTCTCACGCTATAAGGGACATAACGATGATCCTGTGAGTTTTTAATGAAACTGTCCCAATTAATCCCTCAAAAAATTGTCTTTGTGACAGATCTATGAGCCCACAATAAATAATTACTATTCGATAACTAAATTTTCTTAAGTGACATCTCTGTATTCGGAATCAGTTTTCAAATTAACTATCGAATTTGGAGTTAGCACCAACTAAGATCATTTATCGTCGAAGATTGATTCTCCGCCAAATATAATCAGTCAGCCTCAACAACTCATTCTGGCCAGTGGACGAGAAAGTAGCTTAAACGATAGCTAAGCAGGACTGACGATCACTGAGGTTTTTGATCAAATTGGAGAGGAATCATCTTCCATATGCCCAAACACAAAATTCGGACCACTACTTTCAACTATTGAACTGTTTAAAATAGAGAGAGGCATTGCATTCCGCCAGGATAACCCCAGTATAGGCACGTCTAAAATGATCACAGAACAAAACGGTACATATTCGACCCAAATGGAAGTATCCGAACCATGTTTATTATAGTCCTGAAATAAGTGTAGAAATATTTGAATTTCTTTTTCCCCAAACTACAATACAATAATATTGAAACACATTTTACCCCTGTGAGTAGGGCGTTAGAATATACTCACGGCTAGGCCGCTTTGTTGTAAGAGGCGACTAAAGGCCGAGTGGTAGCCGGGGTCCCAACGCCCTGTCGCCCTGTGAAATACCACCCCATCAAGCTTTAGGCACCGTGAAAAGGTCAGAAGAAATCCCTCGCCATCTTTCGGAGCTTGGCTGATGGACCGGCTCGAGAAAAGGTTGTTTAGGTGGTAGTCGGTCCCAAGGTGAGATACCACTTCGTCACACTGTACAATCCGCGGTATCGCCGAGAGAAATCTTCGACGGTGTTTCGGATGTGTGGCTGATGGCCCGGACTGACACGGGGATAAGTTATGATGGTGCCTTCTGATATAAAGAATTCCGGAGGTAAACTAGTCTCCCATTCGGATCTGCGGGGGGGGGGAGCTATGTCAGGGGGAACATCATGCAGATATCATGATAAATAATGGAACTTCAAGAGGTTCGTCATCGCATAACCGGGCTCGCTCTCAAGGCTCGGCCCACGCTCGACTGGTGACGGCATTTTGTAACATCAGGGGCATCGGTTTCACCAATACGAATGCAAACGCCGTCCACCAATATTTGCAAACAACGAAACCTGATATCCTTGCCCTAATTGAGACCCAGGTCGATTCGTCAGCTGATTCGACATATCTTCGTTGCTCAGGATACGACTTGCATTCGAGATTCCGTTTTAAGGGCGGAGTCTGCGTTTTCGCGCGGTCCAATCTGGTTTGCCAGCGGATGGAGGCGTTGGAACCCAATAATACGGACATCATATGGTTGAGGGTCATGCTGAGGAATTCCGTTAAATTTCTTTGTTGTCTTTACCGCTCCCCGAATGACGATCGACCGCGGACATTCTTCGAACATCTTTCATATACCGTCGACTGGATACAGATCAACCACCCAGCTTCTGAAATTGTTGTCCTTGGCGATTTCAATGTGCACAATTCCGACTGGTTGTTACATTCTAACAGAACCGACGAGGCTGGGAGGCTGGCGGAGATATTTGCTGTAGGCCACAACTTGACTCAACTCGTGGGGGAACCAACGCGAATGCCGGATGCCCGAGGCGATTATGCGAACACCCTGGATCTGTTTTTGACATCCGAACCGAGTATTTATACCGTAGAGGTTTCTGCACCACTGGGAAACTCAGATCACTGCTTGGTATCTGTCGCGCAAGCACTTGCGTATCAAGCGAATAACCGGCCTATGATTCGCCATGTATGGAAGTATGGGGCTGCTAACTGGGACGATATGCGAGATTTCTTCGCATCCTTTCCATGGTCGGAGGTGTGCTTCGGACACTCCGATGCTAACGCTGGCGCGGTGTCGGTTTCAGAGATTATTCTTCTGGGGATGGAGATGCATATTCCACATTCCATCAAACGAAGTTCGTCTGATAAACCTTGGTTTGATACAAAATGCAAGCAGATTACAGCGGCAACAAATAGAGCTTTTAAGCAATGGCGCTCCAATCCCACCGATGTTAACAGAACGAATTTTGTTAGAATCAGAAACGCGTGCAACCAGGCGATTGATACCGCGAAGAAGGCTCACAACGACAGGGTGACCAATAAGCTCCTTCGGTACCCAACTGGTTCGTGCTCCTTCTGGTCAATGGCAAAATCTGTCAGTGGTAACTTCACATCCTCCTCTTTCACTCCGTTGGTGACAGACAGCGGGACGTTAGTCACGAATTCAAAGAATAAAGCTAATGTGTTCGCGAATTTATTTTCCGAGAATTCAAACCTCGATCCCGGCCTCTTGGAGCCACCGGTGATCTCGCCGGTACAGTCTTCGATGCGGGATGTGAGATTTCGTCCGCGCACTTGTGGGGAAGAGAAGTATTGTGCCAGACACGGGCACACGGTTCACTTCACTCCCCATCATCACCGAGACAAAGTCCACCAGTTAACAAATCGTAAAATTGTCACTAAGTAAACTGTTCGCACCGGATATGATTAAAACACAGTCGCGGGAGTGAAAATAAAACACTATGTTTATCCAAGGTAGTGAATAATCTCTTATTTGATGTAATTTATTTAATAAAAACAGTTATTTAATAATTTTACGTCGTCTATGGACATACACTGTTTCGGTATTTAACTTTTTCTGACAACTTGGCATAACACTTATATAATGAAAGGTGACTACAAACACGACTCCGGGGTACATACGAGGGTGAATATTTACGCGTCCCCGCTGGTGGCGGAGAGCGGGAGTGAACCAACCGTCGTGAACGGTGGTTGAAATAGGACTCAAACGATATCCTCTCCAATAAGGATATCGTTTTTTACCTACCACCAGGGAAACGTAAAGTCTCTCATGGTGGTATAGGTGGGATCGTTGAGATCAATGCTATTCACACGTGCAGAGGAACAGCGAAACAGGCAGGCGGCAAAGACAAAAGAAAAAGCGACCAAATGGTTCGCTCTTTAATGAGGGTCATGTTTATACGATGCCTCGTCGCTATTTTCGACGTTAGGAGAAAAAGGTGCTAAAAGCAAATTGGATGTTTATGGCATCTCTGGCTGCAATAGAAACCGGGTTCATATTTGCATTAGGAAATGCTGGAGAATTTGGTTTCAGCGTCTATTGCGCTAATTATATGCAGCTGCTTGGGTTGTTTGTTGGTAAGACAAACAAAAAAGGTTGCCAGGCAATGTATATGAAAAGGTATATGGCGCGGCTAGGAAAATAGACGGCGCGATATTTATGGTATTTGTCTGGTACCGAATTGGTTCAGAATACCAAATAAGCAAACAAAGAAATCTTATGAAAAATTGTATGCGAAGGGATGCATGAAGGTAAGTTTTCTTTATAGGGTTTTTAGGGTTATAATAATTGGGTCTGTTTGATGCGTGAAGCATCTAGGATGCTAATGCGAATTGCATTAGCGAAAGCTGGTGCAGACCCGGGTTATGGTTATGGGGTTTTTTTCAGGAAGGCGAGCCGTGGGATCTGGCGGAATCGCCACACACTATTCAACGCATTCGACGTGAGCTGGATTGTAGGAAGGCAACCGGCCCGACGGAATACAAGCAATAGTCCTTAAGAACTGTGCTCCAGAACTATCGCCGGTTCTTGGCAGACCCTTCCCCGTATCTTATGCACGGAGGACCTTTCCTGCCTGCTAGAAAATCATTCGAGATCAGCCAATCCCAAAGACGGGAAAAAGTGTTTCCCACAAAATTACCGTCCGATAGCATTAGTGTCTATTTTATCCAAGGTAATGGAAAAAGTCATCAATACCGAGCTAGTTAAGTATTAGGAGTATGGAGTATTAGTGCCTGGGGGTCAACACGGACGCAGGTTGAGCACAACACCACAGATCGTTCACTCACTCGACTGTCACTGCTCCGAAACTCCGATTAGTAAAACTCAGTAGTTCATATAATACTTCTTCTTTATTAAGAGTCCAAAACAAAATAACACTTTTACATAAAATAAATTGGTATCAGAAAGTTTTACGGTTTTACAATCCGAATTAACTGAATTTTGGCAACGTGTTGGGATTAATTTCATGAAGTTTTCATAACGATAATTAAACTGCACTTAGTAACATATTGAACTGTCTATAGGAAGATTTGAATGTTGTACAACGGAAATTACATTGGCAAATCTTATTGGAATTAATCACAAAAGGTTTAAATGTTCACATCGATAATTAAACTGCACTTAGTACCATACTGAACTGTTATAGGACGATTTGAATGTTGTACAACCGAAATTAAATTGGTAAATCATATTGAAATTAATCATACAAGGTTTAAATGTTCACATCAATAATTAAATAATACTTCTCGGAGTACACGACCTCCCCCAGTGATGGTTGTCACTTGACTCCTCGCTGCTGACGAAAACCAGGACATCGAAAAGAAAAACGCGAAAAGAGGAGGAGCTACACGAGAAAAGTGGATCATCGCTTCCACAGCTGATGATGAATGGCCGGGCCCTCGAGGCTGGGGACAGTTTGAAATTGCTCGACGTCACAATCTGTGGATATATTCCCATGGCATAAACACGTCTCGAGCATCGCCAGGTCAGCCTCAGGAAAACTGAGTTATCTTTTTAGAGCCAAGAAATATTTCACTCCGGCTCAACTTCTTATCCTGTATAAATCCCAAACCCGCGATCTTATATTGCTTTCATGTTGGAGCTCGGCTCCTAAACACGCCCTCGACATACTTGAGAGCATACAGAGACGAGCGATCCGCCCGATCGGGGACTCGGCGCTGACGTCGGGACTACAGTCGCTATCACATCGAAGGCGCGTAGCCGACCTCTGTCTGTTTTACAGATATTATCACGGGTACTGTTGTTCGGAGATTCTTGGTATTGTTCCACGCAGTTCGGCTTATATGCGCTCCACAAGACAATCCGACGGATCCCACCGGTTTGCGGTTCATCTCCCGACGACGCAAACATCCCTGCATCGGAACTCGTTCTCTTACAGAGCGGGGAAGCTGTGGAACTATCTTCCCGCGCAAGTGTTCCCGGAGCGTTACAACCTACAACTGTTCAAAAAGAACTGCAACAGTTACTTGGTGAAATCTCGGGGCGCCCACTCGGCGCTATAGGTTCCCCTCTCCCGAGAGAAGTCTAATAAAAAAATAAAAAATGAAACTTGGTTTCTGTGGGTTTACTATAAAAAGTATTTTCTTTGTTTGTGCCTTGCTTCGGAAGATACAGGTGGCCCGTGTCCATTAGCTTGTTCGATTCACTCCGTTCTTGGTTATTCTACTGACTAAACTCATCCCCGCTTTGGAATTCATTCCTGTTTGCTGCTTCAGGTACCCTTTCTCGAAATTTTCTGGGGGTAAGTTCGAAGTATAACGTCTCTAAACTTGTTCCAGTTCTTGTAGTCTGTGGAGTTTTTGCACGAGTGATGCCCTGATAAGTTCCCGTTCGTTGCTTGATCCTACCATTAGCGCTCCTATACCGGTTGCGTCTTGCACCGTGTATTTGCTCAGCCAACATGCAAGGCTGTTCGTGGAATCTACTACATTCTGATAGGATGGGTTCCCCCGTTTGTACACATCCCTTGCAGGACAGACCGTGTGGGTTTTCCTTGTGTTTAAATCTATAGAAGTATTTACCAAAGCACCGAAGTCAGAAATTGAGACCGTTTGGCTATTTGTCCACCCTTTGATGTTTGGTATTATTTCGTGCCTCCATCTTGCTGTAACGCGTGTGTCCGATTTTTGTTGCCGTTGGCTAAGACTTCGTCCTCGAATAGCTGTGTATACGCTGTAAGTTGGCACAGCTTGTATATCTCTGCCACTGATTGATTGATTGAATTTGGACTCCCATTTTTATTTAGCTTAATGCCAGCTTAAAATTGCCGGGAAAATACAACACGAAATAAGTCTCCACCCACACACTCACACACACACACATAAACAGAAGCCCTATCGGTCTTATATGATTTCTACCCCATCATCCACCCGCCCAAGTAGTTAGAGGCCATTTGCATGAACCCTGTAGTCCCTATCCTTAGATGTCTCCCCTCTTCTTTTCCAGATAATTTGAGACCAAGCCCAATATCCTCATGAATGTGGGTGATTCTGCTTGTCGCAAGATGACCAGAAACCAGAAACACGAAGGCCACTTCTTCTTTTTTTACACCGCTTGAGTTCTGTTCTAGTGCTAAAGGGTTGAAAAGGCGCTTTCTTATATATTATAAAATGTATATAAAATAGGAAGATACCTGTGCCATTTTAGAGGGAAGTTGTTTTGTACCGTTTTCTCGTTTTATAGGTACCCCAGACCACTTCTCCCCACCAGTCTTAAAGGATTCTAGAAATCAATTCTTTTTCGGTTACATACACGAAAGGCGTTTCCTCCAACCAGTAGTTGGCCTTTTGGGGGAAAGAAAAATGTAGATAGCACGACATGTCTTCCCGACGACACATGGCAGAACCGGCAAAAGGGTCCTCCTCACCACCGCCGAGGAATGTCTCTTCATTGATCGACTACATGATTCTTGCATCTGTCAAGTCAGCAACGTTCGAAATCTCTTGACTAGGTAGGTAGACCTCATCTTTCCAACAGACCCTATCAATACATCTGTCTCACCCATTCCCTTCGTCTTTACATCTATACACTACCACCACCCCCCTCTTCTGGTGACTTTCTTCCGAGTCCACTCGCCATCGTCTGCCACTTCTTCCAATCACTACGCCTACGATTTCCATGAGGCTAATTTTCGCCTCATCAATGGCTACCTAGGCCGTCTTTCATTTAACTACGATCACCAATGTGTTGAAGATGCCATAAAGCACTTATATACCGAAATCGTTTACTCTATTTCCCTGTTCGTTCCCTATTCTAGACAAAGAACATCAACCTCTTCCCCTCCATGGTACAATCAAAAGCTTCGTTCCCTGCGTAACAAAAGGTATAAATTATGGGTCGTCTTCTCTCAGAAAAGAACTATTCCCGACTACTCCAACCTTCTTGGCTGTTAGCTCCAATCACGAAACTTTAAAACACCGTTTATCACAACTATCTTACCAAAACTAAGACCAATCTCAAAAATTACCCCAAAACCTTCTTTCAGTTCATCAATCATAAACGTAAATTCGATGATTACCCCACATCACTTACATGAAACTCTCATACTTTATCCGATCCTGTTACTGTTGCACACTTCTTCGCCACTCACTTCAATCAGTCATTCACTAATGACTCGTTTGTCCCTGACCCGTCACACTTCAACTACCTACCTAACTCTTCCTTAGAGCCCCTCCTCCACAACTTCTTTGATCCGCCCTTAATTGAATCTAAGCTACCGTAACTCAAGGATGAGATTACACTGAGCCCTGATGGTATCCCTGCAATCCTCCTTAAGAAATATCCATCCATTCTCTCTGCTCCCCTCTCACTGATCTTCAATCTCTCACCCTCTCAAGGCCTATTCCCACACATTTGGAAAACCTCCTTTATCACCCCCATCCACAAGTAGGGTCCCAAAAACGATGTCGCGAACTACTGCCCCATCGGCAAACTGACCCACTTACCTAAAAGCATCCTATACGAATCTCTTAGTTTTCGTTGCAAATCTGTTATTTCACAACCAACCTTGTTGAGTTCACTTCCTTTACACTCTCAGCACAAGAGCACGGTAAAGAGGCCGACATGGTCTCAACCGACCTCAATAAAGCATTCGACAAAATCTCCCACAATCTTATCCTCTTCAAATTATCCGCCCTCGGCATCGAACCTGGACTGCTGAAATGGATTTCTTCCTATCTAAAGGCTAGGGTCTTTATATCCAACCCCCTCCTTGCCGCCTCTGTGATCCCCAAGGAAGCCACCTGGGTCCTCTCCTATTTTTACTTGCCACTAATGACATCAATAAGGCCATTAAGAATTCCAGCTGGTCTCTATATGCTGATGACACCAAGTTGTACAAGATCATCGAGTCACTACTTGATTCTGCACTGCTGCAATCAGACCTTGACAACTTCTCGACTTGTTGTGACAAAAATTTCTTTGTACTTAACGTCGCCAAATGCCAATCTATAACCTTTTCCGGTAAGCGTATTCATTCATCCTCACGGTCCTACACCCTTCATAACCAACCCGACCTTTACTTTACTCCTTATCACAAGATTCATACCTGAAGAATCGAAAGTATTCAACGCCGCTTACTTCGGTTCGCTCTCCGAGGGCTAAGGTGGAAAAAGCCCTTAATCCTTCGCCCGTACATTAACCGCCTTTATTTTTTCTTGTTTTTTTTTTTATTACACCTCTCTCGGGAGAGGCGCACCTATAGCGGCGAGTGGGTGCCCCGAGATGCCACCAAATAACTGTTGCAGTTCTTTTTAAACAGTTGCTGGTTGTAACGCTCGGAACCCTCGTGCGTGAAGGGAGTTCGACAGCTTCCACACTCTGTAACGAGACGAGTTCTGATGAAGGGATATTCGCGCCGTCGCGGTCGGGAGATGAAACCCAAACTGGTGCGAGCCGTCGGATTGTCTTGTGGAGCGCATATAAACCGAATTGCACCGAACAATACCACGAATCTCCGAAGAACAGTACCCGTAATAATATCTGTAAAACAGACAGAAATCGGCTACGTGTCTTCGATATGTTAGCGGCTGTAGTCCCGACGTCAGCGCCGAGTCCCCGATCAAGCAGGTCGCTCGTCTCTGTATGTTCTCAAGTAGATCGAGGGCGTGTTTAGGAGCCGAGCTCCAAACATGAGAGCAATGTTTGAGCGCGGGTCCAAGTTGGGATTTATACAGCAGAAGAAGTTGGGCTGGAGTAAAATATTTCTTGGCTCTAAAAAGATAACTCAGTTTAGTTGAGGCTGAACGGGCGATGTTCGACATGTGTTTATGCCCCGATACATTCCCACAGACCGTGGAGCCGAGCAATTTGAAGATTTCCCCAGATTGGAGAACGCGGCCATTCATCATCAGATGTGGAACCGATGATCCACTTTTCTTTGTGAATGTTGTATATTGTGTCTTCGCTGCATTGAAGTCGACAAGATTGGCCATTCGCCACTACGGGACCTTATCCAGATCCCGATTCAGAGAGTCAATCTGTCTACATCTCAGCTGGTGCGCTATTGATGCACCAATCGGTCGAACACTCGATAACGAGGAAACAAACGTACTATCTGAACATTTTGTTATCCGTTGTCTCCAACAAACCATTTATGTGAATGGAGCCAATAGAGAACGTTGGGGCACCCCCGAATTAACAGGATACCAGGATCGGTTGATTTTCGAGGAAGCTCTTCGCCCAGTCGCAAAGCTGCTCGGAAAGTCCATAGGAACGAAGTTTGCTCAGCAATGCTCCGTGTCAGACGCGGTCAAAAGCCTTGGAGATATCCAATGCTACCGCCCTTTACTCACCATGCCGCTTAATCGCAGATGTCCATATCGGTTATAAGTGTCAAAAGGTCTCCCGTGGACTGTGTACCTTGCAACCCGTATTAACGATCATTCAGAAGTCTGTTGTACTCCAAATACTTAATTAACTCAGTATTGATGACTTTTTCAATCACCTTAGATAACATAGACACTAATGCTATCGGTCGGTGATTTTTCCCCTTATTTGGAAGACGGCTGATCTCAAGCGATTTTCCAGCAGATAGGAAATGTTCTCCGAGCATAGAATAAACGATAGAGTCTGCCAAGAACCGGCGAGAGTTCTGGAGCACAGTTGTTAAGGACTATTGCTGGTATTCCGTCCGGACCGGTTGCCTTCATACAGTCCAGTTCACGTAGAATGCGTCGAATAGTAGGGCGAAATCTCGCATCCCGCATAGAAGACCATACCGGTGCGATCACAGGTGGCTCCAAAGACCGGGATCGAGGTTTGAATTCGAGGAAAATAAGTTCGCGAACACATTAGCTTTATCCTCTGAATTTGTTACTAAAGTCCCGCCGTCTGTCACCAACGGAGGGAAAGAGGAGGAAGCGAAGTTAATGCTGACAGCTCTTGGCATTGGTAGCGAACCAGTCGGGCACTGAAGGGGTTTATTGGTCACTCTGTCGTTGTGAGATTTCTTCGCGGTATCAATCGCCTGGTTGCACGCGTTTCTGATTCTAACAAAATTCGTTCTGTTAACACGGTGGGATTGGAGCGCCATTGCTTAAAAGCTGTATGTTTTGCCGCTGTAATCTGCTCGCACTTTTTATCAAACCAAGGTTTATCAGACGAACTTCGTTTGATGGAATGTGGAATGTAGATCTCCATCCCGAGAAGAATAATCTCTGCTACCGACTCCGCCCAAGCGTTAACATCAAGTCTCCGAAGCACACCTCGGACCATGGAAAGAATGCGAAGATGTCTCGCAATTCGTCCCAGTTAGCATCCCTATACTTCCGCACATGGCGAAGGTGCCTAGGCAACTTCCACGGTATAAACGCGGGGCTCGGATGTCAAAAACTGTTCCAGCATGTTCGCATAATCGCCTCGGACATCCAACACTCGCGTGTGTTCCTCCAGGAGTTGAGTCAAGTTGTAGCTAACAGCAAACCTCTCCCCCAGCCCCCCAGCCTCGTCGGTTCTGTTAGAATGTACCAAGCAGCCGGAATTGTGTATATTAAAATCATTAAGGACGACAATTTCAGAAGCCGGGTGGTTGATCTGTATCCAGTCAACGGTATGTGAAAGATGTTCGAAAAATGTCGCCGGTCGACCTTCTTTCGGGGTGCGGTAAAAGCAACTAAGAAATTTAACAGAATTCCTCAGCGCGGCCCTCAACCATATGATGTTCATGTTATTGGGTTCCAACGTCTCCATCCTCTGGCAAGCTAGATCGGACCGCGCGAAGACCCAGACTCTGCCCTTAAAACGGAATCTCTAATGTGAGTCGTATCCTGATCAACGAAGATATGTCGAATCAATTGACGAATAAACGAATCGACCTGGGTCTCAGGTAGGGCAAGGATATCAGGTTTCGCTGTTTGCAGATATTGGTGGACGGATTTTATATTCGTATTGGTGAAACCGGTGCCTGAAATTAATCAACCGCAGAACCCTCTGGTGTAGAGGGCCAAATTTGAATGTTTTCTAGAATTCTGTTAAAAAAAAAAACGATTTTTACTATCGGATTTTCCCCCCATATTTATTTATAACATAACACATTAAAAAAAAAAAAAATTACACAAAAATGTCGGAAATTTCCAAAGTTCCATAGTGGTGAAGTGGGGGTTTGAAACAAAACCGTGCGTCCTGATCGACATGATTTTGACTCTTCTAATTATTTGAAAAAAAAAAACCAAAATGGATTCTTAATCAGGGAAGGTGTTGTAATCATCCCTATTTCGAAGAAAGAAAAAAAAAATTTTTAACAACAATGGCAAATGTTTTTTTCTGATTATTTTTTTCCGGTTATTGATTTTTAAAAATAGTGATTTTTTTAAAAGCTTGGTGGGAACTTTAGAGCGTTATATCAAGAAGGTGTGTACCGAATTTCGAGTCAATCGGTTCATTAGAACTTGCGAGATCGTGGCAATAGACTTGAAAAAGAAGTTTCTGAGAAAAACGCGTTTAAACATTTCAGGGTATAGTATCTTCAAGTGACATAATATGGTTGCCGCGTCACTAACGCAGCTGTAACTTCGCAAATGATTGGAATTTTAAAATGTCCATTGGACAGCATATTCTTAAAAGTATAAACTATAATAAAATATAAAAAAAAATTCTAGACCATAATACATCCTTAAGGGGCGAAGGGTAATGGCTGGCATAATGTTCATTCATCGGATCCTCTCCAGGTCGCTCGACTGTGTCTATCTCCTTAACTTAATTCCTCTGAACACAAACCCTCGAAATATGCACAATCCCCGCCTCTCTATACTCCCCCTCACCGCACCTTTTATGGTTTCAATGAACCCCTGTGGTGATGTTACGTACTTGTGCTGTGGTTACCACCGGTTCTACATCCGTCACCAGCAAATTCACTCCCTGCACTGTCGCCAATTGTGGAGTAGCTTTGTCTTTAGTGTCTCTGAACGACTTCCCCGACTCCAGATCTTGCTCAGATCTCAGTGTAGTATGGATGTAGAAAACAAAGTCTAAATGTTGACACATTCCACGAATTCGTCGATTCTTAGCCTAAAAATGAGGCTAGTTCAAACTAAACAAACTAATATTAATTTTCTTCCACAGATTATAGTATGTACACGTAGTTGCAGATAGAGTCACTTTGATTACTTAAAGTAGTTCTAAACAAAACTGAATTAACTTTGATTAAACAAACTAATCGCTCGATGACCCTATATTGCCACTACAACAGCTAATTCACCCGGCTGCGCGTTTTACTTCAACTTGTTTGACACTCCCAAAATAACTCGTTCGTGTTTAAACTCTCAACTCACGGGTGGCTAATTTCCGACTGGTATTATTTAACGTGAAGTCCGACTTGCCTCCACGGAATCCGTAACGCGATTGATTATAGCCACCGAAGCGACAGAACACCAAAATTTCGATCCATCACCCCGATGACCATATAAGGGATCATCCTCTTTACATCAGCACGTAGGGCGCAAAACATACACGATGTTTACCTCTGTTGCTCATGGTGTGTGTGTCCACAAGTATGCGGACCGTGGATCATCAAATCCATAAGGGTAACACCATGAGCAATGATCTGCAGCTGGGCAAGTCATCCTGAAAGGGCATTCGCATGTTTACATTAAGTACACAGCGCACACGATGCTTGTGCCGTCGTACCGATGCTGGTGGCCTACTCAGGATTCTTGGATGCATGTTTTAATGCCGCAGAATTTGCTTCCAACGTCTGGGCGCGAGATAGGAGAGCAAGTTTCGTTGATTGGATAACTTGCTGTGTCATGGGATGTATACCATGATCCTCGTGCACGTGCGTAGCAGGGTAAGTATATTTGAGTAGCGCCGAATGTTTTTCCTTGGTGTATGCTGCGTTTATAATTTCTTACCAGGAAATGTGTTGTGTTTCATGCAATCATGCTCTTGGGGAAAATGTCTCTTGTTGCCGTGATAATAATGAGCAAGAATATGACTTACGTGGCTAGAAGACATTTTAAGCAGATAACTGGGAGGTGCGTAAATACTTTCCAGGATCTATGTGCTTTAGATGGAAATTGTATGCTTAATTGCCAAGCAAGTAATAGCGCTCAGCTGTATTTACCAAAATACCTGTATTATAGGTTTTTGTAAGCTTGGGGGGTTTTTTTGCATCATAGGCGAGAAGATAAGCAGTGGCGTTCGAAAGAACCGCCACACCCCTTTCGAGGTTGCTGAGTAATGTCAACTCCAACTCTAGCTTGTTTGACTTTGACCTCTCTACCCAAACTCGTAAGCACCGCCTCCTAAGCCATTCTCACCACTGATCTTAAGCGACAGTATCTACGCTTTCCTCTCTAACCTGCCCCCGACCCCCGCCCCTACTCTTGCCTTCATAATATGACCTGTTTACCCTAGGTTAAGCTTAGTTAAGTTAGTTCTTAAGTTTTTTGGTTGTAAAGTAATTTATACTTTAACTTATAAGTACTTATATTGCTTGAATTAAGTCAATAAATGGAGTAGTGGCCCCACAAAACTGGAGAGAAGGCTTTCTGAACTCGTTTAATTTCAGGGTGTCTTCCACCATCCACTCAATACAGTCTACTGCAGTGTTGGGAATTTAAGGCATTCGTTTCGAAACTAGGATATTTCCTCATTTCACCGGTATTGTCCTTTATGTGTTCATTCTTATGCTTTGCTTGACGTAGCGGCATCGCACCCACCCGTCAGATTTTCCATCAGTTGGAGTGCTTGCTCTTCGGCTGAACCTTGCGGCAGTTTTAGATTCTCCGTCATGAAGTTAAGCCTGACGCAAGGCTAATAACCTTGCCCGTAAAAATAAATTATTGCGGAAAATTTAACAGCCTCGAGACTTGCTAAATAAGGTCAAGACCGGATCCCGGTTGTAGTGCCGATGATGATGATGATGACGTTAAGCACGGCCTCATCAAGCGTATTGGTTTTACGTGCCCTATGCTGCGTATTTGTGTTTGTCTGATTCAAGATGTGTCTGAGAGTGGTTTTATTACTTTCGTTTAGTGGGAGCAGGACTAGGACTGTGGACGACCCCAGAAAGATGTTTCCTCCTCTATTCGTTTGCCTGCTCCCCAGCTACATGTACTGGGTGTTTTTCCCTTACATCTCGAACATTAGATCTTCGAGTTCGTCGATTCTTAGGCTCGGAGAGCATAACAGCTTACATGGTATGCTTTTTTTGCCCGGACAAATCCTGTATATTATCAGATGTCTGTTTCTTCAAAGAATGACTTCGTAATAATCCAGCTGCTACTATAAAAAGTATGGTATATATTTATATGGGAAGGGTGTTCATTAAAGGTTGATGCTACTGCCCTGGCGACCATAGCACGAAAATATCGCTTGTTAAATTAAGTGACATCTGCGTTATGCGAGTAACGATCTGCAATAAGACATTGTGGTTCGCGTGGGTTAACATCTACCAACACTTATAAACGATTGGCAAATTTTACACATAGACTCGATTGTGCAGTTCATGCGATACTCTTCATGGTACCGTCAAAAACTTGATATAGTTACAGAAAATTCTTTCCTCTTTCAGGTGCATATCATAAGATGGTGTATTCGCATGCAGGCACAATAGTCTCATTCTATATTTTTATGGTGCATTTGTTAGTCAGCGCATTTCCATAGAACTTCTTTGGACCTGAATTGAACCCATGTTCCGCAGAATGCATCCTCATCGGTATTTCATTGTGCTGCGGGCATTTTAAAACATGTCGTTAAGAAACCACTTAAGCGAGAACGGCGGACAAACAAACTATTAACAAAGAATTATGTTATAAAAAGGGAGTGTCCGAGGCAGACAACAATATTATTAATATTTGCTCACAATTATTCCACTGCAATACTAATAACTTAGATTTTATACCAGCACTATCGTTACCAACAATGAATTCGGTAACTAGTAGGTCACGTTGTGAGAATTTTTAGAACATATCAGTCTCTTATTTCTCAACAAACAAGGAGGGGAACTATCAAGCGGAAACACAACCACTAGTGAATATACGTTAATGTGTGAGTTTGGATTGCTGGGTATCTATAGGTCCCCAATGCAGAATTGGAACGCTTGTTATTTGAAATTGATTTGTTATATGGTAAAGACGTTTACCGGATTGAAATTTGATTTATACCTAACGCAACAAATGGCTTGATTATAGGGAAATTCAACAGACACCTTGCAGTTGGGTTCCCAATCAGAAAAAAAAAACGAATTATCAAGTGTAGACAACAAATAAAAAACCTTGTTACAGAGTTACGATTATAAGTCATATTTGATTCATCATCAAACAAGTTGTAAACATAAAGTGTTTTGAGTGATGTGAACTTGAAGTTGTCCTTAACAATTAAAGTGGTTACTTACACAATGTGGTTTTTAACAAATAAATTCAGACAATAAGGTGATAAGTCGTTAATAAAAACAATATTTTCTCTTAAAAAAAATAATTGGAATGATGATTTAAAAACTTTAAAATTTACCATAGTATTTCTTAACTATCCAAATTTATTTGGATTGGCATCTCTATACTGTGAGGAGAAACTTATTAAAATATGTTGCATTTTCCTTACCATTCATCATAAGAGAACTTGCAATATTAGTGTGGCTTTAACTGGCACACTGCTTCTAACAGGTACGTACCACATTTCTGCCAGGTTAGAAAAAAAATACAAATCTCGGTGGCCATATATATATATATGGGTTGGTCAACCTATGCTTATCTAAGTTGGACGACCCAGTACATGGAATAGAAAAAAAATTAATTTATTAAATATTAAACCAGAGGGTTTCGCTCTATGTTGTTCGCTAATGGCATTACAAGAAGGAGCCAATTTGGCTCCTTTCTGTAAAGCCCTTTTTCAAAGTCTCTTCACATTCAATAATCTTTGTTTCATTTAAAAAAAAAAAAAAACCTTAACTCAAACTTTATAACTTGTAAACTAAGCTCCCATACTCCTCCATTTGGTTCTTACATAGGAGATTATTTTCGACTGCTTTCGTACATTCGTAATCATCATCATCATCGGCACTACAACCGGTATCCGGTCTTGGCCTCATTTAGCAAGTCCTGAGGCTCGTTAAATTTTCCATGATAATTTGTTTCTTCCGGGCAAGGTCATTAGTCTTCTGCCAACATTCGTAACACATTCCCGTAATATGTTTCACAGTACGCTTTATAATTCACAAACTATGTGACAAACGTCTTAATGACGCGTTGCTCCAACTCACTCTTCAGTACAGTACAGCTCTCTGACGCCCGAAGAAATGTTTTCCATAGAATAGTTAGATATATAGATCATTCAACCACAGGGTGAATATAATTCGAAATTTCATATTTTACTGACACATCTCACAACTTCCCATCGCACAAGATAGCCCTTCTGTAAATTCCTGTATGTAATTATAAGTTTCAATTATCACTTACTGATTCTTGCCATCTCATCATCATCAAACATGATTTCGTTTATCTATTTTGAACCACAGCACGCATTGCGCTCAACGACTATATTGGTTTTTCGTCCGGATGTATTGCAACAACGCGAAAGTTTCGCGACAATCTGTGCAATATTCGTGATTTAAGATGCACTTTTTCTGTTGTGTGTCCAATCACACTCCAGCAATTTTTTGTATTTATGAAACGGAGTTAGTTGCTAATACAAAATTTCGTATTTCGATCTAATTCAGCCAGGGTAGTGTTATATTTGACTTATTTGGAGTGCAATGCTATTTTCATGAACACAACTTTAAGTATATCTAATATTGGTTAAAACTAATATTCATGTTTATTTTTCGTATTTATTTTTTTACATGGTTTATGTTTAATTTCGAGTTCTGACCGCCGACGAAACAGCATGCACACTTCTACCTAGTGATCCGTACCATCGAATCAGTTGTGCAATCCGTTTTGGAAATTTTAAATAAACACAAGATACCCAATCGCACTATCGGTTCAGGCGCTAAGTCTTACTGTGAAATCCTAAGCAAATAAAAGGATCTCCACACACGCGCGCAGTGAAGTGGAAAGTTATCTATCTGTGCGATCCCAAGCAAACAAGCGGATCTCCATCTCTTAATGTTGTGGAATGTGCAAAGTTATACACGTGAATATTGTGCAGTGCAGGAAAACCCTCGACCCTTGCCTTTCCTTGTGTTCGTTTTTGTCTTTTTCACATTTCCATTTGCGTCGATTGATTTATAATCTTTGTAGAGTTTGTGGGGAGGAAGTATTGTGCCGGACACGGGCACACGGTTCACTTCACTCCCCATCCTCACCGAAACAAAGTTCCACCAGTTAACAAATTGAAAAATTGTCACACACAAGAAGTAAAACTCCGCCACAAGACAGTTAAATGAAATTTATAAATTGTTTATTGTTTGTTTTTAACATTTTTGTATGATTTATTCGTTTTCACAAAAACTATTGAACACTTTCGTATGAACTTAAGGATATTGTTTTATCAAAGAGACTATTGCATACCGATTTTTTTTTTGCCGCACTATATGTTTTCGATAATAAACAATTTGGGATCAATAAATTTACGTTATTTCATAGATTCACGGATAAATTTACGTGGAAAAAAAATAAACTAAAACTTCCTAGAGTTGAAAAATAAAACACACACGACTCACGGGGGTGCGAACTCCGACGCACCCCTCGATGGTAAAAGGGTGGCCCATCGTATTTACGCGTACCAAGCGCAAAGGTAGCGTAGTGGAGACCCGACCGACTTGGTCTGGTGATGGAATGAGACTCAAACGATATCCTCACCAATAAAGATATCGTTTTTTACCTACCACCAGGGAAACGTAAAGTCTCTCTTGGTGGTATAGGAAACCAGATCTTGTAATACAGGTCATGGTGGTATGTGTGGGATCGTTGAGATCAATGCTATTCACACGTGCAGTGGAACAGCGAAACAGGCAGGCGGCAAGGACAAAAGAAAAGGCGACCAAATGGTTCGCTCTTTAATGAGGGTCATGTTTATACGATGCCTCGTCGCTATTTTCGACGTTAGGAGAAAAAGGTGCTAAAAGCAATATGGATGTTTATGGCATCTCTGGCTGCAATAGAAACCGGGTTCATATTTGCATTAGAAAATGCTGGAGAATTTGGTTTCAGCGTCTATTGCGCTAATTATATGCAGCTGCTTGGGTTGTTTGTTGGTAAGACAAACAAAAAAGGTTGCCAGGCAATGTGTATGTATGGTATATGACGCGGCTGGGAAAATATACGGCGCGATATTTATGGTCCCTGTCATGACGGTTACATTGATTGCAATCCGAATTATTTTGTTTACAGGAATTTGTCTGGTGCCGAATTGGTTCAGAATACCAAATAGGAAAACAAAGAAATCTTATGAAAAATTGTATGCGAATGGATGCATGAAGGTAAGTTTTCTTTATAGGGATTTTAGGGTTATAATAATTGGGTCTGTTTGATGCGTGAAGCATCTAAGATGCTAATGCGAATTGCATTAGCGAAAGCTGGTGCGGACCCGGGTTATGGTTATGGGGGTTTTTTCAGGAAGGCGAGCCGTGGGATCTGGCGGAATCGCCACAAGTTTTTGGTGTGTGAGTGGCAAAATGTTCATCATGGAAGGGTTGCGACCTGGATTTCGGCACGGATCTAGTGGGGCACCTCCTAGAAGGACATTACACCTGTAGTGGTTGCTTTCGTTTATCTATCGCTGGTCCTGACTTGCATACTTTCCCGAGGCAGTATTGGTTTTCTGTATAGGGCCATTTGAATGGAACGGGGATTTCGCGTCTATCTGTGTATTCGAGACCTAAGATGTAGTTTCTCCTCTGTGTCTGCTCAAGTTTCTAACAACAAACAAGCAATCCTTACACTTAGCGAACCAAGGTAATAACAAATACAGATATTTCTGATTTTAATCTACTTGGATATTACTTAGTGCCTCTGTTCTTTCCACAACGTGGTGTAGTGCTCCGGGAGCCCCACTGTCCTCCCACAATCCCAAATATCCATTTCACATACAATATCCCCATTTCCCATATTATATATATATATATGTTATATAAATTTTTTTTCGTTTTTTTTATTAGATTTCTCTCGGGAGAGGCGAACCTATAGCGTCGAGTGGGCGCCCCGAGATGCCACCAAATAACTGTTGCAGTTCTTTTTGAACAGTTGCAGGTTGTAACTCTCCGGGAACACTCGCGTGGGAAGGCAGTTCCACAGCTTCGCCGCCCTGTAACGGAACCAGCTCTGATACAGGGATGTTCGCGCCGTTTGGAGATGAACCAGAAACGGGTGCGATCCGTCGGATTGTCTTGTGGAGCGCATATTGTGGCAGTTCCGCTTATCCCCACTGTCTACTTACCGTAAAACCCCCATAACATTCAGCAAAAATACTGATTTCGCTAATGCAACAGCATTAGCACCTGAAAATGCTTCACGCATCATATAGATTAAATCTATGATCTTAAAAAATCCCTACAAAGAAAACTTACCTTTTCATGCATCCCTTCGCATACAATTTTCCGTAAGATTTCTTTCTTTGCTTATCTGGTATTCTAAACCAATTCGGTACCAGACAAATTCCTGTGAACAAAATGATTCGGTTTGCATACAATGTAACCGTCATGACAGGGACCATAAATATTGCGTCGCCTATATCCAGCTTCATTCATGTGTACAATAAATCCCTTTCATACACATTGGTTGGCGACCTTTTTACTGTTGTACTTCTGGTTTCGGGGAGTGTGTGTCTTAATCCTTAAAAGGACTAAGAGATCTCTTATAAAAGTTCCCGAAAACCTGTCGCACAACAGGGTTCGTTTGCCGTGCTTCCTTTGAGTCCAAAGGGAAGAGCAACGTCCTTAGATATGGGTCGAATGTCCTTTTCTTCTTTTGGTCTTCCAGGCCAGGTGAAATGAAAAACCGGGTGTTTTAGTTTTCAGATTTTATTTCTTCTCCCACTGGGGTATCTCCTCCAGGGACAAGATACGAATTTAAACTGCGGCCCGGAGATCACGAAACCATTCCTTTATAAAGGAAAAGGAATCGAAAATTTGTATCTCAAAGATACACATTTTCGTGCAACAATCTCGATCTTTTGGATATTTCGAGCGAGATGTTGTGTTTACACAAGATAAGAAATCAATTTCTTGAATTCTTACGAAACCATTACGCAGATGTGTGAATGTATCTGCTTTTGAGTTTTTGTTTGTTTAACTCAATGGAATTTTTAGGATAGAGATAACAATCTCTGAATTTTGGATTTTGGTGATGCTGTGGAGCAAATATAGAACAATAAACGAATATTGGATTCGTTTATTGTGAATTTTAATTTTAATTTTGATTCTGGATTTAATTATGCCGTGGGGGCAAATGTTATGCGATAAACGAACGTTTGATTCGTTTATTGCGAATTTTGGATAATGTTTGGGTTTTTTCAGGTTTTGATAGAATTTTGGATAAGGACTGGGAGAAAAAGATGGTAGGGCTTTTTGGAGCACTACATCCTCCCCTCCTTGAAAAAAAAGAAAATTGATCTTTATGAGATTAATTTTCTGGAAAATGGTGTGATTGGGAATAAGGATGATAGTATCGTGATTCCGTTACATATGCCTGATATTTTCTAACATAGTAGCTTTATGTATACAATATTTATTATAAGTGTGTAATTTTTGTTCTTTGTTTTTTTTCTTAATATTTATGTATTCATGTTTATGGTTGTGTATCCAAGTTTCCACAATGGTTATATAATAAAATATTTTCTTTTTTTTTCTGAGTGTAAGGTTAATTGTAAAATGTTTTATAATTACATAAGTATTTGAATTCATTATATTAAATTTAACTTTTGGTTTTTTTTTTTTTTGTTTTTATTTTTATAAAGTACTATTTGTAAAAAGATACATAGATAAGTAAGGTTTTTATGGTTTATTCTTACATAGAATTTTCATTGTTTATATACTCGTATACATTTTCATTATTTACATATATTATTTTTGTTCTTTTTTTTTTCATTGTCCTTATTAGTCGGGCGTTTATTTATTTATATAATTTTTTCCATGTATTTGGACGTACAATTTATTTCTATAACTTTTCCTTTTTTTTTTTTTTGTTATATAAAAATTTTCTTACTTTCTTAGTATTTTCTTAGTTGAAAACTGTTTTGTATTTATATAAATATTAGAAGTTCTTATTTTAACACTGTTTTGTAAATTTTGTTTTTGTATTTTCGTTTTTTTCATATATATATATATATAATGTGTTTTTTCTTATAATTTAAGATTATTTATTATTATTACAAAATTTTGTTGTTGTTGTTTATTTATTTAAGTTAGTGGTGGTTATTTAAAACATGATATAAACTTATTTTATTAAGTGCGTTAATATTTGTTTTTATCTATATATTTATTTTTGTTTTGTTTGTTTTTTTTTTCTCTTTTTTTTGGTATTAAACGTGTACTATTTACAAAATTATTTTATTCGTATACAATTATTTGAAGTGAAAATTTTTGAAGCAAATTTTAAATACATTGTCGTAGTGTTATTTTTTTTTGACTTTATTTTTTTTTTTTTTGTAAGTTTATCTATACATATATGCATTTATTTATTTCTCTTTTTTTTTTTTTTTGTTTTAAGGTTATCTATACATATATACATTTTTCTCTTCAACTTTTATTTTTCTTTGGAGTTTCTTATTCGTGATTGCCTAATCCACAAATAGTTTTATATTATTGTTGTGGACTATTCGCGTACCTTTCCCTATTTTGAGGATTGAATTTTCTTCGGATAGGATCTTGACAATTTCGTAGGGGCCTTTCCACAGGGAGGTTAATTTGTTAGGTCTTGAGTGGTTCTTTAACAGAACCTTGTCGCCAACATTAAATTTCTTACGGCCTACTTTTTGGTCGTAGTATGCCTTAGATTTTTGTTTTTTCTCTATCAGTATTCCCTTAGCTGTACGATAACCATGTTGTAATCGCATTTTTAATTCATTTGCGTAATGGTCGTAGTTATAAGTGCTTTCGGGGTTTTGTCTGAGAGAACTGGGTATTTCGGCTGGGAAACCATATAGTAATTCATGCGGCGTGTAGCCTGTATTACTGTGGGGTGTAGTATTGTACACAAACATTGCGTAAGGTATCCAGGTGTCCCAAGCGAGAGGATCCTGGTTTACATAGTGGCGGAGGTATTCCACCAGAGTTCTATGGCTCCGTTCTAGTGCTCCGTTTGTTTGTGGATGATAGGGTGCTGTATTGAGTTTTTTGACCTTGAGTAAGGAACAGATGTCCTTAAAAAGTGCGCTGAGAAAATTTGCACCTCGGTCAGTTAATAGAGAAGATGGTATGCCGTGCTGGCAGACGATATTTTCAACGAAAATTCTGGCCACGTCCTTGGTTTCGGCGCTGGCCAGTGCGTAAGCTCCTGAAAACTTAGTCAAATCGTCTTGGAACGTTAGTAGGTATTTATTTCCATTATAGCTGACTGGTAATGGTCCTACTATATCTATAGCAATTCTTTCGAAAGGTTTTGAGCTTGTTGTGGTTATCTTCATAGGAATTCTAGGATTCCTTCCACTTTTGTTTATCTGGCAGGAAGCACATTTTCGAATATACGCCGCGACGTCAGCGGTCATTGTGCGCCAGTAATATTTTTGCTTCAATCTTTTGATTGTTCGGGTGGCTCCTTGGTGTCCTCCGAAAGGTGAGTTGTGGTATTCCGCGAGTAACTTTTGTATTTCGTTAGGATCTGTTAAAAGCGTCTTTTTATTGGAGAAAACGTACATTGTCACGTTGAGGTGAGCAAAAGTTTCTTTTAGCAAGTTATTAAGTGCTACTTTTGATTCGTTTTCTATGAAGGGCACTAAAATTCCAATGGAATTGAAATTCCGGTCTTCACAAATCTTCTTCAGATCAATAAGGGAACTCTTAGCGGTTTCCTGGTCGCTTAGGTTTCTGAAAGGCAATGGCAATGTGATGGCGCATAACCCATCTTGCTCATGAAACGTAATTTTACCTACGTCTGGCTTGGTGAAGTTTTGTGATTCTTCCTGCCAGGTTTTCTTCCTCAGCAGAGTCTATCAATGGGAGGATTATAATACGTAGTCCAAGTTTTCTCTTGGTATAGATGGACCCTGTTTGTTCTTGCCATACAAGATTGGTAGTATCTTTGTATGATTGTGCAGCCACATCTTCTTCGAGTTTGGCTTTACTTCGTGTGGTGACGAGGATATTATTTTTGATGGAATCGACTGGGGTAGTCATTGTTATACGGCTGAGAGCATCAGCATTTGCATTTTGCTTTCCTTTTTTATGGACGATTGTGTACTCATACTCTTCGAGTAGAATTCTCCATCGCATAAGTCTGGATGTAGGATCTTTTCGTCCTATAAGCCACTGTAGAGAGCTATGGTCAGTGACTATAGTAAATTTTCGTCCGTAAACGTATGGTCGGAACTGGGCTAGTGCAAAAACGATTGCCAATAATTCCTTTTCGGATGTTGTATATCGAGTTTCTGCGTCGTTTAAAGTTCGGCTAGCGAAAGCAATAGGTTTATCTTGTTCTATTGTACCTTGAGATAGCACTGCTCCTAACGCAACATTGCTAGCATCCGTAGTTATTATAAAATCCCGGTTAAAGTCTGGATAAGCCAGTATTGGTGGGGTAATAACCTTTCTTTTTAGAGTTGTGAATGCCTCGTCACAAACGGCATCTCAATAAAATGGAACATTCTTCCTGAGCAATCTGCTTAAAGGTTTTGCCAGTTCGGCGAAATTAGGGATAAATTTTCTATAGTAGCCTACAAAACCGAGAAAAGATTTTACATCTTTTTGTTTCTTGGGCGTTGGAAACGTTTTCACCGCTTTAGTTTTTTCTGGATCTGGTTTTATACCTTCCTTTGAAATAACATGCCCTAAGTAGGTGAGCTCCTTCCTTATGAAGTGACACTTTTCTGGTTGTATTTTGAGATTGTGCCTTTGTAATCGCTCGAAAATTCTCGTAAGTCGGGAATTGTGATCGTTCAGATCGTATCCGTAAATTACAATATCATCTACATAGACGAAACATTCTATTCCTTGGAGACCCATGAGTACATTATTCATAAGCCTCTGGAATGTGGCAGGTGCGTTTTTAAGTCCGAAGGGCATTCGATTATATTCGTAATGTCCGAAGGGTGTGCTAAACGCTGTTTTTGCCTTGTCTCTATTGTCCATGCGTATTTGGTGGAAACCATTTGCTAAGTCTAAAGTGCTAAAATATTTAGCTTTTCCTAACTGGTCCAAGATATCAGTAATATTGGGCAATGGATATGCATCTCCGACTGTTATTTTATTTAAGGCTCTAAAGTCGACAACCACTCTCCACCGTTTTGTCCCATCAGGTCCTGCCTTCTTGGGTACTAGTAAGAGAGGGGAATTCCAAGGACTGAAACTTGGTTGTATCACGCCATCCTGAAGCATTTCGTTCACTTGTTTGTGGATTTCTTGCTTCGAGCTATCTGGGAGGCGATATGGTCTTATGTAAAGTGGGGGCTTTCCTTCTTCCGTGATGATCTGATGCTCTATGGCGTCAGTATATGTGAGGTAGTCACCCTCGAGAAGAAATAGGTTATTATAAGTGCGACAGATATTCAGGATAGATTTCCTTTCCTCCTGGTTACAATGACGCAACTCTAGGAGTGATTCTAGCCGTTCAAGCCTATTTTTTAGAAGATTTTGGGTTTCGTCCGCCCTTAACACATTGTAGTCATCCAGATCTTCCCATTCGACTTCTATGTCGTTGGTGATTACTTCTTGATCGGTGTATAATGTGTTCATTAGTATGATCTCGGATTTTTTTATTATCAGTTCTTGACTGAGTTTTCCTTTAAATGGAATCTCCATTATTTGTTGAGATCGTGAATGCAATTTTATGAGATCGATTTTGGCATTTCGTTTTAAATTTACTGGGGATATTGGAGTTTCAGGTTCATGTTTTCCTGAACTCAGTTTTTCGGCAGTTTCCTTACCTTTTCTGTTACCACAAACTTTATTTAAATGGGGAGAGGAAGATTCAAGGGTGGTTGGTTTCGTTGTGTTTGTCACAGCATCAGATCCGGCCCGTAGACAAACGGATTCGGATGTTGACTCACGAACGGTGTTATCCAATTTTTCAAGAATGCCTGTATTATCCGTGGAAGACACCTCGTAAGGCGTGACATTCTGAATATTTTCCTTGACCTCATTTTTGTTCCCTAAAGGCTGCTCGAGTTCTACCATAGTTCTCTTCTTTACAGCGAATTTAAGGAATCCCTTTTCAAAGTTAATGTGGCACTGGTGCTTCGTAAGGAAATCGCTTCCCAGTATGCCATCGTGTTGGAAGTCTACGTTGCTTCCCACTACAAATAGATTATGCTTAAAGGGTATGGAGTGCCTATCAGTTCTGAATTCGAACTCCCCCAATACCTTTCCGCATGTGCTGACCGTTTTCCCAGTAATGGTGGATATAGTCACTGGGTCTGAATTGTCTACAGATTGTTCAATATATAAGTTGTCTAATTTGATAAGACTGATGTCGGCGCCTGTGTCAATGAGGAAAGTGGAATATTTTTTATCAGATGGATTAAATTTTACACGTATTACTGGCTCCTTAAATTCAGGGCAGAAAAATACGCGCATTTCAAAATTTACATCGGGGTGGGGTGTATATCGGCGATTGTCTGTACTCGAGAAGGATTGCCGTTGCTCGCTGCCCGAGTGAGTTCGTTTCCCTGTTGTGAATTGGATACCCTGTTAATATTTTGATTTTGTCGGGTATTTCGATTTTCAATGCGGGGCGAGTTTGTTATTGTCCTATTTTGAGATTGATTTGGCTGAGTCCTGAAAGGATTTCTACTCGTTGAAGGTTGGTCCTGGTTTCGCATATGAGCTAACCTGGTTCTGCACTCTGCCTGAGTGTGATTATACTTTCGACAGTATGTGCATTGGAGACGTTCAACCTCTGTCTTAATGCGTTGGGGGACGAAATTAGGAAAAGTAGTGTTGCGATAGCAAGTCGCAGAAGTATGTCCCCTCTTGTTGCATGTTTGGCAAACAATTTGTTGGTTATTTCTAAAATTCTTAGTAGAAGTTAGCATTGAGTTATCGCTGTTCAATCTTTGAGATTGTTCCAAAGCGTAGCTAATGGCCGCTTTTAGATTTGAAGCCCTATGTGCTTTTACTAAGATTTTGAGGCTGGAATTTCGTATCCCATCCTCAAACGTATTTAAAGCGAGTCTTTGATTTTCAGCCAGAAGATAAGTTCTGACTGCAGGATCAGATGAACTAGCGTATGTGGCGCTGTCCAATTCATGCAGGTGGTGTGTGAGTGTAGTTGAAAATTCTTTCACACCCTCCTTGCTATCCTGTTTTGTTGCCACTAAGTTATTTTGGGCAGCAGACCTAGAGATGAGAGGTTTAAATTCTCCCTCTAATTCTGAAACAAGATCTTCCCAGGTAGAAATGATTTTATGCCTGATACAATCACGCGCCGGTCCCTGCAATCTGGTTTTGACCACCCTTAGAATAAAAGATTTCTGGTTGTCATCTTGTGCTTGTGAGAACAAAATGTCTCCACAAGAGACGAAACCCTCTAATTCGTCAGGATTACCGTTAAATATCGGCACGAGTCCCAGTATGTCACTTAATCCTATTGGTAAGTTCATTCTAGAACTCTGTTCGCGTGTTTCCATACGTACGGTTTCCGATATTTCGTCCTCGCGATTTTGTATGAGCTCGGGCTCAGGTCTCTGCGAACGCGTACCCGGTTTATTTTTGTCGCTCACTACATATTTGTGAAACAGACCTTCCCAAATGATGGTGAAAAGGGGTAGAGAACCAAGAGATGAGATCTTCATTATTGTTGGGTAAGATGGCCAAGAGAAAAGACAAGACCAACGACAAGAGAAGTGTCTTCAAACTAACTGAGTTTTGGTTCTATTAGAAAGCCTTTGTTCTACTTAAGGTGAGAGAATCCACCCTTTCGCCCTATGGAAAAAGTGTCTAAACCTAAAATGGATTTTCGAAGAGCCACAGATGAGTCAAAGGAAAAGATTCAACCCAAAGAAAATTTTCCAAACTAGACGCTAAGGACAAGGACCAAGAATTTAAATTTTGTTCGTTATTGTTTTAGCTTGTAAGAAAAATCTTCCCAAAAGAAAATGTATGTATATATGTTTATGTGTATAATTAATTAAAATATATATCAAAAAATAAATAATAAAACCAAATTTGTAGTTAATTTTTGTGTGGGGGGGTTTTCTATTTTGACCCCTTTTGAAGAATAAAATTGTTGATATTTTTGAAAAATAAATGTGTATATGTATATGTTTATAAGAATTAAAAATGGTTTTATAAGTTTATTAAAAATGTTTTCTATGAGTTGAAATAGTTTTGGAAAATGTATGCATATTGTCTATGTGTAAAAATTTGATAAAATGATCGAATAAATTTATTTGTAACAAGATATAATGAAATTTTGCCTAGAAAAAAAAATTTCTATAGTTCACTTGATTGATTTTGTATTATTCTTTTATCCCATTATGGCACTTGTGTGGATATTTGTATTTTTGTGGTGTATATTCTCATTAGAAGAGAAGGAGAAAAAAAAAATATAAAAGATCAAATTTCATTTAAATCCACAAATCAAAATTTAGGGGGTTTTCTTGATCCCCATGTGAAAAGAAAATTTTTATTTCAAGAAAGACAAATAACAAAATTTAACTTGTTCTTGGCATCCCCTTTCAATTTACAAATTTTCAAAATTAAAAGGAATTTATTTTGGGGAACCAATCACTTATTACCGGAATCGTATGATTAAATTTTTTTTCACTTTTCACTTTACTATAATAAAATGTCGTACCTGTGATTTCTAGCTGCAGGTTTGTTGGGTGTCCTGTTGTTTGTCGTCAGTAGCTGCTTGGTCCTGGTGTTGCCGCTGCATCAGGAATCCCGGTCTATCCTTGGCTGCTCGTTGTTATTTTTCACACTGTTACCTCTCCTCGGTGTATGCCCCAGAGGAACGCTTTTACCACTTTAGAATATTTAAAATTTACTATTTTGTAACTATTGCCGGTGTTTAGCCCCGGGCACGCTGTTTTTATCGGAATTAATTTTCCTGTTGGTAGCGGGATCTATAGATATCCCACTCGTGTATTCTCCCTCTGGTAGGGGATGTTTGGACCAGTCTAATCCACTGCCTAGTTCGTATTTTATTGGTAGGGGATGTTGGGATCCCAAACCGCTGCCACCATAATTTTTTGTTGTACTTCTGGTTTCGGGGAGTGTGTGTCTTAATCCTTAAAAGGACTAAGAGATCTCTTATAAAAGTTCCCGAAAACCTGTCGCACAACAGGGTTCGTTTGCCGTGCTTCCTTTGAGTCCAAAGGGAAGAGCAACGTCCTTAGATATGGGTCGAATGTCCTTTTCTTCTTTTGGTCTTCCAGGCCAGGTGAAATGAAAAACCGGGTGTTTTAGTTTTCAGATTTTATTTCTTCTCCCACTGGGGTATCTCCTCCAGGGACAAGATACGAATTTAAACTGCGGCCCGGAGATCACGAAACCATTCCTTTATAAAGGAAAAGGAATCGAAAATTTGTATCTCAAAGATACACATTTTCGTGCAACAATCTCGATCTTTTGGATATTTCGAGCGAGATGTTGTGTTTACACAAGATAAGAAATCAATTTCTTGAATTCTTACGAAACCATTACGCAGATGTGTGAATGTATCTGCTTTTGAGTTTTTGTTTGTTTAACTCAATGGAATTTTTAGGATAGAGATAACAATCTCTGAATTTTGGATTTTGGTGATGCTGTGGAGCAAATATAGAACAATAAACGAATATTGGATTCGTTTATTGTGAATTTTAATTTTAATTTTGATTCTGGATTTAATTATGCCGTGGGGGCAAATGTTATGCGATAAACGAACGTTTGATTCGTTTATTGCGAATTTTGGATAATGTTTGGGTTTTTTCAGGTTTTGATAGAATTTTGGATAAGGACTGGGAGAAAAAGATGGTAGGGCTTTTTGGAGCACTACATTACCCCATCAATAAACAACCCAAGCAGCTGCATATAATTAGCGCAATAGACGCTGAAACGAATCTCCTTAGCACGCAATGTGCAAACAAAAGAACGCTGTTTTCTGGCGATACCATAAACATCGTTTGTGGTATCCTAAATGCAATTCCCATGTAATGAGTTCGAGCTTATTTATTTAGCTGACCCTAATCACAGACCGATGCATTAGGTCGCTTCTCCTTTGTTCTTTTTCCCTAGCTGTAGGTTTTGTTTATCCTTGCTGGAATGCATTGATAAACACGAAAATGTGATCTTCACTCACACATACCACCATGATCAAGATTAGCGAGTGATCTCTGCATGAAATAATTATCGCTGAGTCTTATTACAACCGCCATTCGTGACGGTAGGTTTTTCTCCCGCACTCCGCAAGCTGCGGAGGAGCGTATAACCCCAGTCGTGTGTCTATAAAATGGCAAACGCCAATAAAGTCTGTCCGTAGTCCGATAAAGTGCGATGTCTACATTAGCGGAGGCATTAATAGTGCATATTTTTTTAAAGTAGTTTGTTTTTCCATTTTTTTCTGCCAATCTATTAATAACTAAAATAAATAACCAGCGCTCCCGAACTATCAAACCAAACCAGTGTGTTTAATTTTCCGGCAGCGATTCCTGTCTTGCGTTAGTTTCTTGTTGTTGTTCGTCGGTATTTTGGCGTTCGGTTGGTTGGTTGCGAACAAACGTGGCGGCGTTTCGTTCATTCGTGCTGCAGCGGAACTTTTGATTGATGGGGGAGGAAGTGAACTAAGTATCCATGCAGGTACATACTTCCTCCCCACAATATAAACCGAATTGCGTGGAACAATGCCAAGAATCTCCGAAGAACAGCACCCGTGATAATATCTGTAAAACAGACAGAGGTCGGCTACGCGCCTTCGATGTGATAGCGACTGTAGTCCCGACGTCAGCGCCGAGTCCCCGATCGGGCGGATCGCTCGTCTCTGTACGCTCTCAAGTAGGTTGAGGGTATGTTTAAGAGCCGAGCTCCAAACATGAGAGCAATATTCGAGCGTCGGTCTAATTTGGGATTTATATAGGAGAAGAAGTTGGGCCGGAGTAAAATATTTCCTGGCTCTAAAAAGATAACTCAATTTCCCTCAGGCTGACCTGGCGATACCTGATACGTGTTTATGCCATGATACATTCCCACAGACCGTGACGCCGAGCAATTTCAAACTTTCCCCAGCCTCGAGGGCCCAGCCACTCATCATCAGCTGTGGAACCGATGATCCAGTTTTCTTTGTGAATGTTGTATACTGGGTCCTCGTTGCGTTGAAATCGACAAGATTGGCCTTTCCCCACTGCAGGACTTTATCCAGATCCTGATTCAGAGAGTCAATCTGTCTACATCTCAGCTGGTGCGACGTTGATGCACCAATCGGCCGATCACTCGAAAAGGAGGAAACAAGCGTACTATCATCCGCAAAACTGAACACTCTGTTATCCGTTGTCTCCAACAAATCATTTATGTGAAGCAAGAACAAGGTTGGAGCCAAAATAGAACCTTGGGGCTCCCCCGAATTAACAGAATACAGATCCGAACACTCGCCGTCCACAACCGGATAACCGACATAAATACCCCATAGGCAGCTTACCTTTTTACGGGCCGTTCCAATTATTTCGGATCGACTGCATAGGCAATCCTAATGTATTTTCATTGGCTTGTTCAAACAAAGCCGCATTTTAGCGCTTATACATTAAATCCCATTTCAGTATACAATATACCCTCTATCGTTAGGATAGTAACGTTTTCAATTCATGTTTGAACAGCTGCAAGTTTCTGCTTCTATCCTCTCTTCAACGCGCGTTCGTTGTCCTTCCTTCCAAGAGGAAGACATTTATTTTTCCAGTGGCAACGATATCTATAAAGAACCTTCCAATGGGACGTAGATCGTTTCCCATTGTTCACGAATGGCCGAAGGGTTGTTTCTCCTGCGATGGTGTGCGTGGAAACCCATCGCAGGCATTGAGGCTGGGTTTATTTCCTTTAGTAAAAGAGGAGTCTGATTTTAGCTGCATAGAGTATCGGAGGTGTTACGACATCGGGGCAGTAAACATTAAAAATTAATGATTTGTGCCGGGAATGTCTTCGTATAACTATTTGTGTTTGCGCGAATATTGAGGTGTAAGAAATTATCTATCGTTTACAAATACAATAAGATTCGTGTGAAACGGTTCATTAAAGGCCGTCTTTAAAAACCATTAATTGTGACTTAATTAAATCTTATTTTTTTAAATAAAACAAACATTAAATCAACGAATCAACACCAGTGTTTCTTTTACTCATCAAATTCTTCATCGTCGAACGGTTCCAGCGTTTAACTGGTTGTTCTTTGGTTTTTCGCGGTGGTGGTTTTTTATGAAACTCGCATCCTTGCTGATGCCAACATAAGGAAAACCCACACATACATTACCGCTTTCTTTACAGAAGCGCAAGAAATGGATAGAAACGCATCCTTTAACGAATTTGATGCTCTGTCTGATTCTATCGATAGGAACTTGACTCTATATCCTCACACTGAAATCGTCATTCCGGGTGATTTCAATGTGCATAACTCTCAGTGGCTTCGTCAGTCCGGACACACAACATCTTTGCTGATTCAACTAGTTTAACTCAACTCGTTGATGAGCCAACACGGGTACCAGACATATATGGTCATTCTGCCAACACACTGAACTGTTTCTCACCTCCCGTCCAAATAAATACACAATTGAAGATTTTTCGCCCTTAGGCACTTCACACTATTGTTTCGTGTCAGCTAAGTAATAGAAACTTCTGGGCACCCATGAAAAATATTCAAAACTCTGCTCATCCATTCCTGCGCTTATAGTCGATGACAGACCAGGCAGTGGTGCAATAGAGAAGGCGAATCTACTTGCTGCACATTTTGCAGCGAACTCGGCGCTGCCAGATATCATAACAATTCCGCCTCTACTTGAGCATAAAGAACACACCATGAGCCAGATTCACTTCCGAACGCTTACTCTTGCACGCGCACTCAAGGATCTGAACGTTAACGAATCTGCTGTTTCGAACGGCATTCGCCCAATTCTTTTGAAGGAATGTTAATCTTCACTCACTAAACCGCTGTGGAAACTCTTCCATTTGTCTTATTCTATTGGCCGTTTCCCAAATAGATGGTAGATGGAATGCCACTAAATGGGCATTGATCAGAGACATCATCAAACAAACAACCCAAAAGGCATTAGGATTTGGGAAAACAATTAAGTCCAAACCTTGGTGTGACGGTGAGTGCAGGGCGAAGATCGAAGAATGTAAACGCCTCAGAGTGATCCATTTACAAAGACATGATGAAGTCAGCGCAGAAATATACGCTACGATACGGAAAGAGACAATGAGACTCTTCAAACGCAAAAAATCGCGAATGGGAGAAGACTCGGATCGAAAAAATCCTAGAAAATGCCAGAGCAAAGAACATCAAAGCTATGTATGCCGGCATAAATTCAATTAGAAATGGCTACCGAGGGAGAGCCAAAATAATTCGAGACGCAAACGGATGCCTGGTCACAGCAACAAACAATATCGTGACAAGATGGAAGCAGAACTTTGAAAACCGACTCAATGTGCGCAACCATCAACCACATTTAAACGCACCAGACGTACATACAGCCGAGACTCAGATCCCAGAGCGCTCTCTCAACGAAGTTGATGACGCAATAAATCGATTGAAAAACAACAAGGCTCCTGGAGTCGGCTGCATACCGGCAGCTTATGAGGCATGGAGGAGAGGCAACCGATCGAATATCCACCAACTCATCAAAACAATATGGGATAAGTAAGTCACTCCGGAAGAATGGAAAACCTCAATAGTCATCCCCATCTTCAAAAAAGGTGACAGATCTTACTGCGAAAACTACAGAGGAATATCAATGCTCACAACCACATACAAAATATTAGCAAATGTCATACTGGCGAGAATCACACCGTACGCAGAAGAAATACTGGGTGACTACCAATGCGGATTCCGTAGGAATCGATCAACAAGCGACCAAATGTTCACAATAAGGCAGCTGCTGGAAAAGAAGTGGGAATACGGAGAGACGGTTCACTAACTGTTCGTTGACTTCAAAAAAGCCTACGACTCAGTCGCAAAGCCAAGACTCTACCATATTGTAGTTGAGCTGGGAATCCCGAAAAAAATATACCGCCCTCATTCAAATCTGCATGAACGAATACAAAGGGCTCGTTAGAATACAAAAAACCACCTCTCAGAACCATTTGGAACCCGGGACGGACTAAAACTGGGGGATGGCCTCTCACCGTGTCTTTTTAACCTTGTGCTCGAGTATGCCATCAAAAAAGTACAAGACGAAAACACGGTCAGATCATTCCTGAACGGATGACATTGCCGTGCTGGGCGATAATCTAGAAACTGTAAGTAAAAACTGTGAAATCATCATGCAAGCGGCGGAAGAGGTGGGCCTAGAAATAAGGGAAGACAAAACAAAATACATGATCACGGCGAGGGAACACATATAAACGTCAGAAATCCAAACTACTATCACGTAACATAAAGCTACGTGTCTATAGAATCATAATCATGCCGAAGAAAACAAATTCCGCGTATTCGAGAATAAAGTTTTGATGGTTATCTTTCGCGGTAAACGTGACGACGAGGCAGGACAATGGAGGAAGCTCCACAACCACGAACTGGAAGAGTTATACCGCAAACCTACAATAGTGAAAGTAATCAAGTCGCGAAGATTAAGATGGGCCGGACATGTGGCGCGAATAGGCAACGATAGGACCGTGCGTAGAATTCTTGACGGTAGACCAACGGGAAAGAGACCGAGAGGACGGCCGCAACGGAGATGGGAGTATAGCGTTTGAAATAATAATGAAGAAGATCGTGTGATTCGAACTGACGCTATGACAGTTTGAATCACGAAAAAAATTGAACCTAAGCGTTACCCATCAGGCTACTGGCCGTGTTTTGAATTGGATTTTCAAACTCGACTATACTCCACTGATGTGAATTATTTTTGTTATCGCTTGGTATACGGTTCTGATGTATTTTCTTGTTCAATTTTTCGTTCGGTGCTCTTCACTATTTTTGCTTGTGAATTGTGTGTGTATCTGTTAAAGTCGCTACAGGAGGACAACGTTATGTCTGACCTTGAGGAGATTGGATCGGGTGGTCAATTGTGGAAGGAGAGTGCACAGGACAGGGAACGAGGGCGGAGTCGAGTCGGTGAGGTCATGTACTTCCGGGTTCCTACGGGTCTATAAATAGTAATAGAAACTGCATTCGCCTTTCCGCGAATATCAATGACTACGGCTTCGGCGAAATCACATCTCAATTTTTGTAAGAGTGCCATCAAACCCTCATCGGCCTGAGTCCAGACCTAGGGGGATTGAAAATCCATTGGTAAGAATACCCGTGGTGAAATTTTAGACAAACAAAAAAAACAATGGAAACACAAGGTGAGCCAAGCGGATAGCGAAACAAGAAACCGGAGATAAGATCAGACTTTCGTTGTATTAAAATTTATAAACAAGATACAAGATTTACGTAAACAAAATACAAATGATAAGAAAAAGGCAAGAAAAGAAATAAAACGGGTAAGGGATGACACACTCTTCAGTTCGGGATCTAAATTTGGAGCTGTGGGTGTATCTCTGGTATTTCTCTTGGTTATATGCCGGCCTTGGCAAGGTTCACCAAGATTTCCTGACGATAGTTCCGCCGAACACTGTCCTCCAAGGAAACAAAACTCCGCGACGGACCGTCCACAAGAAGTAAAACACACAAGCTCTCTCTGAGATTAACTTTATTACCGGTACTTAATTTGTTTTATGTAAATTAGGAACTGCACTATTACAGAAAATAAATTGTTTCGATCATGAACACAGTTGTAGACTTTCTTATCACTAATGAAATATAATTTTGGAGTTAGGAGACTTGTGCAAAGAATGCCGCAGCCTAGTTGTTGTTCACGGTAATAATGGGCTCCAGGAGACTCGACTCCTTTACAACACTTTCATCGACTAAACTACTCTTGTGCGCGGATCACCTTGTTGGCTAGTGACGCGAGCTCATGGGTGGTCGAACCGTGGGAATAAAAATTCCTGAAAAAGCATCTTCGGGATAAGTATTTGCAGTTGTCCAAATACTACGTTAGGGATTGGGATATATTTGGGATAATTACACAATGATGGTTGTGTTTACAACCATGTTAATTGTGTATTGCAATCCTAGGGAGTCATGGGTCGAATTCCAGTGTGAGTATTTATACTGGCATTGAATTCGGCTCTTGGCAGCTAGGCGCGAATTGCGCCGGTGCTTTGAAGATTGCATAAAAGCCGCCGTGAGTACTGGTGCAACATGAAAATCTGTTGCGCACGTGTGGGACAGTAAATGCAGGCAGACAGGGGTTCTGCTGATTGTTTTTATAATCCACTTCGGTTAACTAGTATGGCAACCGAAATGTTTTCCTTTTAGAACAATGCTGAGATGCATTGATGTATGCGGTACTGGCGTACCGAATTTCTTCTAGGGAAATTTATATAACGCGTCAATTGCGTGAATGTCCTTGATGGGCAGATGCTTGATGTTGGATGCTATTTAAGGTAATGAGATCGGTGGGAGGATGCTTGGGGAAGTTATTGCGCTTGCATGGTAAAATTATGAAATTAATGGAGCTTTAGGAGGGAAGATTTTGAGGTAGATTGAAAAGGTAGCAGTGGCGTTGGTAGATACGCCACAGTACTCCCCCCCCAGTGACATAGTCACGATATTGTTGGTAGGGCGAAGTAGTACTCAGAAGGCTGTAGTTAAGTGAGGTTGGCCGTACATGCGCCTTGTGGTGGCGCTCGGGTGCGGCTTCGCGTGAGGGGGCCGCTATTTCTGTTTGGTATTCCTGCCGTAGAAGGTGAGGGTAGCTCCTCTGTAGCATCGGGGTTTGTGGTGGCCTTTGGGAGGTTAGCCTCCGAGAAACACGGTTTCAGTCTTTCTACGCTGACAGTGGTTGATCTGCCTTGGATCTCCACTTCGTACACTCGATCGCTGATTCGTTTTAGAATCTTATATGGCCCTTCGTAGGGGGGATCGAGTGGTTTCTTAACTTTGTCCACCCTGACGAAGACGTGCGTGCAGCTATGCAACTCAGGGTGGATAAACACTCTTTTGGTGCCATGTCGGGCTACGGGTTTTGCCCTGATCTTCCGCATCAGGTCGCGGAGGTAGCCTACGCTTTGTAGTTGGTCGTGTGGAGCTTCATTGTCCACAAATAGTTCGCCTGGCAACACTAGGTTGGTGCCGTAGGTCAGTTCTGCAGCGGATGCGCCCAGATCCTCCTTGATACTTGTCCTCAATCCTAGAAGGACAGTGGGGAGGGCGTCGAACCATTGCGTGTCGTTATGACACATTAGGGAGGCTTTTAGCGACCTGTGCCAACGCTCTATCATCCCGTTGGATGAAGGGTGGTATGCGGTCGTACGACTTCTTTGACAGCCCAATAAGTCAGTAAGCTGCTTGAAGATCGTGGCCTCGAACTGTGGACCTCGGTCTGATGTTAACGTTGCTGGTACGCCAAAACGTGTAACCCAAGTCGAGTAAAACGCTCTGGCGACACTCTCGGCGGTGACTACCCGTAGTGGCGTTGCTTCTGGCCACCGAGTAAAACGGTCAATCATGGTGAGGATGTAGGAGAATCCTCTCGAGGGTGTTAAGGGGCCCACAATATCTATGTGGACGTGTGTAAATCGAGCCTCGGGGAGTTTGAATTGCGCTGGCTCCAACACGTTGTGTCGGCTAATTTTGCAGCGCTGGCATTTAAGGCAGGCACGAGCCCAACTCGTGAGGTCTTTATTCATACGAGGCCATACGAACTTACGTCGAATGGCTGCAGCGGTTGCACGTCCGCTGGGGTGAGCAGGACCGTGAAAGGTCTCGAATACGCTCCTTCGCAGCTCTCCGGGAATATAGGGCCTGACTGTTCCCGTGGAGATATCACACCATATCTCGTCTGCGGATTGCTCGAGTGGGAACTTGCGCAGCTGAAGTGCTGTCTCTGCTTTGAGAAGAGACTCGAGCTGGTTGTCATTCTGCTGTGCTTGAGCTAGGTCGGCGTCGGCGATGGCGGCGCGTAGCTGAATGGTATCGATGCGGGATAAGGCGTCCGCGATAACATTCTGTTCCCCTGAGATGTGTTTGATCTCAGTGGTGTATTGACCTATTAGGTCGAGCTGCCGTTCCTGGCGTGGGGATGCATTCCCGGACCTCTTCCGGAATGCGTAGATCAGTGGCTTGTGATCCGTTCTGATTACTAGGGGGCGACCTTCTACCATGTGTCGGAAATACTTTACGGCGCTGTACATAGCGAGTAACTCCCGGTCGTACGTGCTATATTTCCGCTCGGCCGTATTAAGTTTCCTTGAGAAGAAACCGAGCGGTTCCCAGTTTCCGTTGCATTCTTGCTCCAATACTGCTCCCATGGCCGTGTCTGACGCGTCGCATTGGATGGCCAATGGTGCGCCCTCTGCGGGGTAACGGAGTAGGGTAGCATTTGCCAGCTGTGCCTTGGATTGACGGAATGCGTTGTCTGCAGCTTCCGTCCAGGCGATTGGGCGCTTGTCGTTCTTCTTTGCCCCCTTTAAGTACTCATTTAAAGGGGCCTGAATGTGTGCGGCGTTTCGTAGTGTGGGTCGGTAAAAGTTTAGCATACCCAGGAAACGGCGCAGCTCGCGAACGTTGGAGGGACGGGGAAATTGGGTTAGTGCTTCCACTCTGTCTGGAAGCGGGCGGATGCCTTGGCTGTTGATATGGTAACCCAGGTAGGTAACTTGCTCTTTGGCGAATTGGCATTTTTCTGGGTTTATTACGAGGCCAAATTGTCTGAGGCGTTCAAGGACCTGTCTGAGGTGTTGGTGATGCTCCGCAAGGTTCCGAGATGCTATTAGTATATCGTCAATATACGCGTAACAGCAATCCAGGCCGCGTAGTGCCGAATCGATATACCTCTGGAATGTCTGAGCTGCATTCCTGAGGCCAAACGTCATCACCTTGAATTCGAAGAGTCCGAAGGGGGTAATTACGGCGGTTTTGGGTACGTCTTCAGGTGCCACCGGAATCTGGTGGTATGCCCTGGTGAGGTCAAGAGTTGAGAAAACTGTACAACCGCGCAACTTGTACGAATAGTCGTAAAGATGGGCTATTGGGTACCTGTCGGGAACTGTTACTGCGTTCAGCTGTCTATAATCACCGCATGGTCGCCATTCACCGTTGCGTTTTTTGACGAGGTGAAGTGGACTTGCCCATGGGCTGACCGAGGGTTGACAGATGCCTCGCTCGAGCATATATTCGAATTCGGCGCGGGCTGCTCGCAATTTTTCGGGGGCCAGGCGACGTGGGCGCTGGCTCACCGGTGGGCCGCGTGTTTCTATGTGGTGAAACACGCCGGATCTGTGTTGTTGCTGGTTGGAGAGGGGAACTGTTGAATTGCGAAATTCTTCCAACAGCGCGGGGATTGGGTCTGTAGAGTCCTCGGGTGGGTCGTTCGCCCCTTTAGCTGCTTGTGGGGGGAAACGGGTTGAGACGTTGTGACTAACTAACCTCTTGTTGGCAGTGTCTACCAACAGGTTGTGTCTTCCTAATAGGTCAGATCCTATTAGGGGCTCGCTGACATCGGCTATCACGAAGTGCCAGGAGATAGGGCGTGGGAGACCCAGATCGAGTTTAAAATTTTTCCGCCCGTAAGTGGCTATGGGGGAGTTGTTCGCAGCGAACAACTGTAGGTGGCCCGGCACTCGGTTGCGCGGGGCGAAAGATCTAGGGATGACGGAAATGTCGGCGCCAGTGTCGACGGTGAAATTAATATTCGATCTAGAGTCCCTGATTGTTAAGCGACTTATAATAGGGGTGCCGGCCGTTCGCACTCGAACGAGGTTCTGCGCGGGGGCTGGCCGCGTCCAGCTGCAAGGTTGCCTACAATTTCTGGCGTTTGCACCGAAACGTCTGTGGTATATGCACCGGGCCTGTGTCAGAGCGCCACTAGGTGTATTTTGCCTGTTGTCTAGTGCGTTTTCGTTTGTGATTGGTGCTCCTCTGGGCGTGTTAAACTGCCATTGGGGGTTCCTCGTTTGTGGCCGTTGGTTATTAGAACGGTTTTGGATTGCGCGCTCGACATTTCGCATTTGGGCCCGCAGTTGGTTCAGGTCTCGCTCGAATCTCGAGAGCCTTGTTTGCTGGGTGCGCGGCTGAAATTCCTCACGGGAGGAAATCGTAGCTTGTGTTACCTCTCTTGGTGCGGCTTGTGTAAAAGGCGTTACTAGAGAAGTCCGGGGTGCTGTTAGTGATAAGGATTGATGCCGTGTAGGTGAAACGGCGTGTCGGTTAATCGCCGTGACCTGGTATGCTGGGGGTTCAGACTGTGGGTCTGAGCTTTCCATAATTGTGTCGGCTAGTTTCGCCAAATGACCCAAACTCTGGTTGGGTTGTACTATTAATGCCGCGCGGGCATATTGCGGGAGGCACCTCAGGAAATGAGGCCTAATTATGTCGTCCGAAATCTTGGTTCCAGCTATTGAGCGTAAATGTGTCAGAAAATTGGGCGGTCTCATTCCAGTAACATTTGTTTCGCTCACCAAACGCTGCTGTCTGATGCTCCTGGGCTCGTCCAGGGCATTTATGAGCGTCTCTTGCATGTTGCTGTAGGGATTTGGTTCTGTTGATCCAATTATGTGAGCAACATGCGTCCGTTGCGTGTGGTTTAGCACTCGCAACAATTCTACTGCGCGGACTTCCTCATCGTGCATGTCGGCAACCCTGAAGAAGCGTTCGGCTACGGCGAACCATAGCTCTGGGTCCTTCTCGTCGAAAGGAGGCAAGTGTATGCTATGGGAATGCGAGGTGTGCTCGATGCTGGAAGCGTCTACGAACGCTTGATCATCCGAGCACGGCTGGGTCTGCTCTTGCTGAGCTGCCTTAGACCTAGTAGAGTGGGCCATTTTTTCTATTTGGAAAGAGTGGGTGTTTAGCAACGGAATAAGAGGAAGAGGAGCGAAGGAATTTAATTGCTTGGTGGGGAGCGGGCAGAGTAAATCGTCGTAGACAACGACGTCAGGAAACTGAAGGTAGGGTGCGCGTGCGTGAACAATGATGTCACGGGAGTCGATGGAGTTGGGTAAGTAAAGGATTTACTACCTTGCCTAAACTGAAACAAAGGCTGTGACACTAGGAACAATTTAGACTAACGTCCGGGGTGGCGCAGTACAGTTTTCGGGGCCAATTGGAAGCTAAACTGGGACGGCGGAGTATTCGCGCTAGTCCAATCCGGCCTGACTGAAAAGAAACCACGGAGTGAAGTGGTCCGGACGGCTGAATGGAGTCGAGCTTGAAAGAGTTGGTGGAGTCGGTTGCAGTCGAGTGGTGTTGAAAAGAGGCGGATGAGGCTAAAAATAAGTCGAAGGGGTTGAAAAGTGTCGAAAAGAAGTTGCGAGAAGTTGCGAGAAGTTGAGCTGAGTCGTGTGCGTGCTGAGAAAGGTTGTGCGCTACTTAATACCCTGAAGGGGCTTACAAAATTTATTTTATTTTGCCTTTATCTCGTGCTGTTTAAGGATATAAATATATTTCTTCTTTTCTAATTTGTAACACAGGCTTTTATTTAAACAAATTTAATTTTGTTGTCAATATCATGTGAAGAAATTAGATACATATACTTGTTTGCAAAAATTTTAAGGATACAATAAAATGATGACAAAAAAATTATGTTTAAAATATAAAGTTATAACAAAAAACAAAAACTGACATGGAATATTATTAAATGCTTCTAAGTAATGCTAATGGAGTCAAAGTAGGCAGTTGCGTTCAAGTAAAAATAATCATAATAAGGCGATCAAATGGAAGAATGATTTTTATGAATTGTTCTCAATTAGCAACTGGTCGAAAAAAGGAAAATATTAAATCGGAAGTACAATTAATGAAGATGTTGGTAAATAATTTCGTGTTTACTTTGTTGTTTTGTTTTTCACTTAGCATTTATTTCAGATACTCTATTATTTCGTTTTGAGTTATTTTATTCGTGTAGTTAATAATAAAAAAGGCACAAATTGTCTTAATTTTATTTGTATAGGCTGATGTTTTGTTGCTTATTTATTTAAATAACTGCAGACAACATTTCGTCAACTCCAGGCTAATAATACATTTTCCTACCCAAGATATCTGTATTAAAATTTGAAATCCTTGCCAGGCATCGTTTAATCTAATTACACATATAAGTATCTTTGCCAATCAGCCACGAAAGTAAAAAGGAAACAAACGTTTTACAGCTACAATGTTATTGATTTTTTTCTTCTTTTTTTGTCTCACTTAATTTAGAATTATTATAAACTTTATTTAATATTTCCAAAACAATCAGTAAAACACATAATAAAACTTTGACAAAAAGGAAATGTACGTTAAAATACAAGCGAATAATTTAAAAAACAGAAAGGAAGGATACCTGCTTAAATCCCTGGTGTTATTGATCGGATGCTCCTGGTGCTGGTGTAGTGTTGGGTAGTTGCTCCTGTTGTTCCTGTTCCCGGTGAATGTGTATTGCTCTTCGGCAATTGCCGCCACAATTGCTTACTGCCTCTGCGTTTCCGGAAGCACTCGGTTCGGGAAGATAGTCACTGTCACAGTCGCGGCACCGAATAGTCACTGTTCCTTTAAAATTTTTTAGGACACGGTTTTGATCTGACTCCGAATCAGAAAATTGTGTTTACTCGCGTCGAATGGTCACCAATTGTGGGTATTTCACTGGTATTTCTCTTGGTTATATGCCGGCCTTGGCAAGGTTCACCAAGATTTCCTGACGATAGTTCCGCCGAACACTGTCCTCCAAGGAAACAAAACTCCGCGACGGACCGTCCACAAGAAGTAAAACACACAAGCTCTCTCTGAGATTAACTTTATTACCGGTACTTAATTTGTTTTATGTAAATTAGGAACTGCACTATTACAGAAAATAAATTGTTTCGATCATGAACACAGTTGTAGACTTTCTTATCACTAATGAAATATAATTTTGGAGTTAGGAGACTTGTGCAAAGAATGCCGCAGCCTAGTTGTTGTTCACGGTAATAATGGGCTCCAGGAGACTCGACTCCTTTACAACACTTTCATCGACTAAACTACTCTTGTGCGCGGATCACCTTGTTGGCTCGTGACGCGAGCTCATGGGTGGTCGAACCGTGGGAATAAAAATTCCTGAAAAAGCATCTTCGGGATAAGTATTTGCAGTTGTCCAAATACTACGTTAGGGATTGGGATATATTTGGGATAATTACACAATGATGGTTGTGTTTACAACCATGTTAATTGTGTATTGCAATCCTAGGGAGTCATGGGTCGAATTCCAGTGTGAGTATTTACACTGGCATTGAATTCGGCTCTTGGCAGCTAGGCGCGAATTGCGCCGGTGCTTTGAAGATTGCATAAAAGCCGCCGTGAGTACTGGTGCAACATGAAAATCTGTTGCGCACGTGTGGGACAGTAAATGCAGGCAGACAGGGGTTCTGCTGATTGTTTTTATAATCCACTTCGGTTAACTAGTATGGCAACCGAAATGTTTTCCTTTTAGAACAATGCTGAGATGCATTGATGTATGCGGTACTGGCGTACCGAATTTCTTCTAGGGAAATTTATATAACGCGTCAATTGCGTGAATGTCCTTGATGGGCAGATGCTTGATGTTGGATGCTATTTAAGGTAATGAGATCGGTGGGAGGATGCTTGGGGAAGTTATTGCGCTTGCATGGTAAAATTATGAAATTAATGGAGCTTTAGGAGGGAAGATTTTGAGGTAGATTGAAAAGGTAGCAGTGGCGTTGGTAGATACGCCACAGAGCAATTTTAAATAGAAACTAGAACAGTTAAATAAGAATGAGAGCTAAAACCATGAAAAAAAAAAAGAATTTATATTGAAAAATTTAAATTTGAAAATGTGACCCGCTCCAGGATCTAATGACGCTATTGATGGACATTGGCCATTTTGAAACCCTTTTTACGGGAACATTCAACACGATAGCGCTTGTAAGTTTTTTTCACACTTCACACGTGCAAATAAAACATAATTAATTCACGCAAAATCGTTTAAAAAAAAACGGGGTGGCGAGGGGTCGAGTTTAGTTAGACAAGGACAAATGAGTCCTTCATCTTGTCTCTGGCTTCTGGTCATCTTGCGATAACCAGAATCGCCCACATCCGTGAGGATGTTGGGCTCGGCCTCGAGATATCTGAAAAGAAAGGGAGAAGGGGGTATCTAAGGATAGTGTTCAAGTGTTCTCTAACTACTTTGGTGGGCGGATGGTTGTAAAGACATCGTACAAGAGGGGTGTGTCTTGAGTGCGATAATAAACCCAGATCACGTGTATGGCGTCTGATAATCTGCGCTTTGGTCGGTGTGTGTGTGTTTTTTTTTTTTTTTTTTTGATGCGTCAACGGTTGTGGAATCTTCATAGATACTAGCAGCCCGTGCTACTAGCATGCACGATTCGTGTACCTGGAACGACGGTTCCAAGTCGCACGCCTGCGTACTAAACCACACCCTCGCTCCCGTCAACCACTCTCCCCGCGGGACTGCCGTTAGGTATTACTTCGCGTGGCTGGTTAGCTTTGTGCTTTTTTAAGCTCCTCTCTCCATATCGGCTATTTGTACTTGTCTTACTTTCTCGATTCTTCTAAGTTCGAGTTGCACTTTGGTCACATAAGTGCCTATCTCCATCCAGTTATCCTCGGAGCATAGCATCTGCTCTATGAGGTCTTGCGGGCCTGGGAGGTTGGGTCTTCCTTCGTTGAAGCGTCTGCTGTGGAACACCACATGCTCCGTATGTTCCTCTTGGTTTGGACACGCTGGACACAACGGTGAGCTGCTGTGTCCAAAACGGTGCAGATATTTGCGATATCCACCATGGCCGGTCAGGAACTGGGTAAGATGGTAGTTGCAGGCACCGTGGTCTCTCTTCATCCAGGTGGCGATAGATGGGATTAATTTGTACGTCCATCTGCCTTTCGTGGTGTTGTCCCACCGAGTTTGTCATATGGTTAATGAGGTTGCTTTCTGTTCCTCCTTGATCTCCTTGACTGCTGTTGGTTCCAGTTGCCTTGACGTTCTCTTGTTGTAGATTCTTAGCATCTCGTCCGCAAGGATATCAATTGGAACCATTTCGGCTACGACAAAACCAGTTCCACCGAGGTGGTTCGGAAACCGCTGATGGTTTTGTGTGTGTGTGTGTGTGTGTGTGTGCTTATGCTGTCTTGTACTGTGCGTGGGTGTTTGTGTTTGTAGTGTGTCAGCAGTAGACGCTATGGGATGGGTCCAGGAATCCTTATTATTATAGAAGGGAATGTTGTTGGGAAGGGTGCTTTCTTCAGTTTTGTACTGAAGAAGAAATTATTGTGGTCTGATCCGAAGAGATCGAGAGAGAAGGGTCAAGAACGCAAGACTCCCGTACAAGTGGGTTCTCGCTGTTCTGAATGCCAAAATCGCTTTAAAAATTTGAAACCAATTCGACGAACGTCCTTGTGTGCAGATATCTGATGCGCAATTGTCTCATGCGCAAGTTGTTGTGCAGATAGCAGCTGCCGTGTGTGCTGCTATTGCGCCTCAAACATCTTCCCGAGAATCGACTCAATGTTGTTTTGATGCATTGTATGATGCGACGCCAACAGAACCAAAATTTCCATCTAAATCTGAAACAGGAAGGCAAATTAAATATCAACTTGATAAATGAAATTTAAAACACAATAAATGAAATAAATAAGCAAATTTATTTTAAATTGTCTTGAAAACACGCCCTATCCGAAATTTCATGAATGACAGACTGCTCACTCTTCTCTTCACCTTCTTTTACTTTTTTTTAAAATTCAAACTGTTGGCGTAGTCAGAGGCTTGCTTGAACACCATTATCAATTAAATCATCATCATCATCATCCGCACTACAACCGGGAACCGGTCTTGGTCTTATTTATCATGTCCTGAGGATTGTTAAATTTTCCATTATGATTTGTTTTTTTCCGGGATTAATGACCTTAGTCTTGCGCCAGAGGCTCCCCGACGGAGAATCGAACCTCGGCCATCCGCGTGACAGGCGGGTATACTAATCACTATACTATCGAGGAGCCCCATCAATTAAATACTTCGGATAAATACCTTCTGATACCAAAATTATACACTGCGACTTTAACTGAATAATTGAGATTTTAAAGAAAAGAAAAAAAGTGAAATGAAATGAAAAGCAGGTTTAATTAAAATAATGTTGAATATTCGCCGTATCCGAAATATCTTTAATGACAGATCTCTCCCTTCTATCTTCCTCTTCTTTCCTTTTTATTTGACAAATTCAACTTCAAAAACTCTTCAGAACTGATCGATGTTTACAATTGCACTGAATAGTCAAAACAGGTTTGATGTGTTCCCTTCTTTACACGATACAATATCTCTCTTTTGAACAAAACATTCTATAGTATATAAATGTTCACAATAATTAACGTTTAAGCAAAATACTTACTATATATCCTTCTAAAATTGTGAAAATTGTTTCGGAAGATTTGTTTGCTGTTCTCACATGTGCTATAATGTCATTGGTGTACTCGTACAGCTCAAAACTGTTTTTGAGATTACTACGCAAATAAGTAACTTACTGCTCTGATATCCCTAGGAGTTTATAACTTTAATAAACTAAAAATAGAAACAAAATTACTTCTAGATAAAAATGAATATAAAATTATCCGTCCACTTGATAATAATAATTTCCAGAAGCCTTCCATTCGCGTGTCATAAAACAAGATATTTAGAGACTGATTTTTTAAGCATGTCTATAAAGTACGTCATTAGTGGCTTTTAAAATATTACCAATCAAGTCCCGCTGGGTTAAAAACATTTTGTTGCAATCAGATTCAATATGAAATGAAGGTGCCTAGAGCTTAGACTATTAAAGCGTAATCCATTGTTATGTCCGCTTCTTTTGATTGCGTGACCATATATTTTCCATAGTAATGGTCAAACATTTCAATAGTGCAATTTTATTCATGTTTTAGTGATTTGCTCGCTGTACCTGGTAGCTCGCGTAGGACACATTTCTGTACTCCGCACGACTGGTAGGGATTAATAATTGAAATTCTAACTCAAATTACTCAACTCAGATAACTGGGGTATGGCCAATTTAGACACACAAGTTACCGAATCAATTTGGAATACATGCACTCCCACAACAAATTCGCATATGAACCCAATTCGAAAACGAATAACCAGCTCATTTCAGACGATAGTTGTGGCATGGTTTATTATAGCACATTCCATTAAATCTTCCTGAACACAAATTTGTGTTGGGTCGAATATTCTCAATAGTTTAGGTTGTGGTTGTCACCATCTTGAACGGGAATAACAAGAAAACCGATTACTGAAATCTAAATTGCAAAAATGCGAATGTGTTTTTATAGCGTTTTGAATTTATAGTAAAGAATATGATTTAAACACCTGCTATGAAAGGATTAGAACGAAGTCGCCACCGCTTCGGACCACATATATGCTAGAATGTCCCAGATCGCTACATAAACCTTGCTTTACATTGCTGCTTTAATGCCCTGGTATACACAGAGAAATGATTTGTTGTTCGATCCTCTTTTAGTGCTGCAAGTACTATGGTTTCGTTTATGTAATTTGCTCCGGCCGCCCCACTTTAAAGCACAAAACGATTATAATTACAGTGTTGAAATATGTATCTGGTTATGAATTGGTAATTGAAATATCACTGACACGTAGCCTGCGAAAAATCGCTCAAACATATTTAAAGCATATGCCTCAGTTTTTCTAAGAAAAATCCTCAAAACTATATATGTGTAGTGTAGTAAGGAATTATGATTCTAGCTGAAAAACAGTTAAAAAGAGTGAACAATATTTGGATAAACGAAACCCTTTTTAAATAATTTGTTTACTCAAAACCGTAACGAACTCTTTCTCGTCAACTTTATTTATGTTTTAATCGTATTTTTGTTCAATGTGACGCCCCATATATAAATATGTTGTAGAACTGTGGGGGTTCTCTAACCTTACGCAAATAACTACCCACGATTCCATCCCAATTACCCCAAAGCTTCCCGTCCTGAAGCTACAAAAACCCCTTTGTTTTTCGCTAATGCAGTTGCATTAGCACCTGCAAACATTTCACCCACAAGGGCATTCTCCATACATCAACGCAAAACAAATTTCCCTGAAAACATTTCGGTTCACATTTAATGTAACCTTTGTAATCAGGGAATCGTATCGATTCTTCTCGCCGGCAAATGCCTGCCCCACATGTGCACAACAATGTTCCAGGCATACACATTTCTAGCTAACCTTTTCACCAACAAAAGCAACGTCGGGCACCTTGTTTATTTAGCGACAATATACCCGACCCACGATCCCTTGTCCAACCGACAAGCCATCGCCGGTATCTCACGTGTAGCCGCCAAAAATCGAATTCTTTAACACACACAACATGCAAACAAAATAATTCGATTCTTCCCGCCGGCAATAGATACTATACACAATTACATTGTGTAAATATTAAAATCCCTTTTAGCACATAGTGCTTCTCTAATGAGATGCAGTATATTTGCCCAGCTGCACTCTCATTCCCTCATCGCGCCTGTGGGTATTATTAGGAGACTGTCAGTCACGGACACTTATTTTCTTCTAATCCCAACGAATATCGATGTTAATCCGATGCACAATTGTCCGACTAATGAAAGGCACATGAAAATTCCTGTGTATTAGTTTTCTTTATTTATCGTATAAAATCGACGGATATTACACTAGCAGCTACTCGATAATACAACACTAAACAGGTGATTACTTCCTTACAATGCTTGGTACATATAAATTGTCCACGACAGCGACGCTCGATCGTTTAGAAATTAATAAACCGCACAATGACATCCGCGACTCTATTATATTTTAAATATTCACTCACGACCCTTGTACACTCTACTGGTGGTTAAATTTGGTTCTTGACGCCTGGTGCATGCGCACACTTCGGAATAAGAAATCTGACTCAATTAGGATTCGTTATCAACGTTCCTTGTAGGTTAGAGGATGAGATGCTGTACCATCGAAGAGCCAATCCGATCGCTTCATTGTGATGAGAATGGCGATCGAACTGGAAAATTCCAACCGTGAAATCCCTTCAGTAATCGTACGGCCAGTATGACACGCCCCTCGCTGAAAGCGGTGACTGTGCCGATACCCGTTGATGCGTAAGGAAAATCCGAATGCACATCTGTTCAATTAGAGGGACGGAAATTTAGGCTGACAGAAAATATGGCCATAAATCATGAGAATGGTTTTCTGTGATGTAGACAGACACTCAAGGGTACTCTATTGTGTGTTTGTCTTTTCGGCCACATAATTTGTGTAGAATTTCCGCCCGGACGCAAATCATTTCTTCCGTCTACATTAAATAGACAGAAACATTTTATGGGTGGTGTGTAAGGGATAATAAAGGCGACGGTGTTAGATTCTTCTGTGATGTTAAATCGGCAGAAGATCGCCCGCCATCGAGACTGATCTTTTATTATCCCACTCATTATGTCCTATTACAGGGCTATTAGACATCTGGTTTGCAGATGTGCAAGCCGGCCAATAGCCCAGCCAGTGTTTTGGAAGATAATGGACATTGAGGCGGTGTTTGGGTACACATTGTTCTGATCATTAGAACATCCTATCGGTCGATGTGGTGACATGTGTGTTGTTTAAAATAACACAAGGTCATTTGCAGGAAACCTAAGATGGCTACGCTGCATTAGAAAATAGAAAGATGGGCCGATGGATTTATGGCCAAAAAGGTAAACACATACTGCCGAATCTGGGGAAAAGCTCCTCAGCTATCATGGAATATTTATGTCGGTTGTCCAGGTGGACAACCGAATTGTTTTAAGGTTTTTGGGGTGGTGATGAATGCTGTGGCGAGGTTGTGTAATTTTTCCAAGGATTCGAATTAACGGCAGCTAAGGGGTTAAGATGATGCGAGGGTCTTCGGGCCCTGAAAACTCCCACCCGCCCTTAGTCCATTTTCCCTTTTTATCTTCTCCTTTCTCGATTTCGTTTCCCATGGCCTTCGCTGCATGGCTACACAACGATCTATCAGCACTCTCGCTAAGATCAAACGGAGAGATTTTGTGGGGTTTTTATTTCTCTCTCTCGAGTGTGCATTTAGATTGACAAAACAAGATTAACTAAACAAGATACTCTTATAAGCACTGGCTTGGCTCAGACTTTAATTCGGACTGACTTATCCAGACCGCAATCCACACTCAAGGAAAAAATTAAGATTTTGATTTTTGCTCGTCGACCAATAGGGGCAAGATCCACCATGCATTGGTCCCAGCAAAAGGGCGCGAAACACACACACGATGACCAAATTAGTTGCTCATGCCGTGTGTCGCCCGCATGCGAACCATGGATTTGCAATCCAATAAAAAAATCCGAGAGTAGCGTTCGCATCTGGGCAAGTCATAATTAAAAGGGGATCCGTGTGTTCACCCGACCAGCAACTGCGTACAGCATTTATGCCGTTCACTGTGCATGTCCATGGCGTCCCGACGGGTTGAATTCTCGTGTGTATGTTTAACCTTATTGAGAATTTGATTTTCTTCGGTAGCCAGTCGCTAGGCATGATTCTCGTCCAGGTTGGACGACTGGCCGACATGTATGCAGATAGGTAAAAAGAAACGAAAAAGGAAATATTAAATGACGGTGATTCGCTTTCCTTGGGCAGCCAGACGCGAGTTATTCTATTGCTTGTCGATCGGTTTACCGACCGATGTGCTCCCAGATAAAAAGAAAAAAACGAATATCTCCTGCGTGTGTGTGGCGGAGTTCGTTAGGAGATATGAGCACCGAAATGGTTCGAGTTTATGTCGGTTGTTTGGTGTTGCAACCGAATCTGCTTTTTAGGAACATGGTACGATTCATGTAACCATGCCCTTGGGGTATAAGTTTGTTTGGTGCTAATGCAATTGCATTAGCCGAAATTATAGATTTAGTTGCTTTAAGCAATTAATAGTAAGGTTTTTACATAATCAGTAGAAAAGTTAGAAATGGCGTTCAAATGGATCCTCCGTAAAATACTGTTTTTTAGGTTTTCAGGTGCTCTGACTGCTCCAGGAAAAGATGTTCGTGTTAAGCGGAGAAGGGTGGGCAGCGCCGTTAGGTGGAAACACCACAATTTTCTCCCATTGGTCACTGGCCAAAAGGAAGATTCCATTTCCTCTTCACCACACCACCAAACTCACCCCGAACTGAGGGTTGAATGAAAAGAATTCAATCGGAATTCAACCGTCGATGAGTCGCGGTTTAACCACCAACAGAAAGGGTCGTCTTCCAATCACCGCAGCGTGTGCACGGGGGTGCTCACACCGCTGAGTCAAAATTCAAACGCCGAGGAGACCAGTCGAGTTCGAATCGTGTAAGTCCACTAGGTGGATGTTAGTTAAAGTGAAAGTTGAAAATGTGTGCTGCTTACCTTACCTGATTCTTTTACGTGCATAATTATTTAGTCAGTGAATGTTCGTACTGTTTTAAAGTAATTATAAATATGTTTACATAAAATAGAACACAATAACAACAACAACAATGCTTAAAATCGCGAGTGAAATAACCTCCAGCGAAGATAAATTCGCTTCTGCTGCTCAATAAATCAAGAAACAGTATCGTGTATATTACTTATTCAGTGAATGTTTTTCCTGAGTTTTAGAGTAAATATGAATATTTTTACATAAGATCCAACAATAAGCACAAATTAATAATAAATACAATAACACCGTGCGTTTTATTTTACCTTTCCGATGACTCTTGAATATTCTTTTGGTGAACAATTTTTGGTTTAAAACAGTGGGGTAGTGGTAAGCCAGTGCCCGTGTCGGCACATGAACCAAGAACCACCCACAAAACTACTTGGTCAGTGGAATAAATGTATAGAGCAACGCTTATATACTATATGTAGAAGCAACGCTTCAATGAAAATTTTTAAATTCCATCACTCAGAAGACTTATAAAAACCAACCTGCCTATTCGTCACGACCACTTTTGATCCTCATTCCCAACCCTAAAAGTGATTATAGGCTAGACGTAAGGCGTCTAACGTTGCCTTGTATTAAGCTTACATAAATAAATAAATTATCGCAGGAAACAATAAATGCAATCCAAACATGCTGTCAAACTTATCTTGGAATTACACTTTACCTTATATCAATATTCGTCCCTACATCTATAGAATACCACCATTATTCTCGTGACCTTCTTCCGGGTCCACTCGCCACCGACCGTCCCCGCCCCCAATACCTATGCGTACCATTTCCATAAAGCTAATTTTTGCCTTTTCACCGACTACCTAGGCCACCTTACGTTCAACTACGATCACACCTATTCGTTGAAGATGTCATCACCCACCAATATACCGAAATCCTTTATTCTATTTCCCTATTCGTTTCCACCTCTAGACAAAGTACATCAACCTCTTGCATTCCATGGAACAATCACAAACTTTGCTCCCTACATAACAAAAGTAACAAGTTATGGGTCATTTTTTCTCGGAATCGAACTATACCTGACTAATCCAGCCTTCTTGACTGCTGCCTCCAATTCACGGAACTTTTCAACACCTTTTATCACAACTATCTCACCAAAATTCAGACCAATCTCAAAAATGACCCCAAAACCTTCTTCCAGCTCGCCAACCATAAACGTGGATCCGATGATCACCCCATATCGTTTACCTTAAACTCTCATACCTCATCTAAACCCGTTACTCTTGCTAATCTCCTCGCCACTCACTTCAATCAGTCATTCACTACTGACTCCCTTGTCCCTGGCCCGTCATACTTTAACTACTTACCTAACTTTTCCCTCGGGCCCCTCCCCCACAACTTCTTTGATCCCCCTTAATTGAATCTAAGCTACTGTACCTCAAAGACGAGTTTACACTGGGCCCTGATCGTATCCCTGCGATCTTCCTTAAGAAATGCTCATCCATTTTCTCTGCCCCCTGTCACTGATCTTCAACCTCTCACTCTCTCAATGCGTATTCTCCCACATTTGGAAAACTCTTCGTCAACCCCATCCACAAGAAGAGTCCCAACAATAATGTCGCAAACTACTACCCCATCACCAAACTGACCTACTTAACCAAGATTCTCGAAAGCATTCTATCGAATCTTCTAGTTTTCGTTGCAAATCTTTTATTTCACCAAGGCAACATGATCAACTACAACCAACCTTGTTAAGTTCACTTCCTTTACACTCTCAGCACTGGAGCACGGTAACGAGGTCGACACGGTCTCAACCAACCTCAGTAAAGCATTCGACAAAATCTCCCACAATCGTATCCTCTACAAATTAATCGCCCTCGGCTTCGAACCTAGACTGCTGAAACGGATTTCTTCCTATCTAAAGGATAGGTTCATAATATCCGACCCCTTCCTTACCACGTCTGTGGTCCCTCAAGAAAGCCATCTCGGTCCTCTCCTATTTTTACTTGTCACTAATGACATTGATAACGTCATTAAGAATTCCAGCTTGCTGATGATACCAAGTTGTACCAGATCTTCGAAAGCGCTCTATACGAATCTCTTAGTTTTCGTTGCAAACCATTGATTTTACCAGGGCAACATGGTTTTCTTAATGGCGGATCAACTATAACCAGCCTTGTTGAATTCACTTCGTTTACACTCTCTGCACTAGACGAGGGTTACGAGGTCGATGTGGTCTCAACCGACCTCAGATTCGACAAAGTCTCCCACAATCTAATCGTCTTCAAATTATTCTCCCTCGGCTTCGAACTGGATTGCTGAAATCGATTTCTTCCTATCTAACGGATAGGCCACTAGTGACATTGATAAGGTCATTAAGAATCCTAGCTTATCCCTATACGCTGATGACTTGTATATACAAGATCATCAAATCAGCACTTGATTCTGTACTGCTGCAATCAGACCTTGACAACTTCTCGACTTGGTGTGACAAAAGCTGCTTTGTATTTAACATCGCCAAACGCCAATCTTTAACCTTTTCCCGTAAGCGATTTCACTCACTCTCGCGTCCTTATTCCCTTTATAACCATCCCTTAACTATTGTCAAATCTATTCCAGTCCTCGGGATCCTTTGCGACATGGGGCATAACTTCCTCACATTGACGAGACGATCCGGAGGCCAATTCTGCTCTCGGGTTCGTGCAACGATGATCTAAGGAGTTTTCCGACCCTTACCTTACTCGGTCGCTTTATCTCACCTTCGTCCGTCCACAGCTTGAATATGCTAGCCAGGGTTGGTCTCCTTATCACAAGATCCATATCCGTAGAATCGAAAATATTCCACATCGCTTCCTTCGGTTCGCTCTCTGAGGGGTAGGATGGCAAAACCAATTAATCCCCCCACCATTAACCGTCTCAAATTAATCAACTTCAGAACCCTTGAGGAGCGCAGGGTCCTGGCCGGCTTAGTGTACATTCATCGGGTTCTCTCCGGTGCAGTTGACTGCGCGTACCTCTGTGGGGGTTCTTTAAAGCTACACAAAGAACCACCCACAATTCCAACCTCAACTTTTCATTTCCTTCTCAGGGACATCCAATGTATCACCTAAAATTTCCTGTAAAGAATTCTCTAACATTCATGCATTCAATGCATCATCCGAAATTCCGGAAAAGAATTCTTTACACACAAGCATCATCATATATTATTAAACTTATAGGCGCCCCTGTCAGCCAGCGTACCGTGCCACACACGTACGCCCCACATTTTCCTGGTTTATACACAGTGTCGGCAGCCTTTTGTCCAATCGACAAAAGCAATTTGCGCATCTAGCGTCCAACCGCCAAGAATCGATTTCTCCAGCATATAAACATGCATACAAAGAATTCGACCCTCTCCGCCAGCAAAGATACAGTGCACAATCACCATTGTGTATCTGAATTGCTTTTAGCACCAATTTTCCTAATAGGTTTCACACTGTTTACGCAGCTGCACCATGTCTCCCATGATGCCCTTTGTTCTTTCCTCCTTTCTCAGTTTCGCACACTAGCTAAGATCGGCCCAGAGAGATCCTCTCCAATTCACCACCGCAAAGAGAGACTTCACGTTTCTCTCAAGAAAAGAAAACTCACCCTTAGCTGAGAGTGGACTCACCACGTGTCTCTCGAGGTTAACCCTTGAGTATCAGGCAGTCGAATTCCAACCACCAAAGAGGGCACACAAGGGTCGCGTTTCACGCCCGTGCACACGAAAAACAAGTCGAGTTCCTACACCCAAAGTCTTCTTCCATCTACGTGTGTGGTGTGTGAGCGCGCGGGGTCGAGGGGTGATCGTGCAGACGAATGAGCCGTCAAGGGTAACATTCGAAGGTTAATTGTGGACAGTAATATTTTGTTTTACCCAACTTAAATTATTTCCGACTGGTGTAATCCCCTTCGTACATTTAACCACATTTTGATAAATCGCATTTTATTGATGAGTAAACGGAATGTGACTTTTGTTGAATTCTCGAGTGTACAAATCCCATGTAGTATGAACCTAAAACGAATAACCAGTGCGTTAGTGTTCTACATTGTTTAGTTATGTGTAACTTATGTAATGTAAAAGGAAAATAATAAAAGGCATAATCGCCAACAATACCACAGCATTTTATTTTTTCCTTTTTCTTTGTGAACGGGTAGCGGCATTACTCGGAGTTATAGACAGTGAAGGCGTTGGGAGCATACAGTGTACTGGGCGCGTGCTGGCTGGCACACCGGCATACCCCCCACCCCCCACAAATGCTTAACTAAATTCCTCTGAACACAAACCCTCGAAATATGCTTCTCAAGATTCCCCATCACCGGACCTCTTATGGTCTCAACGAACCCCTTTCAAGGATGGTGAGAAATGTCAACTCCAATTCCCCCTTGTTCGACTTCGACCTCTCTACCCATACTCTCAAGCACCGCCTCCTAAACCATTCTCGCCACCAATCTTAAGCGGCGCTTCTACACTTTACTATAACCTGCACCCACATCACACCCCTACTCCTTCCTTCTTAATTTGTCCTGGTTACCTTATGTAAAGCTAAAGTTTGTAAGTTATATATACATGGATGATCTGAAAAGTTTCGCCAACGTGAAGATAGCAGAACTCGTCAATAATACTAGTGAATATAGTTTTGCATCGTTTGACAGTTACTCACCAAAATGTCAGCCATTTTGGACGCGTAGTTTTTACTTGACAGTCATTTGAGTGAGTCGATGTGAGCATTTTTGTAAAAACGGAGAAAATTGAGCTCTAGCTGTCATAACATTTTTGTTTTTGAAAGGCAATCGTCGTCATCGTCATCGGCACTACAACCGGGATCCGGCCTTGGTCTTATTTATCAAGTCTCTCCACCGGTATCCGGTCCTTATCCGAGACTTATTAAAGTGTCCATAATAATTTGTTTTTCCGGGCAGGGTTATTAGCCTTGCGCCAACCTTTCTCAGGATGTCGCTGCATGCATTGGTTCACTACTTGGCGGATGCCAAAATAGCTATCCAGGGGTGTCACGTGGAGATTGCATGTCAACTTGGATTGAACAGGGACAAGGATCGCCCTGGCCTTCGCCGGGTTGAAAGCAGAGACTTTGACCTGTATGCTCGCTTCCTAATCTAAAAATTGCGCTCGAAGGAAAGAGATTTTCTTCAAGTGAGGAGGCGATCACCTTTATGAGTAGTTATTTTGCAGAGAAAACCGCCGGGTACTATTTGGACGGGTTAGAGAGATGGGAGCATCGCTGGCAGAAGTCTGTAGAGCTACAAGGAGACTATGTAGAAAAATAATAATAAATTTTAAGAAAAAATATCTTATATCTTTGTTAGATCGGAAGCTTTCCAGTTCACCCTCGTACCTTAGTTGTAGGTAATTATGCTGCTTGAATTAAGTCAATAAATGGGATGGTGCCCCACTAAAGTAATCTAAACTAATCATCATCATCATCGGCACTACAACCGGGATCCGGTCTTGGCCTTATTTAACAAATCTCTCCACCGGACCCGATTTCGAGCCGATGTCATCCAGTTTGACACTCCCAGGCTCTGGGCGTCCTGGTCTACGCCATCCCTCCATCCCAGACAAGGTCTGCCGCGCTGTCTCCTTCGACACATCCTGCCACAAAGGACTTTCCGGGCAGGCTCCTCTTCGTTCATTCGAGCTAGGTGTCCCGCCCACCGGAGTCTACCGAGCTTGATTTTTCTTACAATATGAGCTTCAAGGTAGATTGCGTACAACTCATGGTTGTAGCGTCTCCGGAATCGTCCTCCCTCACATACGGGGCCAACAATTCTCCTTAAGACCTTTCTCTCGAACGCGGCCAAGAGTTCAGAGTGCCTTTTATTAAGCACCCAGGTCTCGGATCCATACATGAGTACTGGTAAGACCATGGTCTTGTACAGTAGTAGCTTGGATGTTCTGGATAAATTTCGGGATTTAAAGAGCATTGATAGACCATAGTAGGCTTTGTTGGATTTAATCAGCCGTTCGCGTATTTCTTCTTCCATATTGTTATCGGCTGATACTATTGACCCAAGGTAGTTAAAGGATTGCAGTACTTCAAATTCGTGCTCCACTACCCTGATAGTTTGACCAACGTTAGGTCTTCTCTTCGCAGAAGTTGCCACCATGTACTTGGTTTTTCCCTCATTAATGTGCAGACCCAGTTTTTGTGCCGCCTGCTCGATCTAGGTGAAGGATTCCTGTACCGCCGATTCGGTTCTACCGATGATGTCGATGTCATCTGCGTAGGCAATTATCTGGCTGGACTTGGTGACAATAGTCCTTCTTGTTGTAACGCCAGAGTCACGGATTGCTTTCTCCAACGCCAGGTTGAAGAGGAGGCAGGCCAGACCGTCCCCTTGTCGGAGTCCATTATAGATGTTTATTGGTTTGGACAGCAATCCCGCTACTTTTACTTGACTAGTTACGTTGGTCATGGTCAACCTACAAAGTCGTATCAATTTATTTGGAATGCCGAATTCTCTCATGGCATTATATAGTGTTACCCTGGCTATGCTGTCGTAGGCGGCCTTGAAGTCTATAAACAGATGATATAGTGGAATCTTAAATTCCAGACATTTTTCCATCGCCTGCCTAAGGGTGAATATCTGATCAATTGCTGATTTGCCTGGGATGAAGCCACACTGATATTGACCAATGATGGCTTTAGCGTATGGGGATATCCGGTCTGGTAGGATAGTGGAGAGTATCTTATAGGCGATACTCAGCAATGTTATACCCCTATAGTTGCTCCACAGTGTGATATCTCCTTTCTTATGTATGGGGCAAATTATAACACGACGCCAATCTTCCGGCATCTCCTCTTGCTCCCATACTTGCACCACGATCTCATGAATTGCGTGATGTAACGCTGTCCCTCCTTGTTTGATCAGCTCAGCTGGTATGCCATCAGCTCCAGGGGCTTTATTTGATTTGAGCTGTCTAATGGCTTTTAATGTTTCCACAATGCTTGGTGACTGCAGTATTTGGTCTTGATCTTGCATTGGTGGAGCCTCCAATTCTTCTGTGAGCTGACCATTTAACAATTCATTGAAGTGCTCTACCCATCGCTCCAGAATGCCTTCAGGATCGGTGATCAGATTACCCTCTTTATCCTTGCAGTAAGTGCAGCGTAGTGTGTACCGCCTCATACTGCGGATTATTTGGTAGAACTTCCGCGCCTGGTGCGGACCTCGCTCTCTACTTTTCTCTATTTCACAGGCAAGGTTTCTTTCCCAGGCACTTTTCTTTTGTCTGTGAAGTCTTTTTTCAAATCTTCTGAGCTCTTTGTATTTCTCCTCGCGCACCCGCGTCCTATGAGACTGCTGCATTGTCCGGTATGCAGCATTCTTACGTTCAGTCGCTAGTTTGCAGTCATCATCAAACCAGTCGTTCCGATCTCTACCACTACGGCCTAAGATGTAGTTGGCAGTACTAATGACAGTATTCTTAAGGCGTGTCCATTTCTCTTCTACGCCCGGCGATGTGGCCCCAGGACTTACTCTTCCTCCGTCGAGGTCTTCGAGAGCGAGTCTTAACGCATGACTAAATGTGTTACTGGTATTCTCATTGCGTAAGGCAGCCGTGTTGATTCGAACCTGATCCGCGGATGCAATACGTCTCCGTAAGGCAATCCGCGCTCGGAAAACTGTTCCAACAAGATAGTGATCCGAGTCGACGTTGGCACCTCGGTACGTTCGTACCGTCATCAGGCTCGAGGAGTGGCGGCAATCTATCAACACGTGGTCAATTTGGTTGCGAGTGGCTCCATCAGGTGATATCCAGGTGGCTTTGTGGATATCTTTTCGCGGTAACCTCTTACTCGCAACGACCACGTTCTTTGGTGCTGCCAGTTCGGTGACTCGTAGTCCATTGTCATTAGTGTTCTCATGCAAACTATGGGAACCTGCGCAGTGCCTGAAAACCGGCCCCCGACTTATTTTCACATTCAAATCACCAAGAACGATTTTTACATCGTATCTTGGGCAGGCATTCTCGTACTATTCTTCCTTTTCGTCGTCAGGGGACTCCTCTGTAGGTGCGTGAACGTTTATGAAGAATATGTTCTTAAACTTGCCTCGTACGCGAAGACGCCTTTCGTTTATTGCATTAAAGCCGATGATGGCAGGTTTCAGTTTTTGGCTGACTAGAAAGCCTACCCCGAGCACATGGTGTTTTGCGTGACAGCTGTAATAAATGTCATACTCTTTTCTTTGAATAACACCATTGCCATGCATTGGTTCACTACTTGGCGGGTGCCAAAGTAGCTATCCAGGGGTGTCCCGTGGAGACTGCATGTCAACTTGGATTGAACAGGGACAAGGATCGTCCTGGCCTTCGCCGGGTTGAAAGCAATCAGAGACTTTGCCCTGTATGTTCGCACCAATCTAAACTCATACAGGTCAGTTAATTCTTTGTTTATTTCATTTTTATTTATATTCCTTAGATCCAATCATTTCTGTTTCCTTGATCTTTTGAGTTCCTGCAGATCAATAAATAGTAGTATATAGTATTGTAGTAGTAATTCCTTAGATTCAAAGAAGATACCTACATTAAACTCCGTGGACTCTATTGATTACTACCCACACCTTTATTAATAAATTATAAATCGCTGTTTGAGCTAAATTCTCTCCAGTTAAAACTACTCCATTTTTCTTCACGACAAGGTGTCCCAACTGCTTCCGGTCTCATCATAAGTTATTCAGAGGCGATAAAGCACCCTACTCTTATAAATTACCCCAATGCAAGCTGTTGCAATCCGCCACAAGTAAACTTGGAGGGCAAATGTATCGAGAACCAAAACCTTACTATCTGTTTGAATTCATGGTTTTCAGTCCGACATTTATTATCATGAGAATTTTCCCATCAAGTCGTACGCGCCAACAGTGTATCATACAAAGCGTGTTTATTTTTCTCTTGACCGTTTTCCAGTGAGTGCATATACGAGTAGGCATAGCCGCAACCGACCAAATACACATTCAGAGGAATACTTAGCGAACTGCTGAAAGGAATTTTCTATGAAACGCGTTTCAAAGAGAACGCAAGAAAGGGTGACTTAATTACAATATTGGAGCGTCGTTATTACGTAGACGTGGGCGATTTAAATCGTCATTTGTTATTTACAAACGTTTATCGAGAGTCAGGATATCGGAGAAGGTCGAAGGAAACCGAAACATAACGTGGGGCAAAAATCAAGGTAATAATATTTGCTTTCTTCTTCAGGCCTACTAACCTTTGTCCTGTTTCTCTTCTTCTTTTTATGTGATATATGTGAAGGCTTAATAAAACAGCCATATATCGGCTAAGGAAATCATATATATAGAAGGCCCAAGTGATTTAATTATGGAATCGATTATCTAAGCTCTTGGTTTCCAACATTTGTTATTCCATATTAACCTTGTTTAATTTTAATTATATTGTGAGTGGTACTTTCAAGGCATACGCAATAAACGGACAGAATTCAATACTTTCTTTGGCAGCCAATATTTTATGACAATATGACTACCCCTTAGTTTTAATTTCCATATTTTTAAAAATGTCATGCATCATTAAAATACTCTGTGACCCAAAATAAATACGGTCATTTACATATAAACAATTACGTGTGGATGTTAACATTCAGATCAGACATGTTAAAGATGATTTAACAATTATTTTAGGAGTTTGTATTTTAGCACAAAACTTACCCCCTTTTTTAGTTTTTTAGTTTTATTGTCTATTCCTGGCTGGTATCAATCTTTTTCCTTGTCTGCCAGGTGTCTTCTTTGCTTCGTATTACCTTGGCGTACGCGCCTTGAAGGATGGGGGCTACTTTTCCCTTGGTGTACGTTTTATTTTGCAGCAGCACAAGGGAAACACTTGGCAACAATGAAATGTCTTTTGTTTAGAATGCAATTAAACAACACAGATGCTCAATAAATGTACTTTATTTTACAGATTAACAGATAAAGTTATTTGGAGGATTTCACTAAACTTCTTTACTATTGGCGAATAGATTTTCAAATATCAACTGTTACGGTCTTTAAGTTTACTTTATTTTACAGATGAACACAACCGCACGCGTCGAATGCTTAATGAGCAAGGCGGAAATCTCGTGTGGTTCCATTTAATATCCTTTTTTGTTCCGCTTCCACGATTGTTATTTTGAGGAAACGGAATTAAGAAGACTATTAGGGAGACGATGGCTATCAGGGAGACTATGGCTGTGTGCAGTATGATTGTGGTGTTGAAACCCCACGGTTCGCTTTCCTTAAAAACCCCCATATCTTCCATCCAATCATATCATTTCGCTAATGCAAACGCATTAGCACCTTAAATGCCTTACGCATCTAGTATTATCTAAGGTATAATCTAAAAAGTCCCTGTAAAAGAAAACTTAACTTCATGCATTCTCTTCGCATAAAATTTCCCGTAAGATTCCTTTCCTTACCTTATCAGGCAGAACCCCCATTATTACAACCCAATCTACAGCAGTTTCGGCTAATGCAACAGCATTAGAACCTGTAAATGCTGCACGCATTAAGCTTACCGAAGTTATTTATTTTCAAGCTTCTGCAAAAGAATTCTTACCTGCATACATATCTTCGCATTTAAAATCCCCTATAAGAGTTCTTTCTTATCTTATCCTAAATTCTCTGTAATGAAACTCATCGGTTCGTTTATCATACGACCGCATATCAGAGAATTTTACCTTGAGTTGGGATTAGCCATTAGCCTCAATATGTGTACAAAAAACTATTTACACACACATCGGCTGACGACCCCTTTAGCCAGCGATAAATAGTCAGACGCAGATGCATGTAATTAGCACCATCCACGTTGAGACTAATGCATTAGCAATGCACTAAGTGCAAACAAAGGAACGCTGTCCTTTGGCAGGCATCTGGCGATACGGCAAACTATAATCGTATTCCCAGCACTTCCCTATTGACAAACAATCTTCAATTTTTGTTCGTCGTCACAAAGCGAATTACCCGACACATACAAAGGCATGCAAGGGATTCGTTCGGCCACCGACCCAAGATACAATATACAATTTCCATTGTATAAAGTATCGCATCCCATTAGCACCTTTTTTTCCTAACGTCTATCATAGCGACGTCGCACAGCATAGACATAGATCATGAACCTCCTTTGTCATCGCCGCCTGCCTGTTTCGTTGTTCGACTGCCTTCGAACCCGTGTAAATAACATCGCTCTGTTCGATGGCGCACACACACACCACTGCACTGAAAGAGTGCATTTCTTTGGTTGCCACACCCTTAAGAGAAACGTTTTCCTCTCTCTTCCTTTTTCTTAACCCTAACCTAGGATGGAATTCAGGTCAGGGTTCTATCCTCGGTGAGTCGTTTTCCATCCACTGACCGACACGGTCACGCGATCTCCCGTTCGCCGGTGCGCACGGTGACGCGAATAAAGGGGTGATAATTAAATGAACTTAATTATATAACAGACAATATAAATAGTGATATAGTTTTTAGTACAGTAGTTTTGCGCATTTCCCGGTCACGTGATCTCCCGCTCACCGGTGCGCACGGTGACGCGAATAAAGGGGTGATAATTAAATGAACTTAATTATATAACAGACAATATAAATAGTGATATAGTTTTTAGTACAGTAGTTTTGCGCATTTCCCGAAACTGCGGAAGAAGATTCGGTAGAAAAATGGTTAAATAATGGTTTCACACATACCAGTTCGTATGTAGGAAGAATGATCAACAACTCGACGACTTTTTCATTTTTCTAAATTGTAACTTCACTTAAGGAAATAATAAACTACCCGGAAAGGATGGCGCAGGAACTGAAGCTGTGAGGATGAGTGTTGAAAAGCTACTGTCAAAAAACCTCATTTACTGCACACTCAGGTCCGTACGCGAAACACTGTCAACGTTCAACCAGGGACGTTAACTGATAATAGGAAGAAGGAAATCTTCAAAAGATACATCCGGATCGATCCAGAGGCATTGTGGACTAAGCCTACTTCCTACCAGAAGTTCGTCGTGAAACTTTTTTTCGATATTCTATCGCGAGCCCCCGCCACTTTAATTTTTTACTCCGCGCGTCGCTTCGCAACTGCTGCATTATGTCACGTAGAATATCATTTGTTACGGACCATGTTTCTGTTGAGCATAGTATGTGTTCTTTTACTACTATCGCAGTAACTGTCCGTAGCATATCCAATAACATTCGTGCGATCTTTTCTTTTTTTAGTTTTTTTTTTACCTAAGACTAAATCCTAAGCCCTATTTACATTTATTTTTCTTATATTAACTCACTAGCTCTCCACAAGCACTCTAAATTTTTGTTTTAATTTTTTTTTTTATTAGACTTTTCTCGGGAGAGGCGAACCTATAGCACCAAGTGGGGGCCCCGAGATTTTTCAAATAACAAAAGGTCTCCCGTGAACCGCCTGCCACGGAATCCGTATTGACGATCCTTCAGAAGTCCGTTGCACTCCAAATACTTAACTAACTCTGTATTGATGACTTTTTCCATTACCTTAGATAAAATAGACAGTAGTGCTATCGGACGGTAATTTTGTGGGCGACAGTCTTTTCCCATCTTTGGGATTGGCTGAACTTGAGCGATTTTCCAACAGGCAGGAAAGGTCCTCCGTGCATAAGATAAGCGGAAGAGTCTGCCAAGAACCGGCGATAGTTCTGGAGCACAGTTCTTAAGGACTATTGCTGGTATTCCGTCCGGGCTGGTTACCTTCCTACAATCCAGTTCACGTAGAACGCATTGAATGGTGCGAGGACGAAATCTCACATCCCGCATCGAAGACCGTACCGGCGCGATCACAAGTAGCTCCAAAAGGCCGGGATCGAGGCTTGAATTCGCGGAAAATAAATTCGCGAACACATTAGCTTTATCCTTTGAATTCGTGACTAACGTCCCGCTGGGTGTCACCAACGGAGGGAAAGAGGAGGATGCGAAATTACCGCTGACAGCTTTTGCCATTGACCAGAAGGAGCGCGAACTAGTCGGGCAATTGTAGAATATGCCTTTTTGTGTTGTTTTGCCATTCGGCGTAAAATATTTTCTCAATTAACATTTAATATTATATATATATATATAGGGTTATACAATAGGGAGCTGACAGCTTTGAATTTAATTTGTGAACGCAAACTTTCACTAATTATCTAACTGCCACTGTCAGTTTATTCAGTAAACTCAACATTTTCATCATGGTTAAGTACACGAACGAACCACGGCTGCAAATTATAAAAATTTACTACCGAAAAAAAGTGGTCAAGTCACTATTGGAAAACCCATTACATATATATATATATATATATATATATATATATATATATATATATATATATATATATCAATATATACACATATGAGGCATTCCTCTTTTACAACTCTAACATTTTTTGTTTTTTATTTTTAAACTTTTTTTATTACACACAAGCATTTTAGAACCAAACGAAACATCATTAGGTATTAAAATAAAACTGATTGGACGGCAATATTACTAAAACTACACCTTGGGAATTTCATTTGGGGTAAAGTCCGTAAAATCCTTTCTTCGTCACACATCCATTTTCATTTCATTTTTTCATGTTTGCAACTTTTTTTATTTTCGTTCTATATTCTAAATTATAGTCTAGACAAAAAATGGTTAAATTCTAGATTAATTAAATTATATTATAACTTACTGGTTCTACTAGAGTGGGTGAGAATACAGAACCTTGGGGAACACCTGCATTAATTTGATGGGAGACAGATTTGACACCATCAAGAACCAGTTGGATTGAACGCCCAGAAAGATAGTATTGTAACGCATATGACAATCAGCTGGACATCTGGCAGGTCTCCAAAACAAAGTACTGGAACACTGGAGACTATGAGCAGTAAAAACAAAACGATAAGTCGCCAGTGACAGATGTGTCACCGGAATGATTAGCGAAAAAGTGAAGAACGTTTTTCATAAAGAGACGAATTAAGTTTTAAACAGAAAATCGATTTCACGGCTCTTATTTTATGAAAATAATTAATCCAGCGAACCCTAAGCTCGCTACAGTATTTTATCCATCGGATCAGTGTATTATCCACTCCATAGGATTGCCAATTTGACGACGACTGGCTCTCAGTGGGTCCGCAAACTCCCGACGGTGTAGTGGACTGCATTGACGGTGTGGTCAAGGATACCCTGAAAATATATGAATTCATAAAAGCCTATCAACGTTTCTACCGCCTGTCGTTGGCTCGATATTACGTGATACCGGTACCTTTATTTTCCTCGCGGGGCGTCTCTTACCACTGGTATGCGGAAACGACTTTCAGGTACTTAACCGAAGTGGTACTGATTTCGAGCGCCTCTTACCAATGGTGGGAAGAAATGGCCTGGAGTACAAGTAAAATCTAGTTACACGGCCCTTACCACTAGTACGTGGAAAGGGAAGCCGTTTGGGGTACCTGACAAACAAGGAACGGACCAAAATGATGTGTCCTCTAAACACCCAAAAAAAGGAAATTCCTACTCGATTATTGAGCTCTAGAACAAAACTCAACGCTTAAAAAAAGGGCGATCTAAATGGGACAAGGACAACTGTGACCTTCATCGTGTCCCTGGATTCTGGGGATCTTGCGACAACCAGAATCACACACAACCAAATAATGTTGTGCTCGGTCTAGAAATAACTGAAAAAGGGAAAAAAGTGGGGGGGCGGGGCTACCTACGGATAGTGTTTACTGGGTTAGTTCAACTGGGCTCTAATTACTTGGATGGAGAGATTGTGGGGAAACTCAATATTTAAAAAAAAAAAAAATAAATAAAAGGAGAGGCGAGAGGCCGACTTTAGGGAGACAAGGACAAATGTGTCCTTCATCTTGTCTCTGGCTTCGTGAAGATGTTGGGCTCGGTCTCAAGATATCTGAAAAGAAAGGGGAAGGACGTATCTAAGGATAGTGTGGACAGGGTTAGTTCAATTGTTCTCTAACTACTTGGATGGGGGGATGGTTCTCAATATTTTACAATTTTTCTTCGCCTTCTATACTGGGTTGCACAATGTTGTATGTACTGCTGCTAAGCGACTTTCCAGGAATTGACAGACTTGTTTCGTGTCTTCTTGGGAAGTGGTACATTGTGTTGAAGTGGGGTCCGCCTGGAAATGGCATGCTGCGTCTCCAACAGTCACTGTTTTTGCACTAGTGTCGTTCTGCAGCACTTCTTAAACGTTTGCTCTCAGTGGTAGTCCCTGTTCGTCGTTTAAATTTTAGAAGCAATAGTCCTCTGCTCTCTCTCGAACTTTAGTCATGCTATTTCCGCATTCACTTAGTTCAAGTTTGATCTTCATGAACGTCACCATATCCGATGTATTATTCTCTCCTGTTTTAAATATCATTGCAGCATTTTTTGTTATATATTAGTATACCCGCCTGTCACGCGGGAGACCGAGGTTCGATTCCCTGTCGGGGAGCCTCTGGCGCAAGACTAATGCCCTTCCCCGGAAAAAACAAATCATTATGGAAAATTTAACAAGCCTCAGGACTTGCTAAATAAGGCCAACAGCGGTTCCCGGTTGTAGTGCCGATGATGATGATTTTTTTTTTAATGTGGGTTTCTCGGCTTTATTTTTTAGGTGCCTCTTCGCCCTCGAATCTCGCAGCCCTTTTCTTTCCTTTAGGCAAATGTAGGCCTTGAGTCACGACCAGTTTGCTCCGGAAATTTGCTCTTATCTATATGTTTTTGTTGTTTGGTTCAGTTTGCAAGGGTTTATCACTGGCATTAATCGACTTAGAGGTTTGAACTGGTTTGCTTGCCCTTGTCGTAAAGCCAGCTAATGCTCTCGGCAATCTCCCGTACGGCATTATTTATACGGCTTTGTTTTCTCAACTTCAATCATCCAACCATCAACAAATGATTATTAGTTTCATCCTGGTTCTGATCCGCGCTTATTGGCGTTTCATCACTGGTTGTTGCTACCGTAAAATATGCATAAGAGCACCTGCTAACGTTTTTCAACTCGAATGTTGTGGTGAGCACAACTGTAATATGTTTCAGGAAAAGTAATTGCTGTGAATTACCTTTAAACTAGGTGATAATTGCAACAATCGTGTGATTCAAGAATGCTAACTATTGTGAGTTCAGTGTGGTGTAGAACAGAACTCATCTGCGATATAGACTCTCTGATGCTGGGGGGAGAGTACAGCTGAGGTTTACTTCAATATCATTGATTGTTGTAAGTTCAGTTTGGCAATATACAAAGCTCCCTTGATGTTTTTTTTCTGTGGATTGTTGATTTTATGTTATTTGAATTCCCACAACCTCATATCAGTTATCCTCAACTTAAACCGGACAATCTGAAGCAAAGTCAAATAGATCGCCCAGGCATATTGCAGCAGCAGTAGAATGGGAGTGGGGAACTGATTTGGCTGTTCAACATACCCCATATACCACGATTGATCAACCACCGAAATACGAGTAGTATAGTGAAAGGTTTCTCTTGATCATTTCACGGAACCAATGACTTCTTATGCTTCTTCTGTTTGGCAACCTAAATCAAACCCGGAAAAGATGCAAACTCCACGTTCAAAGTGACAATTGGAATGTAAACCGAATATCAAGCCAGTTAACGGCCAATCTGGATAGCGGCTAAAACTAGAATGTAGGACTTGTACGTATGTAATTGTTGGCGAAGAGTGTTTAGTTTTTATTAGTGAAACTGCGACCTCTGATATTGCCAGTTGCTTTAGCTGTTGCTCATTAGCAATTGTTCGGGAGCGGACGCGATTTCATGGACTCGAACTGCTTATAATTTGTTTTTTTTGTTTTGTTTTTTTATTAAATCACTTCCCTATTGTTCCCCCTGGGATAATACCCCAGCAGATCCGAACATGGAACTAGTTTACTCCTGGTATACTTTATTTCAGTGGGTACTATTGTGGCGTTTCTACGAACCACACAACCATGGAACATACTCACCTATATCCAAACTACATGTGCTCACAGGCACGTGTCCTCAAAAGGTCTCCTTTCCCCCTGAAATAAAAGGTAACATTCATCCTGGAGTCAACAACCCCACGTATCCAGAGATACATGGGCCACAAATCCGACCAATTTTCCTACGCCTGCACGGCGATCGAAGGACACGACCCTGCATAGAAATTCTGTACCAATCCATCAACTGGATATACAAAAACGGTTGGCACAGCTTCGGCAGATGTCGACAGACATCACATCCCCGCCGATAAGCGAATTGCCGGAAACCCGATCCGTCGGCAAAACCTTTGTCTCTGCCGCAATGTATTTCGCCTAAACAAAGGCCATTGCGATGCAACAGCAATAAACGAAAACGCTGTTCACATAGGGAAAAGGAAACACAATCCCAAGATCGACTACTGTAAATCACACACTCGATTGTTTGCGTAAGCAATCCATCAGAGGTGTGAAATTTTGACGATCACAGGATGATCTACAATAACCTCGGCGTCTGTATGTGTGAGCGCGATCTTCACTGGTGAAGAGATTCTCAATCGAGAGAAAGTCACCACCCAGGGAAAGCGAAAGGAGAGAAAGATAACTATGGGGTGTATGGGATCATCCCCGGAGAAAGTGACCTCAGCCGAGATAGAACACCGGAACGTGTAGTTAAAACTGCGCGTCGCAAAAACGAAAGAGTCGAGATAGAACACCGGAACGTGGAGTCAAAACTGCGCATCGCAAAAACAAGAGTCGAGATTGACGTGTGTCTGAAAGTCGAAAGTAACGTGTGCCTCGTGAATTATATAAGTGTGATTCAATTTTTGTATTTTTAATTTGCTGAGGAAACCGTAGTGACACATTGCATCGATTTCAATTCAAGTAACTGCGGATTCAGATTCCTATAGAAAGGGGAATAACTTACCTGCAAATATATTAACAGTGCTCGAGTGTTCTTCCCCAGTCTTTTTGTTTGTATCCGTTTCAATTGATGTATGATAAGAAAAAAAAAGTAACAATAAAAAAATCTAAGTAAACAAGTGCGCTCTGTGTTTTATTTGTGCTGTTTCGCTCCGGCGGAACACTCCAACACCATCGACATCCAGACTTCGACTCCCAACCGCAACTTACGACCAGTCACTAAAAAACCGCCAAACCATCAGGTTACTTTCCTACCTTTTGATCCTCAGCCAAGGTCCAAACCGCCATTAAAGATTTCTCCCAACCATGTCGTGGGGTTTATAGAGTGATGGGATGATATCTCCCGGTGACCTCAGTTGAAACCGACCTACATCTTTCTCCAAGCTTTTTACCCAACCTAGCAGTCAAGATCCGTATAACTGCCAACGATTTCTTGCGACCATTTCACGTAACCTATATCTTAATTGGGTGGTATTTCACCAAGTAGCAGAGCGTTGGGACCCAACCTACCACTCAGTACATACGAGTTAATGTCTAGATTAGTACGAGTTCGATTTGTCATTTCTATATAATAGAAGTAGTTTGCTTGAAAATAAGACGTTCTGCAAAAGGAACCTAAACTTCCATAAAAGGTGTACAAACGGGCAAGTTACAGATTAATGATTCAAGAAGAATAAATAATTCAAGGATCATTTAATAATAAAAGTCGAATGTCTTTGATATAATCACAGCCGTTGCTCTTCGTCCATTAAACATAAATCGGGGATACAAAAGTTAATATTTATAGGTTGTTTGAAGCACGACAAAAACGTACAAGTAGAAATTATCAATGAATCAGTGATAGAAACACAGATACGAGTATACAAAAATGAGTTACTCTTAATTTGCTTACCATCGTTCGTGGTTCTTTTTTTATAGCCGGTGGATACTAATTGTTCTTTTTCGATTAAGTGTAATAAAGACAGCGTCCTGGGTAAGGGTTCATTTCGTGACCTATGCCAATCACTAATTGAGTTTGTAATACTTATTAATGACAATTTTTCTGACGGAAATCTATTCTAACGATATTTTATATATAGCAATTAAAGTTGATCCTGTCAGTCTGTACAACATAATTATATTCTATTTTTTAATATGCTGTAATATCTTATTTATTGTTTTGTTGGACGCGCTTAGAGGAATCATATCATTGATCTTTCCAGCACCATGCGTCGGCATGGACGCTGATTCTATCATCCACCCACTACTTCCTCTAAATGTTCCACAGTACACTGTCCATCGATTGATCGCCGAGGAAAGAAGAAAACACCAGGATACCACTGCACAGAAAATAAAACACACAGATTTACTTTGTTTTTACCGTTTATTATTTAACTTGCATGCCTGACATTTACATACAGTGATTTCCGGATTCCCAGTGATCGAACACAGTAATTCAATTCAGCTCCCTATAGAAAGTAAGTTTTATATAGATTTTGGAACTCTTATTTCAAACACTGTTGTGGGAAACGGTTATTACCTTATTTTACTCTACTTTAAAGGCATTATGCTGCCGGAACAAGAAAAATTACTTTTCACGACTTGGTGACAACTGTTAAGCACGCGACACGCGGTAGTCTTTCGCGTCCTCGTGCGCACCGGGGAGCGCGGGTGCACGACGTGCGTGGTCGGCGGATGTAATTGGACTCAGCGATATTCGGCTCATGCAGAGCCGACTCACTAATGGGGTGAGTTTCCCCGAGAGAGAAAGTGTTCCTCTCGTGGTGAAAACGAGGAAAGAGGATCTCACTGGTGAGGTCCTGTAGTGGTGTGCCTGAAGTCGGTCGTTGAGATCAGACTGTTTGCTAACGCTCGCAGGTCAAAGCGAACAAAACCTAGACAAGGAATGCCGAACAAAGGAAGTAGCGAACTAATGCATCGTCCAGTAATGAGAGCCAGCTGAGTAAATAGCAGCCACTCATTAGAAGGATTGAGATAATGGAGATCCTATATCGTATCTCTGCCGACTGGGAGGATCGGATTCTTTTGTTTTCATGGGTTTATGCTATTGAATCCAATCCGGCGGCTAAGCGCGACATTGGTGATTGTTTGAAGATTCAAACAAAGAAGTATTTCCGAGAGAAGTGCTTGTAGCTGAATCAATAGTTGCAAGTCTTTGGAAAGTAATTTAGATGGTTACACAATGACAGTTGTGTATACCATCTGTGTCAATTATGTATGGCATCCAAGGCGACGCCAGGGTCGAACTCTAGTGTGAATATCTACACTAATTCGGAATTCGGTTCTTGATTGCTATTGCAGAGATGCCTTGATACATGTATCAATGCCCTTGTAGGAAAAATTCTTTACAGGCATTTCCAGGTAATGCATTGAAAGCATTAATTATCCTTGGGGAGGAAATGTTTTTGTTGCGGGGAGATTGCGGTGCAGGTGTGGGAAGGTTGGAATTTGCCTGGCAACCGAAGGTACCGAATAGGTTTTGGTTTTATGCTCCTGTATAATAGAAAGAATTCTTGTAGGGAATTTGTATGCGAAGAGATACATGAGAGGTAGGAATACTTTTACAGGGACTTTTAGTTAAATAAATTTGATCTATTTGATGCGTGAGGCATTTACTGGTGCTAATGTGATTGCATTAGCGAAACTTATAAGGTTGGGTCGAAGTATGGGGGTTTTTCAGGTAAGTAACAGTGGGGTTTGGCGGAACCGTCACAATGTCTGCTAGACAACCATCGGCCGCTCCTCATCAAAAACGAATATGCGACAGCGTTTAAATTCGTTGAAACAATATCTCACGGCTATCGTAGAGGGTAAGGGATCTATAGCGTCTGCGACGATAGTGAAGAGCGTGTGATTCGAACCGGCGCTATAATGGTTCGGATAGATAAAAGATAGAACTAAAACTCAACGCATCAGGCCACTGCCGCGTGTACGAATTTGCTCATTATTCACAAGTACCTTCAACTGATGTGGAATTGTTATACCTTTCTAAGGTATATGGCTCCGATGCATTTGCTTATTCGACTTTCGTTCGGTGTTGTTCTGCACTTGCTTGTGTATTGTGTGTGGATCTGTTAGAAACGCCACAAGTCCTTATAGCAACTTCATTTTTATTCTTCACATTCTCCACTGTGCAAAAAATAAGGAGTGAATTGCTGATCAATATTGATCTCTATTTGTGTTATTGAAATCAACGAAATGAACATGATACTGTGTGGTAGATGCTTATGTATCAGATAGGGAAACTGGTTTTCACCTATTAAATATCTTGGTGTTATACTAGAACAACAGGTTGAGCTTCAAGGAACACCTGAGGAAAACGAGTGAAAAAACGGCAAGAGTATGCAAAGGTTTGGCGAGACTGCTACCCAATGTTGGAGGACCCCCGCCCCACATAAGGAAACTCATAACCAGTGTCAACACCTCCACTATAATGCATGCAGCTCACATATGGGTGGGAGACGCGCAGAATAAGTCATACATGAGGGGAGTGAACTCAGCGCATCACTAAGAGTATGTTGTGCATTTCGAACGGTATCCGAAGATGCCATAAATGTTCTGGCCGGGAGGACACCACTTGACATTGCAGCTAAAGAAAACGCTGCATGGCATAAGGTCTCCCAAGAGAATCGTTGGAGAATGCGGACACAATTAGAGCTCTCAAGCCTAAGAGAATGGCAACGAAGGTGGGATTCTTCCACCAAGGGAGGATGGACCCGCACCATGATACCTGATATAGAAACATGGGTGAAAAGAAGACATGGCGAGCTGAATTACTACTTGACTCAGCTAATATCAGGACATGGATGCTTTCGGCAATACTTGCACAAGTATAAGCATGTGAATCTCCCGTACTGCTTGTATTGCGAAGGCAAAATAGAAAATGCGGAACACGTACTCACAGAGTGCGTGAGATTCGAGACCACACGAACGATTTTGGAGAGACACACGAGACGGACGGTTACTCCGGCTGGAGTAATAGAATACATGCTTTATTCAAAACAGGCATGGTCCGTAACCAGTGGTATTCTTTGTGAAATGATGCAGCAGTTGCGATGTGACGAGCGGAGTAACAGGTAAACTCCGTCCCGCCCCGCGATGGAATATCTAAAAGAAAGTTCCGCGGGGATCAACGGGAATATGAGCCTGGCGGGAGGTGGTTTTAGTCGGTAAAAATCCGACCTGGCTCTGGATCGGTCCAGAGGTATCTTTTGAAGATTTTCACCTTCCTACCGAAACCAAAAAAAAAAAACCTATACGAACACAATATTTAGTTCGACGATGTTATCTCATCTCAACGATGATGCAACAAATAAAAGGCACTAGACGATTTTTGTTGTATTCTTTTTAATTTCTTTATTTTTAAACAATGACACTGGTTTGAACAACATTTGTAGTTTTATTGATATTGTTTGAACATTAAAAATGTTACTAGCTACGATCTGGTAACTATATCCTTTGAGTTATATTATATACTTGCACAAGAAGTTTGTAAGACATGATGAATTTTTTGTTATATTAAAACACTAAAGTTCACAAGCAACGGTCTTTTAAGTAGATCTTCTGAATTATTATGGCATACGCTCACAATGAACATTACAATTCAGAAGCAACGGACTTTTAATTAGATTTTTCGGATTATTATAGCTCATTCTCACAATGAACATTAAAATTCGCAAGCAACTGTCTCTGAATTGGTTCCTTGGGATTATCACAGCTCACTTCCACCATGAACATTAAATTTCACAAACAGCGGTCTTTTAATTAGGACTTTTGGATAATCATTGCTATACCAGTAAACGGCGACCGTACCGATCAGAAAACCCGCGACTACTTTACTCGACGTTTGATATTCTCTCCCTAAACGCAACGACAGCGGCGCGTGTGCGTGATTTGCCGGTTGAAATTGGGCCCTGGTGAGCTGCGCGACGCTGACCCAACCTCGGTGAGTGAAGTGGGTTTCCACTCATGTCATCGCAGGGGAAAACAATATTTCCTTCTTCCCACAATCAATGAGAAACCGATTCGCATTCCGTTGGGAGTTTCCCATAGACATCGTCCAGATAGGTTGAATGCATTTACCTCGGAAAGGAAGGCAAACGAAACATGCGATGAGTGAAGGAAGAGAAAACAAGCATGCAGCTAATCAAATATGACGATCGATGTACGGAGGCTGGTTGCCATGCCGCCATAAACGATGGGGTGTAGGTTTTCTGTTGATGTTATGTCAACAGAACCTCGCTTACGATGGCGAAGGCAAAAATGCTTGGGTGCATGTTTATTTTAGACGAATGTATCGTGGGACATAATCATGGGTAGGATTGTTCAACAACCATGATGGTCGTGTCAAATCCCATGATCGGCCACCAACCAAATTTAGTTACAGCTGCTGAAAACCCAATGAATATGGGAACATTGTTTGTTTACTCATTGGCCACTGCGTATAGCATCAATTCGACTGTACACAAATTGCCAACGTCTCATCGGTCGTTGTGTCGGGTGTGTGTTTACATTAAACAACACTTGAACTCCCTGCAGGCAGCCAGCAATGGGCTGTGCTGTAGATTGTCGTTTGAACGATCGGCCGATGGTTCAGCAGATAAGGCAAGGGTGAACATGTCATGCACGTGTATGGGAAAATACTTCTTAGCAATGCGCATTGACATGTTCGGGGGTTAATGTCGGTTACATGATGAGGTAACCGTATTAGGTTTCAGGAACATGATGCGTTGTATGCAAGCATGCCCTTGGGTGAAAGTTTGTAGATGCTTATGCGATAGCGTTAGCAAATGGCAATTACTCTAGGTGATTTAGTTTGATGACATGGCAAAATGGTAATGACACTTTTCAGGTAGGTACTGATTGCAAAGGAGCTTTGACTGCTCATATGCAGGTAAGCGGCTTATGATCGGTAATAGGATTGCAGGTTGGGAAGGGGGAGTTGGGTTAACACGGTGGGCGTTTGTTCGGGCGAGCCTTAAAGAACCCCCACAATACCATCGGATTACCAATAAAACCTGATTTTTAAATCGATTCGAGCAGTATAGAGTCGTTGAAAAAAGACATTAAGCGATAAGAGTAATGTCGACTCTCGTCAGCGACGCCGCTTGTCTTCAAACACAAGTACTTATTGATCGCCCCTCGCTTGCGTACCGCATTTGATTATATCCTACAATTTTAGGAAAACATTTTAAAAATATTTTACAGGCAAACGTATTAGATTATTTAGTGCTGATCGTGAAGAAACATTTTTCTTTCCGCTTTGTTCAATCATTTGAATAGTAACGGAAAATAACTGGTTATGGTAACTACCACTGAATAAAATATAATTGTATAGTTGTCAAATTGTCGTTCGTGACTTTTTGTATTAATTCTGACACTATCACATCATTATCATCATTATCGGCACTACAACCGGGAACCGGTCTTGGCCTTATTTAGCAAGTCCTGAGGCTTGTTAAATTTTCCATAATGATTTGTTTTTTTGCCGGGCAAGGTCATTAGTCTCTGACACTATAAATACGAGTAATTTATAGACAAATATAACAGAAAAAAAGACTTTTTTTTTTTAATATTATTTGATGTTGTTAAATAGATATGCGCCAATTTGTTATATATATTTAAAATTGTTGTTAATATTTACTCACCCCTGGCGACTCGGTGGGAGGGGTGGGGGGGTCGTGGGCGGGAAGCGTATCCTTTTCTTGCTGTATGTTCCCTTTTTTCGATTTGAATTCAGCTACTTTGGTATCAATTCATTTGAAGTTCAAGTCCCATTTCATATTGGAGGTGTTGAATGTAGTTTCCAACAAAATCAAAATTGCGTATTAATATTTTACTGTCGTAACTTAAGAACCTGTTGTCTTGTTGAAAATACATAAAAAAAGTTATTTTATCAGCATACCGGAAATTTATTTGATAAAATAACTAATTGAAAGATTTTACTTTACAGAATGACCACCGAGGACGACCCACTCACAGATTGCTATGTGACTGCTCAAAACGTACTCGCTATTTTTTAACCCCTTACCAACTCGTAATCCTTTTTCGATTCCAATTTGTTCCAAATTCATCGTGAATTAACTCTCTGCATTTACCATTTTCCATCCTATGTTAGGATCATAGCTAACGGTAAACCAAAAACAAACTGGCGGAAGTGTTGTTGTTTTTACTTGTGAATGGTATTTTGGGCAAATCGTACAGATTGGGGTTGTTGAAGACGTGCGATCGATTTAATGTGGGAAATGAGAAGCTTTTTGCATCGAACTGCAATGGAAGTTTTGGCCACAAAATATCAAGTATTTGGGATGGGATTTTGTATTTTAGGGGGTAATAATTTTATAAAATGTGTCTATTTCATCGTGGGAATGTTAACCCTTATGTCAATGACCAACTTTACCGACAGTAGTCAATGACCGGTTACCGGGTACCCACATATAGAAACATTGTTTTAACAATGTTAAAACAAACATTTTGCAATAGATGTTAATTTGTTTATCAGAAACAAATATATTGTGAATATTTTATGTATTTTATATAATCATTTTTTATAAATATAAAGAATTTTGACTATCTGCGGCTACAAAAGGCCTATTGAAATCGACCCAGAGCAAGGTCAGGATCGGCAGGTGTGTAACAAATTCAGTTATACCTGCTAGAGGGATCTCGAGTATTCGGTTGACGAATAACTTGTACGGTCAACTTTCTATTTATAACTTGCGAGTTTATGGTGAAACCATTCGAATCCGGCATTAGAGAAAGCGTGGTTCAGTCAGCGTCCTTTGAGCATCTGAGCATCTTCAAAATGACGACTTTGTTGACACGTGCTCAATTCAACAGGTAATAATATTAAAATTAATATTGTTAATGTATTTAATAATATTAAATAATTTTGTTGTTGTATTTTTGTTTTTAGATTATGTAATGCACAACGAGATGCCTACTTGAAAAGCGTGTGTGGTGAATCTGACGACGAGAGCATAGACCTTTCTGATAGTGATGACGATGATTGGATTCCTGACGAACGAAATGTAAACGAGGTATCTGATAACGAAGAATACTGCGCGGCCGAAAATGATACAACTGAAGCAGCCATTGACGATTCTGAAAGCGAAGATGACAATGATACGAACGGAGATGTCGACGCAGTTTCAACTGCAGGTAAAAATAATTCTTTTCGTTTTATTTATTAATTTTTCATGCACAACGGGTTCTTATTATTTTTATTCTTTTTTCTAGATTCAACTGGACGTACGTTTGTCGCGAAAGATAAAACTGTATGGCAAAAAACACCTCCTAACACAACTCAAACTCTCCGTCACAATATTGTGAAACAAAAAGCTGGTCCCCATCGCCCGACCGAAACACTCTCAGCGGCTGAAATATTCAAAAGGATTCTTACTCACGAAAAAGTGGATTTGATTACTCGTTACACTAATCAGAAGGCAGATCTACTTATCCGAGAGTGGAATGCAAACAATTCAAATCGACCGTCGAGAACGTGGAAAAATGTTAATCGTCAAGAGATGTATTCGTTTTTTGCAATTCTAATTGCAGCAGGGGTCAATAATGGAAACAAAGACCATACTACAGAGATGTGGAAAACGTCGTCATTCCCTTTATACAGGGCCACAATGAGTATCAATCGTTTTTGGAATATCTTACGTTTTATCAGATTTGACGATGCGCGGACACGAGAGGAACGGTCCAGAGAGGACAAAGCAGCTCCAATTAGTGAGATCTGAGCGATGTAGAATGCAAATTTGTCCGCTCTGTACCGGCCCGGCACAGAACTTACCATCGACGAGCAGCTGTATCCGTACCGTGGGCGAACCAAATTTACGCAGTATATTCCATCAAAACCAGCCAAGTATGGTATCAAATTATATTTATAACACTGTGGCCCATGTAGTATGGGTTGAAAAGTCCCCGGATTTTTCAATAGGTGGCATCACTAGATGAATGAACATGACATGAAGATGCTCATCTGTCACTATGAAGTTTCGGCGGCGTCGGCCTCAGGACTTGCTAAATAAGGCCAAGACCAACTCCCGGTTGTAGTGTCGATGATGATGATGATATGTACATACTAAATCCGAGTTTCCACTTATACGGTTTCGAGTTACACGAGGAAGGCCTGTAGTTTTACTATCGTTTTTCGATGATATTACTGCCTCGACTTTACATAACTTTTCCCTTGGTTCAGTTGCCTTCTTCCCCTGTTTGTAGTGGAAAAGCAAAATCTGATGAATATGCAAAAATCGACCGTGTACTTTCAATTTTTTTTTTATTTATAGATTAAATGCCAACCAAAAACACATGCATAAATTTTGATGTTCATATCACGTGCAGGCACAAATAAATGTTGCGAAGACCATTCATTGAAAAAACCCAATGACTTTTTGAACAACCCAATACATACAAGGTTTGATACTTCTCATTCTGTCAAGAATAAAGCAACTCGTGTTGAGAACAATATTGTGGAATGTATTTCTTAAAACTAGCAAGCAGTTACGATGCGGAAATTATGAAATAATTACCATTTGACAAACTCTACAAACAACTTCCACAAAAACCACTCGTCAATTTATTTTAATTATAACTTAGACACTAATAGGCAAAATACAATCGACCTACTTAACCGTGTGAACTGTCCTTGTTGCACTAATTGTAGATTAATATTTCCATAACATTTTTCTCTTTGAGAAAAACTTTCATATGAATATTAAACTCTCCCGTCACCCAGATCCGGAAATCGACACCATCATTTACTTTGTGTTCATAACTAATTCTTACCTTGATCCAACAACCCACATAAATCTAATTAAAGGTATTGTTCATAGTGCAAAGGTATACTTCCCGAGGACCGCGATAATTTTAGGATTTTTTAAAACTACTACCCCCCGACGACATAATTGGCTTGCGTGCTATGTTATCCTATTCGTCTTCCTTTGAATTTCATTGTCATATATCGACAATACATCGACAATTGATGGACACCACCTCTCAATATAAACAAATCTTTCTTTCACAGGTGAAGCAAGAAGTGCGTAGGCGGACAACAAATATAAATTAACGAAACATTTTGGTATTGTCTAGAAAGTTTTACCTACGAAGGACACTACACTACGGCATCTATTGTTACAGGTCAAAGGGCACACCGCATTAAGAATGCACTACAATGACAAAGGAAATCAACGGTATAATTCCTTTGGTCGCAGTTACTCACCGCCATCTATGGACATAACAGTCGATAATATTCACAACGATGACAATATTGGTTTCGCAGTCAATTCCAATGACAACCTAACACAGGAAACCTACCAAAAAGAAAACGACAGAGACTTCTTAGATGGTAGTTATTTATCAATTCCTGTGTTACGTACGGAACGTCCACATTCGGCTACGATATTGCATCGCCAGATATCATCCAGTCCCGCCAAAACAGGTGCTCAAAAATACGAAAAACGATTTCGTGCTAGACGTATGAGTCAAGACTCAGGAATTGGCACCAGTGGACAAGGCTACGGATATTTGGTGAGTTTATAATTAAACAGATTCTTCCCAGGAAAGTTCGCGTTGATAAATTTCGGAAGTATTAACAACAGGAAACAACCAGGAACTGTCGTAATAGCAGTGATAACATACACAACTTTGTACACGAACCAAAACAGCTCTTGTCAAAGCTGATTAAATTCTACTCACCGAAAATTGATGAAGGATCGCTAGAGGGATCCAGCAGCTCTGAGAGAATCACAACTATACAACCAATCAGTGTGGATTCAATAAAAATTCCAAACTTTAACGGAAATGATACTCAAAAGAGGTGAGATTGAAGAACATTGTTCGCCCTTATTAAATTCATGATAAATTGTCCGTGCAAGTACTTTAGTGCAGTGATGTGGTTAAAAGAATTAAATTTTCTATACAAGAGTGTCTTAAATCAAATTTCTTGCAAGTAAAAAGTGTGATCTTAATTTTGTCCCTTTATACGGTTTATAGGCGGTGATTTATAGGTTACCCTAGAAAAAAATATATATGGTGACATAATCTGAAAAACAATAGAAGAAAAGCGTATTTGTTGTGGTAATATATATCTAATATATCTAATATAATAAACAGCCAGAAAAAGAAATTAAATAGCGTTTCATAATCCTATCTTCCCTTGCCTGGTCGAATTTGTATTATTCCCAAAAAACAACAACATCGCAACATGTACGAGGGTGGCCTGAAAAGTTTCCGACCTAACAAAGATACAAGACATTTTTTCTTAACATTTATTTTTATTTTTCTACGTAGTCTCCTTGTAACTCTACACACTTCTCCCATCTCTCTAACTCATCCAAATACTACTCGACGTTTTTCTCTGCAAAATGACTGTTCACGAAGGTGATTTCCTCCTCATTTGACGAAAATCTCTAACCTCCGAGCGCAATTTTAAGATTAGGGAACAAAAAGAAGTCAGCTTGGGTCTAGATCTGGTGAGTAAGGCGGATGGTCAAGCAGTTCAAACCGTAATTAGCGGATTTTGGAGATGGCAATCGCTGAGGTGTGGGACCTGCCAATGTGGCCCTTTGTCCGCAATTTCTGCCTTCAGTTGATCGAGTAGTGATGCGTAGTATTGTGGGGGTTCTCTATATTACATGGAGAACCAACCCACAATTCCAACCCAATTTTGACCGCTACCAGCGTGTCACCTTAAACCAACTCCCCATTCAAAACTTGCAAAGAATACATTTCCCAATCCGCAATATCATATATTTCCAAATCTGCAATAGAATACACTTTCAAAACCTGCAACAGAATTCATTTCTAAAACCGCATAAAATGCATTTTTAACCGGCTCCAATTCTACTTAAACCATTTTTCTCGCTTGCAACCAAGCAGCATTTAATTTTCCCCGAAAACCATCCCGGCTCACTCCCTACTTAAACTATTTTTCTCGCTTGCAACCAAGCAGCATGGAGTTTTCCCAAAAAACCCTTTCAGTTCCCATTCTACCTAAACTATCTAAAATCATATCAAGTCTTCTTACTGGCAAGTCACCAGCACAATGCGTTACCTTTCTACTGAACAGCCATCGCAACGGTCAAGACCCATGTTCTATTGTCTAACTGACAACCCATGACTATACATGGCTATTCCCCCGAAACCAATTTCTCCGTATACACAGCGACAGAAGAATCTAATTCCCCTCGTACGGCAGAAATTCCCCGAAACAAAATTTTCTATGCAGGCATAGCAACCCTTCTCCATGTTCCCAGTAAGTGGCAGCGAGTTTACTTAGCTATGACTTCACTGCCACGACACCGTGAATGGATTCTCGCCTTCATTCAAGTTAGTCGAGTAATAACCACCCGAGGGGACAGTTGTTCCCTACTACCCTCCGGTGTGCGTCTGGGAATAGCCAACAGTCGTAGTTCATCCATTGACCGAGCCGGTCGGTTTCTTCTCCCCCTATCCTTAGCGCCGCGGGTACGCGTTCATCCCAGAGTCGTGGGTGTCCGGGATAGTGTTGTAAATGCTGAATGTTAGGTTACAACTAACCTACACATCAGTGTCCGTGAACCTAGATATCTTTTTGTTTGTGCCGAAGTAGGGAAACATTAGTTTCTAATATGAGATCCACCCGGTGCCAAAAAGGAATAGTAATATTGTCATGATGTGGTGTGTTTTGTTCGGAAGTCGAGTGTCGGAAATCTAAAGAAAGCAAAGACAAATATATGTATACAAAACAACAAAACTCCGAACAAACTAAGAAATATCAAACTACTAAATTGTGAATTTCCCATGCCATAGCCGTTAATGTTCAGAGACCATAAGTGGAATTAATAAAATAAAGAAAACCTATTACAACAAAACTTCCCCAGTGCCCTTTTATTTATTTTTCCTCCCGCTGCGCTGTTCAGTGCGTGACCATCGGGTGCTTGGTGATTAACTTTCGGCGGAACCTTAGTGATGATCGGAGTAGGAGAGAATCAGTGCCGGTACACTTCTCTGTACCCCACAGTATGCTCCTGTAATGGTTTTTTCTTTTTGAAGATAATCGATTAAGATAACTCCATGACTGTCCCACAAAACAGTCACCATCATTTTCCCGGTCGAAAAAACAGTTTTTGCTTTTTTTGGGGCCGATTCCCCCTTTGCAGTCTACTGTTTTGAATGTATTTTTGTTTCGGGCGTATAATGGAGTATCCTAGTTTCATCGATAGTAATTATTCGGCGCCAAAACTCGGATTTATTGCGCCTAAACTGCGCCAACAGAGCGTGGACTCGAACACGTTTTTGGTCAAACGTCAGCAAACGCGGCGCCCAACGCGCGGACAGCTCTCTCATGCCTAAATCTTAACTTAATTGAAATGCTTTGTTAATTTCCCCAGCGGTCGCATGATTAAGCAACCGCGTCGTTTGATCAGACTATGCCGTTGCTAACCGACATGATGCGATTTCCGGTGGAAATCTCATGGGTTAGCGAAATGGGGTTGCCGTATGGCAAAAAGGTAGCTAAACTCAATTATGCATTATCTGCATAGAATAATGAGTTTAGGTATGCGTCCGCTTAACACGATTTACAGGTGGAATAGCTTATAAGGGGAATGGGTAGAAATGACGCGCTGAAAGCGATCGAAATAAGGTATGGAATTGTGGGTTCGTTCTCCATGTGGTATAGAGAACCCCCACAGGACTGCCACTTGTGACCACAGGAACAACTGCAAAAAAGTTAGAAGAAAAAAAGTCGAGGTGGGGAGGCCGACTTAGGAAACAAAAGCAAAGTTACCTTAATTTATTGCTGTATTCATTTTTTCAACATTTCTTATTTCCTGGTTTTGTTCTTAGATTGTAAATTACAGGCTAGACAAAAATTCCTAAATTCTAGCTTGATTATCTTATATTATAACTTACTGGTCCTACGCAGACGCTTCTAAGGTAAACATTACATGACTATTGTGCAATTTGGCTTTCGGCGACAGGACTTTATTTGTGGCTTTAGTTATGATTACGTCTAATAAAGAAAAATTCGAGAAACCTTGTCCACATTTTTTTTTTCTGTTTTTATTTAAAATTTAACTTTTAATTTTTTTTTTATTTACTTAAAAGAACTTAACTTAAATTTTATACACCCTAATTCTAGAAAAGCTAAGCGTGTTACCTGGCTGATAATGCAGTGATTCTACCGACATTGGTATTCAGGTCTTTATTTGCCATTCAACCAACAGAACTGTTGGTGCTGTTTAATATTATCGTACCGGTCTCTGGGGGATATAGCCCTACTGAAGCGCAAGTGCTCTTCTTCAATGGACTTGACTTCCCGGTCGTAGCACAATCGCCCGTCTACAGATGATCTAGTTACATGATAGATCTGCGGAACTTCGGATCCATCCTGTATAAGCCCATTCATGTCCAATCAAGGAACGCCTCTGGTGGAACAAAGCCGTTGCGACGCACGCTCTCATAGTACAAGGTGTTTGGATAATACGCCCCGAAAATTAGGTCATTGAACGAGCTTATTGCTCTCGCAATATGTCCTCTGATTAATTTGATCATAAAATTATGCACCCTATTTATGTAGACTTCATTATATAAAGTCTCATTTGAATAATACTTTTTATAGTCCCATTCCGTTGTTCGATATAATCTGAGACAAGTTCTGAGACACTTCCTTTCCAACACCCGAATCTTTTCCATCAAATTCGAACCAATGTTAAACTATATTGGGCAACAATATATGAGCATTGGCCTGATTAGAGTCATGTAGTATCAGTCACCCGCGAACTCTCTTACAGAGAACACCAGTTTAACAGTGCGCCAGTTAAAAAGTGAAGTGACTACATATTTAAAAAGTAAAAGTATGTCAAAAGCAATTTTTGACAACAAATACAATTCCTAAGAATTCACAAACAAAAGACAACAAGGGCACACCAGTAAACTAAATATTAATGTAACAAGCGCGACAAACAATAAATATACTCGAGTTCACGCCAAAAGTTTAAATTCAATAGACATGTGGTGACCAAAATTAAAACAGTGAAAATAGTCAAAACAATGAAATTCAGAAACCAAACAAAACAAATAATAAACGTAAAAACTTAATTGTAAATACTAAGTGAATTAAAAACACATAAATTAAAATAAAACCTAAAAGCAAATGTACATATTGCAGTGAAGAGCGAAAAATAAAATAATAATCAACTATAAGAAACATAATATATCACCTAGGTCGCAAGCGCAAAAAACAAAAATTAAAATATATTGCTCGTTAAGCAATCTGTATTTACCAGGTGTACCGGTATAAATGCATTAAATAAAATCAAAATAAGTGCATATAAAAACAGTTGAGTGAGGTGCAAAAAGTGTTAGAGACAATATAAACAAAAACAATAAAAAGATAACACTTCGGTCGCAAACGCGAAAATTAAAACAAACAATATATTGCTTGTTAAGAAAGCAATCTTTAAATCGTCGTTTGGCGCGAGTGCAAGCTTACTGACTCTTAGCAGGCGGTAGGCGAGTTCAACTCTGCTTGCAGGAGAAATTAAGTCGCCGTGGTTCAAAAGGTCGACTTTGTGTTTTTTTTATGAAAACAAACTGGAAAGAACCAAAATGAACACGGAGGACGATAAAAACACGACAACGCACAAACGAAAAGGCGCCCCGAAAAACTCCATTGTGACGCGAAGCAAAACCGCGAAATTGACGATGGATAAAGGAGATCAACAATTGGCGGACGACAGTGAGCTTCCCTTCCCCTCCAATTTTAACATATATGGGGCAAATAATTCATTCGCTTCTCTTGCATCCTCAGAGTCTGAGGATGAAGAGGAAGAGATAAGTGAATTGGAGGCGAAACTGGCGATGGCAAGAGCCCGATTACAAGAGAGACGCCGAAAGAAAAAAATAGCGGCGCTCGAACAAGAACAAAACCAGCAACAACTACAAAAGCTAAAGCCAAAAGTCGGCCAACAGCAACAATTTCACCATCAACAGCAACATCAACTTCAACATCAGCACCGTCAACAGGAACAGCAACAGCAACAATCAACACAAAAGCGATCAACGAACCAGCAAGCAACACAGCAGCAGCAAAGCAACAATAACAGCGGAAAAATAAAGATGCCACCAATCAACACCATAGATGTTGACTGTAAGGAATTGGTAAGTCTTTGTAAGCTAGCCATAGGTAACAATTTTGCAGTTAAAAGACTGACGGGTAACAGGCACGCCATTCAAACATATACGGTGGCAGACCACGACAAAATTAAAGAGGTCTTAAAAAGAGCCACCGCGGAATTTTACTCGTTCACGCCGAAACAAACGAAGAGCGTAACGGTTCTATTAAAGTGTGTCGACCCTGAAATGGAACCGGAGGCTCTGCTCGAAATGCTTCAAAACCTGAAGCACGAAGATCTCGAGTTTACCGCGGTAAAACCATTCACCACACCCAAGGCAAGAAGGGAAAACCGCAAGCTACCCTTCTTTTTGGTGCAATTAACACCCAACAGTAGGATTGGTGGTCTAAGAAAAATTACAGTCTTGGATCATCAAATGGTCACATGGGACAAATTAAAAAAAGGCAGAGACATTCTGCAATGTGTACGTTGCCAAAGGTTTGGTCACTCGGCGGCTAACTGTGAAATGCAGCGCCGTTGCGTAAAATGCGGAAAGGACCATAAGGCAGAAGAATGCCCTCTGGGAAAAGAAAGGGTAGAAGACAAAGCCCTTCTAAAGTGCGCAGTGTGTCGGAATGAGGGACACCCCGCTAACTATCGAGGATGTCCTAAATTCCGAGAAATAATGGCAAGAAGTGTGACCCGGCAAAAAAACACAGAGCCAGCTCGTACTACAACAATGCCCGTAACATCGCAGCGGTCGTACGCACAAGTTGCTTCGGGTGGGAGAACACCAAATCAGGCTACATCACAGGTAGCCACAAATACTCCCACACGGACTGAAACAACACCGCAAGCGGACGTGTTCGCAATCCTGCTCAATCTGCAGAGACAGATGACACAGCTACAAAGCCAAATAAACGAGATCTACTCGCATTTGCCCAGTCTAAATAACAAGTCGACATAAACCCTCTAACCACAACATCAATAAAAGCTCTTGTCGTGAATGTAAATTTACTAATAAGAACTGAGAGAAGAGCCAATCTTTTTAACCTGTTGCAAGAGGAACAACCTGATGTACTTCTGGCGGGGGAAACAAAGTTAAACCAGAGACATAAGATAGGACATAAAAACTACGATATTATACGAAGAGATCGACCTAACTCCTCTCAAGGGGGGGGTGTCGCAATCTTTATTAGAAAAGGGATCAATCATAAAGTAATATATAGTGGAGAAGTGCGCAGGTTCCGGGTGCTGGAAGCCTGTACCGTCCGCATACCCCTTCAGCAAGGAAGGGGTTTGTATGCGATTGCGGTCTACGCACCTGAGGAGCACCAACAAAACCTATTTATAGCTGAGCTCGAGACACTCTTTCGAAGCTTACAATTGCACCTGGACAAAAATTAGTTTATCCTAGGGGGAGATATGAACGCCAAGCATAGAAATTGGGGAAATTATATATCTAATGCCAGAGGAAATCAGTTGGCTGGTTGGTTAGATCAGTATCATATTGAATATAGAACTGACCTGCTAGCTACGAAATATCCATCGTTCCCCAGAGGTAGATCGTTCTTAGATATCTTGCTAATCGACTCACGACTGAGATTACTTAACACCAATAGACGAAACACAAACTGTTTACGGACAATTGAATACGACAGCGACCACTGTGCATTCACGGCAGTAATAGAGCTTCCGAACGAGCTCGCAGATCTGGAGGAATTCGTGATTCCGCCACCCTATAACTATAGGGCAATGCGATGGCCGCGGTTCACCAGATCATTAACAAGAGAACTTTGTTCGAATGACTTGAATCTGCCAGTAAACAGAAACCTGACAAATGACGAAATCGACAAATACATTCAACAAATGGACGAAACCGTAAAACGAACAATGGACAAAACAATTCCCAAAACAACAGTTACAGATCACATTAACATGTACAGAAACGCAACAATAAACGCACTCCACAAGAAAAAGAGCAGACTGCTATCGAAATTAAAACAATTACACAGACAGTTTACAGACAGACAAGACCAGGAGATAATATCACTGAAATCTCAATTAAAAAACCTCCAACAATTACTTAAAGCTAATTATAGATTAGCAACAAATTTGTATTGGAACAACAGAATTCGAGCTATAAAAACTAATAACCCGAATATGTTCCCACAAATAAATAAAATATTCAGGAGAAATAATCAAAACGAGATTCAGTGTCTCCAAATTCCACGTACTGAGGTAAACAAGCAGCTGCTAACCAACATTGGCATAGATACAGAGAACGCTATCTTCAATAGTGAGCTCTTCGTGATCGAAGATCCTTTGGAGAAGGCGAACGCTGTGGGGGCTGTCTTTCAGGAAATGTACAAGGTGAATGAAAGCATTCACCGAAATCACGACCTGGAGGACAGAATTCGACTGAATCACCTGCACCTCCGGAATGAAATTTCACATTGGCAATCGGAGAATCCGGGTTTTACGGAATTCAGTGACGATAATCTGTCAATTGACATTAATGCCAATGGTGGGGCTAATAGCCTTTTAATCACAAGGGAAGGAATCCAGAGTATCTTCGACTCATTAAGAAGCAAAAAGTCAGTGGGAATAGATGGAGTACCTAACATCGTACTCAAGAACCTGCCCCCAAAGGCAATAGATATATACACGGTCCTGTTTAACAACGCGTTGAATAATGCATATTATCCCGCGCGTTGGAAAACGGCTATCATTCAGCCCATCGCAAGAAAGGGCAAAGACTGTACAAACCCAATGAACATGCGTTCGATAAGTTTACTCCCAAGCATCAGTAAAGTATTCGAAAAAATCATTAACAAAGCTCTGCTAAAATGGGTAGACGACAATAGCATTATTCCAAATAACCAGTTTGGCTTTAGGGCGGGTCATGAAACCACACATGCCGCAGCTAAACTGGTCTCCGACATACAATGGAATAAATGTAGGAACCAATGCACAGGTGCCTGTCTGATCGACTTGGAAAAAGCCTTTGATACCGTCTGGATCGAAGGGTTGTATTACAAACTGGTCAGATATGGCATACATAAGCCTTTACTATATGTACTTTACGATATGTCAAAGGACAGGAGGTTCGTGGTCAAAAGTGGTAATGTGACCTCTAATAAAACGTATAATATCAGGAATGGCTTGCAACAGGGTGCGGTACTCTCTCCGATTCTTTTTAACATTTACATTAGCGACTTATTAGATGCACTTCCGCAGGCTATTGCGTACGCAGACGATCTCATAATTTACAGAACAGCTCCGAAAGTTGCGATCATAAATAGGTTAATACAGCGAGACTTCAACAACGTGCAGCGCTATTGCGATAACTGGAAACTTAAGATCAACTTCCAGAAATGTGAAGCCATCCTATTAAGAAACCCATTATATAAAGCCACGAACGACACAAGGAAAAACTGGCGAAAGCTAGTTATCGTGGGACCGCATGGAGATAAACTGGAAACCAAGAGTTTAGTTAAATACCTGGGCATCTGGCTGGACCAATATCTGTATTTCAACAGACATGTAGAGGCTGCTTTGCTCAAAGCGAGGAAAACGTTTGCTATGACAAGGAGGCTATTTCACAGTAGCCAACTTGACAGCAGGGTAAAGGTCATATGCTACATGACGCTAATCAGGCCAATGTTCATATATGGCTGTCCAGTATGGTTTAACATAGGTCCAAATTTGATGGAAAAGATTCGGGTGTTCGAAAGGAAGTGTCTGAGAACCTGTTTCAGATGATATCGAACACCGGAATCGGAATACAAAAAGTACTACTCAAATGAGACTTTATATAATGAAGCCTGCATAAATAGGGTGGATAATTTTATGATTAAATTAATCAGAGGACATATTGCGAGAGCAATAAGCTCGTCCAATGACCTAATTTTCGGGGCTTATTATCCAAATACCCTGTACTATGAGAACGTGCGTCGCAACGGTTTTGTTCCACCAGAGGCGTTCCTTGATTTGGACATGAAAGGGCTTATACAGGATAGATCCGGAATTCCGCTGATCTATCATGTAAGTAGATCATCCGTAGACGGGCGATTGTGCTACGACCGGGAAGTAACGCGCACCGAAGAAGAGCTCCTGCGCTTCAGTAGGGCTATCTCCCACAGAGACCGGGACGATAGTATTAGACAGCGTCAACAGTTCTGGTGGTTGAATGGCATATAAAGACCTGGATACCAAAGTCGGTATAGAATCACACTATCATCAGCTAGCTTACATAGACTTAGCTTTTCTAGAATTAGGGTAGTATAAGATTTAAGTTAAGTTAAGCTAAGTGATTTTACATAAAATAATAAAAAAAAAAAAAAAAAAAAAAAAAAGATAGGTAAGTAAGTAAGTAAGTTAAATTTTAAGAAAAAACAAAAAACAAAAAAATTTACAAAGTTTTTCAAATTTTTCTTTGACTTTCAAATAATTATAAGTATTGCCACAAAGTTTTGTCGCCGAAAGGCAAATTATACAAATATTAAGTAATGTTTAGCTTAGAGCGTCTGCGAAGGACCAGTAAGTTATTATATAAGATATTTAAGCTAGAATTTAAGCATTTTTTGTCTAGCCTTTAATTTAGAAACTAAGAATATAGAAAGAAAATAAAAAAATGTTTAAAAAATGAAAATGAAAAAATGTTCCGTACGTGTAACATCAGTCCTACGTTACAAAATTATATTACATCGCCTTTGTGTAATAGTGCAGTGAAAAAAAACAAAAAACAAAAACAGACCAGACCCTTGTGCAGTGTGCTGTGTTTATAAAACAAAAGAGTAGTGTAAAACAATTGCAACGAAATGGCCTGCGGGCCAAATGTGAATAGTAATCGGTTCGTGGTCAAAAGTGGTAATGTGACCTCTAATAAAACGTATAATATCAAGAATGGCTTGCAACAGGGCGCGGTACTCTCTCCGATTCTTTTTAACATTTACATTAGCGACTTATTAGATGCACTTCCGCAGGCTATTGCGTACGCAGACGATCTCATAATTTACAGAACAGCTCCGAAAGTTGCGATCATAAATAGGTTAATACAGCGAGACTTCAACAAAGTGCAGCGCTATTGCGATGACTGGAAACTTAAGATCAACTTCCAGAAATGTGAAGCCATCCTATTTAGAACTCCATTATATAAAGCCACGTACGACACAAGAAAAAACTGGCGAAAGCTAGTTATCGTGGGACCGCATGGAGATAAACTGGAAACCAAGAGTTTAGTTAAATACCTGGGCATCTGGCTGGACCAATATCTGTATTTCAACAGACATGTAGAGGCTGCTTTGCTCAAAGCGAGGAAAACTTTTGCTATGACAAGGAGGCTATTTCATAGTAGCCAACTTGACAGCAGGGTAAAAGTCATATGCTACATGACGCTAATCAGGCCAATGCTCATATATGGTTGCCCAGTATGGTTCAACATAGGTCCAAATTTGATAGAAAAGATTCGGGTGTTCGAAAGAAAGTGTCTCAGAAGTTGTCTCAGATTATATCGGACACCGGAATCGGACTATAAAAAGTATTACTCAAATGAGACTTTATATAATGAAGCGTACATAAATAGGGTGGATAATTTTATGATTAAATTAATCAGAGGACATATTGCGAGAGCAATAAGCTCGTCCAATGACCTAATTTTCGGGGCTTATTATCCAAACACCTTGTACTATGAGAGCGTGCGTCGCAACGGCTTTGTTCCACCAGAGTCGTTCCTTGACTTGGATATGAAAGGGCTTATACAGGATAGATCCGGAATTCCGCTGATCTATCATGTAAGTAGATCATCTGTAGACGGGCGATTGTGCTACGACCGGGAAGTAACGCGCACCGAAGAAGAGCTCCTGCGCTTCAGTAGGGCTATCTCCCACAGAGACCGGGACGATAGTATTAGACAGCGTCAACAGTTCTGGTGGTTGAATGGCATATAAAGACCTGGATACCAAAGTCGGTAAAAAATCATACTATCATCAGCTAGCTTACATAGGCTTAGCTTTTCTAGAATTAGGGTAGTATAAGATTTAAGTTAAGTTAGGTTAGGTGCTTGTACATAAAAAAAAAAAAAAAAAAAAAAAAAAAAAAAAAGTAGGTAAGTTAAGTAAGTTAAATTTTAAGAAAAAAAAACAAAACAAAAAATTGACAAAGTTTTTCAAATTTTTCTTTGTATTTCAACTAAATATCAGTACTGCCACAAAGTTCTGTCGCCGAAAGGCAAATTATACAAATGTTAAGTAATGTTTAGCTTAGAGCGTCTGCGAAGGACCAGTAAGTTATTATATAAGATAATTAAGCTAGAATTTAAGCATTTTTTGTCTAGCCTTTAATTTAGAAATTAAGAATATAAAAAGAAAAATAAAAAATGTTGTAAAAATGAGTCATGTAGTATATAACTATTACCCTGCTATCAAGTTGGCTACTGTGAAATAGCCTCCTTGTCATAGCAAATGTTTTCCTAGATTTGGCCAAAGAAGGCTCTACATCTCTGTTGAAGTATAGATATTGATTTAGCCAGATGCCAAGCTTTCCAGTTTACCTCCATGCGGTCCCACGATAACTAACTTTCGACAGTTTTTTCTTGTGTGAGGTCACATTCCTACTTTCGACCATGAACCTCCTGTCCTTTAACATATCCTAAAGTACATGTAGTAAAGGCTTATATAGGTCTTGTTTGATCAGATTGTAATATAACCCTTCGATCCAGACGGTATCAAAGGTTTTTTCCAAATCGGTCAGACAGGCACCTGTACATTGGTTCTTACATTTATTCCGCTGTATGTCGGAGACCAGTTTAGCTGCGGCATGTGTGGTTCCATGACTCGTCTTAAAGTCAAGCTGGTTATTCGAAATAATGTTGTTGTCTTCTAGCCATTTTAGCAGAGCGTTGTTAATTGTGTTTTCAAATAATTTACTTATGCTTATCGTCAACTTATCGAACACATGTTCATTGGGTTTGTACAGTCTTTCCCCTTTTTCGGGATGGGCTTTATGTTTGTCGTTTTCCAACGCACAGGAAAGTATGCATTATTCAGCGCATTGTTAAACAGGACCGTGTATATATCTATTGCCATAGGGGGGAGCTCCCTGAGTACGATGTTAAGTACTCCATCTATTCCCGCAGACTTTTGGTTTCTCAATGAATCGACGATATCCTGGTTTTAGTCGGTAAACACCCGGCATGCATCTGGATCGGTCTAGAGGTATCTTTTGAAGATTTCCACCTTCCTACCGAAACCAAAAAAAAAAAAAAAAACCCGTGGATATTAGCCCTAACAGGGGCATTAATGTCATTTAACAAATTATCATCACTGAATTTGGTAAAACCGGGATACTCCGATTTCCTGAAAAACAGCTCCCACAGCGTTCACGATCACGAAGAGCTCATTATTGAGGATAGTTCTCTTTGTATCTCTGCCAATATTGATTAGCAGCCGCCTGTTCATACATACGTCGGTATGTGGAATTTGGAAACACTGAATCTCATTTTGATTATTTCTCCTGAATATTTTATTTATTTGTGTGAACATATTCAGGTTTTTATAGCTCGAATTCTGTTGTTCCAATACAAATTTGTTCCTAATCTATAATTAGCTTTGAGTAATTGTTGGAGGTTTATTAATCGGAATTTCAGTGATATTATCTCCTGGTCTTGCCTGTCTGTGAACTGTCTGTGTAATTCTTTTAGTTTTGATATTAGGTGTACAATTAAGTTTCCGTCGTTTTCTATAAAAAATTAGGGATTTATTGTAAAAGAACGTTACATTACGTTTTATTCAAAGTATTGCCCTGTAGTACTCCAAGAAGGCCCACCATTTTCCGCCCACATACATATGTACCCACCTACAGAAATCCCATTCATATCCCCAAATTAACATTAAATTCAATGTCAAGCAAATTGAACCAAACGTTCAATTGTCGAACAATGAATTCAATTCCAAAAATCCGAACATCACAATGCACATTTCTCGCATGCATTGTATGTACAATCAAACACGTTTCCAAACAAACCCGTATCCATTTGATCCACCGACACACAATTCCGGCAATCTCAACATGACAATGCATACGCATTGTAACCAGATGTTTTATGGCATGCACAAATAGACCTAAATTCTCATCCATATTCTCACCCATTTCCCATGAGCTCTGACCCCATTTAAAGTCCAATATAATCTCTTGTTTGCATTAGCCAGACACGTTTATTGATAACAAAAAACCTCACAGAGGATCTGCGATAAGGGGTGATGTGTCGAGAGTTCAAGGAAGAAGAAAAGTAGATTAGAAAGTAGTTAGTATGTAGCGCGAGTGGTGTAAAGATCCAAAAATAAAGTGTATTAAACATCAAAAAATAATCAGTCTGTTTTTTCTACGGCTACGGCTGTGAGAGTTCCTTAGTGACCGCGTTAGTTTCGGACACTTCTGATTGATAGTTTTTAACAGTTTAAATGTCGATATATAACAGAATTAATACCGATCACGTCGAGGGACTTACAAGGCTCCATCGTCGGCTTCTCTTCCTCGTTGATCGAGAAGTACGGAAGCGAACCGTACTGCAGTCCATTACCAGACACTACTTTTTCCCAACATCTGGCAGCATCCGAATACCACGTCGGAAGAACTTTTCATCTTTTGAAGATATCCACGAATCGACCCATTTTTTTGGTATCTTCATATGTTGTAAAGTGCTGCTCGGATAGACCATGCTCTATGGACCGAAATAAGTGATAATCATAAGAGGCAAGGTCTGGTGAATACGGCGGGTAGGGTAGGACTTCCCAATGAAGTGTTTACAAATAGTTTTTCACTGGCAACGCAACATGCGGACGAGCATTATCATGGAGAAGAATAATATTGTCATGTCTGGAGTAGTAATGGGCGCGTTTTTCCTTGCGGTTCTACGAACCACACAAACCACTATAGGTTGAGATGTCTTTTCCACCAAGGAACATACTCACCTTTATACATTACACGTGCCCACAGACACGTGTCCTGTGGGCTTTACGTGGTACGGCAGATATACCGGGTGCCACGGGGGCACAGGTTCACCACGCTTATCCAACATCTTTTGTACACAATTTTGTTAATATTGAAATCAAACGTTCCGGCTTGGGAATACTGATTCATTTATTGTACACAAATTCTGTTAACAATACAATCAAACGTTTCCACTCATAAATAATAATTTGTCTTTTGTACACAGTTTGTTAATATTACAATCAAACGTTTCGACTTAGGAATTCTAATTCATTTATGGTACACAAATTTTATAATGATAACTTAAATGTTCGCACTTGTAACTACTCTTTCGGTGCACAAATTTTATAGGCGCTATTGGCTCCTCGAACAGACTATCTCAACCGCAATTTCAGACTAGGATCTCTTGGGCCGCCCCACGAGAGATGTGTATTTTAATGTGAGGGCACAACCTACCCTCACGGAATCCAATTCGCGATTACCAAGTTCATCGAAGCGATAGAATACCACACATTCGATCGTCGCTTCGATGACCATATATGGTAAGGTATCCCTTTGCGTTGTGTTCAACACAAAAAGGGGTTGAAATGCACACACGATGATTGCTTTTGCTGTTCATCGTGTGTCCGCAAGTATGCAGACACAGCATCACCATCATCATCATCATCATCGGCACTACAACCGGGAACCGGTCTTAACCTTATTTAGCAAGCCCTGAGGCTTGTTGAATTTTCCATAATGATTTGTTTTTTTCTGGACAAGGTCATTAGTCTTGCAGACACAGCATAGATCCCATTTAAAGTTCGCAGCAGGTGCGAGTAATTCAGCTAAAAAAGGGGTTGAAATGCTTACACGATCAACGTGTGCGTAAAGCATTATTGCCGATCGTGTACATCACATTTCCATAAAAGGATATGTTTATTCGAACATCATGGTGTGGAACTTCACGCTGCTTGGGCGCGCTTTGCCGGCGTCCTCTGCTATGAATCGCCATGCGCGTGTGTGCGAAAAGTGCTTCCGTCTTATACGCATGGATATGTCAGGGGGGTATGTCGACCACGTGATTCTGTATCGAGCCGTATTTCAGGGGCATTTCGCTGGTGCCAACAAATTCGCTTGTCGATCGGGTGGTCGATCGGTGTGGGTATAGACGCCCACAAAAAGGAAGAAATATCTCCAGTGGTATGTGATAGACACATTAGGAGATATTTCTTTGAAACTTGTTGGGTAGTGCTGATTGCTGCATGTGCAACCGGATTTGCCTTTTAGGAACATGGTGCGTTTCGCACGACTATGCCCTTGCGGCGAATGTCCGTTGTTGCTGATGTATTTTTCATGTCAGCAGACATTATGCCTCACAGGTTTTTCTGTGATTATGGTTTGACTAAGGCAGGTAAGTACGTGCTTTTTATGACGTAGGACGCGCGTGGGGATGGTTACCTGGTGGTAGATGGGCAGGTAAGCAGAGGCGTTCGAAAGAACCGCACAGTCCCAAAAGTCCTTACTCCCACCTGAAACAAAAGGTAACATTACATACACCAACATTGTATTCAATACTAAAAATCAATCGATCTAAACGTTCAAAAGTCTCTAATATTGAATTCAATGCATCTATGCAAGGCATCCATCCAATGCATCCATACAACGCATCAATGCAATGCACCCAATCCAACGCATCCAATTCGACGCACCAATGCTGTTGTGTTTCTTGTAGGGGTTTTTATTTTCAGGAAGCGTGTCTCCTGGTCCTTAAAAGGACAAGGCGATTTCTTAAAATTTGACCGCTCCTGAAAATTTGTCCTACAAAAGGGGTCGTTGCCGCGCTTCCTCTGAGTTCAAAGGGAAGAGCAACGTCCTTTGATTCGGCCTTCGTCCTGATGTCTTCACTTGGTCTTCCGTGGGGGCCAGGTGATACTTAGATATCCGTAATAATGAAAACACGTCTTGTTTCCTTTTTGAATTTGTTTTATTTATCTCAATGATTAACCTGTACTTCCTCCAGGGACAAAAGACGAATTTAGACTGCGGCCCGGAGATCACTATACTATTCCTTTATAAAGGATAACGAATCGAAAACTGTATCCCAAAGATACACATTTTCTTGCAACAATCTCGATTTTTTGGATATTTCGAGCGAGATGTTGTATTTACTTTAGATAAGAATTCAATTTCTTGAATTCTTTTGAAACTATCGCGCAGATGCTTTTGAGGTTTTTGTTTGTTTTCCTGAATGGAAAATTTTCGGATAGAGATAACGATCTCTGAATTTTGGATTTGGGTGATGCTGTGGAGCAAATGTAGAACAATAAACGAATATTAGATTCGTTTATTGTAACTTTTAATTTTAATTTGAATTTTGGGGTTAATAATGCCGTGAGGGCAAATGTTAGGCAATAAACGAATGTTTGATTCGTTTATTGCGAATTTTGGTTCATGTTTGGGTTATTGTGTGTTTTGATAAGATTATACGTCTTAGCGTATTATAACTAGGATTTGGATGTAGGAATGGGGGGAAAAGGTAGTAGGGCTCTTTGGAGCACTACAATGCAACGCATCCAATCCAACGCATCCATCCAATGCATCAATAGAATGTACCTATTAAACGCAATTTTCTGTAAACAAACCGAACAACGAATATCTCCTCTTGTAGCTAATAGCAATTAGCACCTAAATTGCATGACCCAAAACTCTAAAGACACACTTGTGCAGAGAAAGGATAGCGATTGGCCGCCGACCAACAGTTCATGCAAGGATAAACATCTTAACGTAGATCTCACGCTAGATGTTTATGATTTGGAAATACAAGCAAAAAAACAATATCAATCCCACGGTTCCTTTGTTACCCATCTGAAGCGCACAAGAACCCTTGTTGCCTTAAGCCAGATGAATAACACAAACAAATCCCATGAAAAGATCGGGAAATGAGTGGCGGTACCCTCGATCTTTCAAACAAAGGAACAAGATTCCGATAAGGAGGCAGAAAGGAGAATTATGATTATGATGGGAAAATTTTCTTTGCAGATACGATGGGAAATTTTCTTTTGCAGATGCGGGGATGAGAAATTCGAATTAGAGTTTAAAAATAGAGAACAGTTAGAGAACCCCGACGAGGAGGTAATCCGCGGTGCAAAATACATCGAGTAAGAAACCGGTCGCCCGAAGTCTCGTAGACTCTTCGAATACACGAGTTAATTAAATTGCTGTGTGCAATTAATATCGTCAATTTTTGTGATTCGAGCCGAGGTGTAAACGTAGTAAAAAAATACGCGAGTAACCGGAGGACATTTATCAATTGTAGTTCGCTGCGTTTTCCAAATAATGAATTGTTGTGCTAACGAACCAAAATAAACTAATTTTGTGTATTAGAGGTTAAGTGACTCGCTATACAATTACAAACTTATAAACATCCCTTAACAGCCGAAGGAAAGCAATAAATTAAAAAATAATACAATGAAATTCAAAAGAACGTTTCGCAGTGTTTTTATATGTGGATACATTCGCTCCATGTTCCTGTGTTCGCTTTTGTGTGGTCAGTGTTCGGCGGAACACTTCATCGACATTCAACGTCTTAAATTCGCTAAAATGGTTTCACTCGGTTTCAGCAATTCATTATACACGACACCAATCTGATCCCACCAAATACGCAGGATGAGTTTTTTCCCATCAATATTCGGTTTTGCTGTCGATGTTGAAGCATGGCCAGATGGTTCCCATGATTTTCTCTTCTTTGAGTTATCGTAGTGGATCCATTTTTCATGCCCACTTGCTATACGATGCAAAAACATCTTCTTTTTTTTCTTGCATCGCAAGCAACATTTCACTTATGCAAAGTCGGCGTTCGACGTATCTCCGCTTCAGTTCGTATGGAACCCAATTTCCTTGTTTTTGAATCATACCTAACGATTTTAAACGATGTGAAATTGCTTGTTGAGTTACATCTAATGTACGTGCAAGTTCTTTTTGCGTTTGGAATGGATCTTTCTCCAATATTGCTTCCAATTCCTGGTCTTCTTACACTTTCGGCCTTCCACTTCGTTCTTTGTCTTCCACGTCAAACCCACCGTTTTTAAACTTTTGAAACGACTCACGACAACTTTTCACACTCAAAGCTGCCTCACCATATGCTTCTACAAGCAATCGGTGCGCCTCAGTGGCAGATTTCTTCAAATTAAAAAAGTAAATCAAAAGTTCCCCTAAAAGACGCCTATTTGGCACAAACTAGACATTTTTGCAGGAAAAAAATTATGTATAGCTGATACAGTCACTAATATTTTGAGGTTATGTTGTTGTCACGTGTTCAAACTCACAATATTACCTTTGACATCTGACAATTTCTACATAATTTACTGATGAGACTATCTTTTGTCAATACAATATCCAGTTTTTTTTTTTAAGCCTTTCGGCGTACAATGACTTTTGTTATTTTGCTTACCATCGCTGTCAATATATAAGAGGGCCTTCCTCTTTTACAATTTTTGCTAGTGCAATATAAATATAGGTTTTCTATAGTTGAATCTTTGATCACGAATACTCCATCCACAAAAAGTCACTTTTCCGCTGTAGTCTTGACGATTCATTCGACTTTAAAAAAATGCCAAAACCATTTAAGGTATAATGGCAACTATAGCAGTTTTACGACTTCTGTATTTAACGTTTACTTTCGCCTTTCCTTATAAATTATATTTTCCATCTGATTTCTTTTCTCTCTCGGCATGCCCGAGGAACTGTGGCGGTTCTTTAATACATTCCCAAAGAACCGCCCATCCTCTTAAATTAACCACCTTCCAAACCCATAATACTTACCTGTGTGGGGGGTTTCTCTATTCTACATGAGAAACAACCCACAATTCCAACCAACATTTCCTACCTAATTTCGACCGCCTTTCAGCGCGTCAAATCAACCCCATTTCCCCCTACTTACCTGTTCACCTGCAAAGCATGTTTCCACCAAGGAGACATAGCTAAACTCATTGTACCACGGAGACAATGCATAAATGTGTTTAGCTTACCTTTTTTGCCATACGGCAACTCGTGTCCATGTCGAATAGCGACAACCAAATCCAGCCGGACGAAGTTGTCGCATCATTGCAGATCCACTTGGGAAATTTATAACCACATTCGATTGAATCACGTGATAATATTTCCCTAGCGTTACTTCGGCTTTTCTCCAGACACTTCATTCGCTGGGGATCAATGTTCTCTTTTTGCAGGTGAATGTCATCAGCTTAATTCTCCTCTCTTTCTCAGTTCTGTCTTCGTATGGATCAATGTACACTGAACCCACCATACTACCGAATCAGGTCAATGGGTTCCGCTCAGAACTATATTGATTCATGCACATACAACCAAATCCACCCCAAGATAATCGTACAGCATGTTTCTGTTCTCTTATTGTCCCGCTCTCTTCGATCATCAGATTACCAATGTAACCTACCACACATCGAAGGACGTGGCAATGAGAGAGCAGAAGTATGTTCTCTTTTGGTTGTATCCAATTTCTTCCCTTTTCAAGTCAGTCGATTAACGTGTTTAATCAAGGGAGGTGGTGTCGCTAATTGCCACCGCGTGTGCATGCTCATGCACACGCTCGTCCGCGGACATCCGAATTTTAGTTGTAGAGTTATGTGTTGTGTGACCGCATCGGAATGTTCTCACTAGTGAATATTCTCAATAAATTAAAACGCTTGCTGGCAGTGCTATCTGTTATCTTTTTTATTGATTACTTTGGTGTCTTAACTCACTTATTCGAATTAGACTTCAATCGTTTATTTATCTATCCACTCGAAGGAGATGTCGTCCAATATGCGCATCGGATTCGGTACCACCAGGAAGTGGACGTGCGTCCCATAAATGTTTACAATTACACATTCCTCAATAAAGATGAACATAAATCGATGCCGCATTTTGAGAGACGAATGGCTATACGACAAACCTGGAGTTACGAGCAACTCTTTTCGGACGTGATTATTCGAACAAATTCTTCCCACGGATCGATGGGAGATATAAGGAATACGTGCCGTACGTCGGCACATCTAACCTTATACCCCCACACCTGCATTCGAGCAGCTTAAGCTGTCTTTCAAATAACTTTCACCTGAAAGTTGAACTGTGGAGTAAGTATTCGTGGCGTCAGCATGGACGCGAGTTTTACTGCCAACCCACCATTCACTTTATGTTCCACCGAATACAAACCAAACAAAACTCTGCCACTTTTCGTTCGCAACAAGGAAAACCAAACACACGATTTTTGTAAGGTATTTTTATTGTTCTCGATAATTGAGTTTATTGTTACGAAACAAAAAAAAACTTGAAAACTTAACTTGATGAAGATGGGCTTACACCCCCGTGTGATCGCGGTGGTTACTGGGCGACTTCCAATGTGCGCACGCTGAAGGTTGTGATAAGACTCCGCGATAATTATCTCATGCAGAGATCACTCGCTAATCCTAATCATGGTGGTATGTGTGCATGGTCCTTTCATGGATGAAAAACGAACCTAGAACAAGGAAAGGGAATAAAGAGCATTCATGGGATACGATTTCGGTAAAGCAAACAAAACCGAAATCGTCGGATGCATGTGCGTCGCAGCTAAACAAAGAGACAACGGTTTAGCTAGGTTACTGGGAAATGGTGTTTATGGCATCGCTAGTAAGGGTTCGTATTGAATTCCTATTTGCATTGTTTATGCAGTAGGATTTAATTAATGCGAGTCAGAGAATTTTATTGCTGGGAGAAAAACGTCGCCAGCTAAATGTATACATAAAGAAATTTATCGTATACATGAATGAAGCTGGGAATAGGCGACGCAATGATAAGTATCCCTGGCTGGAATGGTTACATGATATGTGAACCGAGGGTTTTTCTTTTCAGAAAATTTATGATGAGGAAAGTAAGAACTTTTACAGGGGATTTGTAAGCGAAGGAATGCTTGAAAAGGTAAGAATTCTTTTGCAGGTAATTTTGGGTTATACGAATTGGATCTATTTGATGCGTGAAGCATTTCAGCTGCTAATGCGAATTGGATTAGCGAAAGCTTATGCAGACTGGGTTGTGGTTATGGGGGTTTTTTCAGGAAGGCGAAGCGTGGTATCTGGGGGAACCGCCACAAAACCTCATTAAGGCATGCATCGCATTGAATTTTTCCGTTTATGAACCGTACCATATCTCCATCGGCTCGGCTTGTCAGCAATTATAATAGATAAATAGTAGCTGGCCAGCGTAATTGTTGAAATAGCTGTAGCCGATGGTTTCTTGCTACGGTTCATATCCATTTATTGCCCCAGTCCCAAGGTTCGCAACACTTGCAACCAATTTCCTTTGTCGGTTATCTGCCGATCATGGGATTTGGGCACTAAGATGATTGACGTTAGACAATCATACCCCAGATCATGCCTAACGATGCTCCGGCCTGTTGTGACCCTTGAAATAGCGTTTTTGTGTATTTATTATTATTTACTGGCCTGTAAGAACCCGAAAGTTCATGACCTCACCGACTCGCCTCCGCCATTGTTGCCTGTCCTGTGCGCTCTCCTTCCACGTTCGATCACCTGATCCGATCTCCTCGAGGTCCAATCTAACATTGTCCACCCATCTACGTCGCGGCCGTCCTGTCGGTCTCTTCCCCGTTAGTTTACCGTCAAGAGTTCTATGCGCGGTCCTATCATCGCCCATTCGCGCTACGTGTCCGGCCCATCTTAATCTTCGCGACTTGATCTCTCTCACTATTGTAGGTTTGCGGTATAGCTCTTCCAATTCGTAGTTGTGGAGTTTCCTCCATTGTCCTGACTCCTCGTCATATTTACCACCAAATATACCCCTTAAAACTTTATTCTCAAATACGCGGCATTTATTCTCTTCCCGTTTTGTGAGAGCCCATGTTTCGCATCCGTATAGGGCAATCGGCATGATTATGGTTCTATAGACACAAAGCTTTATATTACGTGATAGCAGTTTGGATTTTAATAGTTTACTGGCTGCATGCCAACTAGCGTTGCCGGAATGTAGTCTTTTGTCGTTTTTGTGTATTTTAAGCAAAAACCTATTTCGTTCTCAGGCGCAGGTCATCAAAGATTGATGGCCCTTGAAATGTCGTTTCTGTTTATTTGGGACACAGGAACCTATTTCTCCCTTCGGCGACTTCGCTATCGCGTATCTAATAATGCCTGCTATTCATTACATGTGTATTTAGGTGTTTTTGTTGCCGATATCCAGGCTGAAGGGCAACGTACTTGTGCTATACGCACACATACACAATCCTCCCCTATCGATGAAATTCGCGGGCATCGAACTGATGGATGTAAATTACATTAGAGTCAGATTTTAACACTTGGAGAGTGCTCATGTGCCACGGAGTCCTTTTTAAGAGTCGAGTTTCACCATCCATGGGAGTCAGGAGTTCTGGGACTTAATACAAAGAGTGGCGACGTCGGTTTCTTTTCTGCCGTTTAATCGTGATCAGTTTTAGTCGTGTCCAGCTTAATCGATCCCGTGTCGTCAGAGTACAGTTTTTTTCGATCGACTTCTATCACTAACCGATCGTCCTACAGTCAACCTAAGAACGGTGTCTAATAATAAATCTTTCGATTAATGTGTTAAATAACAACCATGTTAATACGTCTTTGGACATAAATGTAGCGATTGATGTGTAATTAAATAATAGAAGTTTGGATAATAAAAGATTTGCAAATGAATTCTGGAGTTTATTTGATTCGGTTGTGTGTCTGCTCGGTATCTCGAAGTCTGTGGCGTTTTGATGAATCCGCATCCGTGCAGGTGCACAAGCAAAATACCTATAGAACTCTTTTCCTTATCTTGGGTTGCAACCTCCTCCATGCACGCTTATATAGGACAACGGCGTCACACACACACACCGTCTGTGTAACCAAAGATGAGCCGAGGATCATGTTTGATGGTCACACTTTTGGCGGTGTTCCCTTTCAAGAACATTTTCCGCTTGATTATTGAATCTTTCAATGGAAAGATCTACCCAGGGTTATGTGCGCCACAATATAGGAGCAGTATTAAGTTATGGTTTTCTAATGCTTTTCCTATTGGCAAGACTCTCGAAAAGGAAAACCCAGTCGGCGGTGGTTCCAAAAAGATCGTAAAATTGTTTATGTATGATGCCTCTTTAGTTGCGATATTATCGCCTTGGATTTTAATGCCTGACAGTATTTGGTGATGCTGCGGTTAGCCAATTGTTTTCACCCATCAAATGCAACCATATATCTTGAAATAACCACGCAGGCATGGGACACACGGGGGTACGTCCCTCTTTTGCTGGGTAAAGTTTTTCAGAGGTTTTCTGAACATTTGTGGAAATTCGTATAATCGGCACAGACTTAGTCATAATTCCCTAAAAGATATATGTAAAACAATATTCAATTGGAACACACAGCCAGTATTAAGCAAGTCTTAAACCTTTTCCAGTCCCACTCAAGCTTTCGGGCCAAAGATAGCAAATGATGACATCCCTGGCACAGCTGTACAAATAGGATTGAACCTAGAATTTGACCCCTCTCAAATGGACTATACGTACGCTCGTCCCACAGATTCAAGCCATTCTATGATAATAGATAGCCAAGTACCACAAAAACAAATGTTCACTGAAAAATTGGACCCTACACTTGACGCCAGCGCAAACAGCAACTACTTCAACAATAGGAAAGCTATTAAGCAGAGTAGTGCTTTTGATGACAATGAAGAGAGACGGATCAGCAAACAAGATAAAGAAGTAGAATAACGCATCAAAGTATAACTTCAAAACTAAATCTTATCCACTTTGTCAGGGTCTTGATCCGGAGTCCTTGATGTTTCGGGATGGACGTCGCAAAATAGATATGGTATTGGCTTGGGAGGAGGAAGATGAAGGAGTTATGACTGAAGCTGAAGCAAAACGCCGAGATAATCGTCGCATATTCATGGAAAATCTTATAAAGGAAGGTCTCGAGGTTGAACTTGAAGACAAGTCTCAATCATTCAATGAAAAGACGTTCTTTTTAAAGATCCATTTACCATGGAGACTTGAGACAAGACTGGCTGAAGTGATGAATATCAAATTACCAGTTAAGAGATTTATCACTATTAGTGCACAAGCTTGGGTAAGTTACTCTTTATAAAACCCTGCCAGCTTATATGTAAAATCCGCCACTATAGAACGAGGAAAACATAATGGCACAAAGTATAGAGCAATGGAAGGAAATGTGGAGACGATTGACCAAATTAATAGAACTGGATAGTGCAGTTCTAGAAGGTGAGACAACATATAAAGGAGCAACCGCTGGGGGTAATCCCGAGGAACAGTAAGTAGCTCTTCCCCGTCCAAGAAAAAAAAGAATTGTTTTATTTCTGTTATTCAACTTTCCCCAGATTTATTGTCAAAGATCGCTGCCTGTCATATACTAGCGCACAACGAAGCCTAATGGTCTGGCAAGTACTTCTACGTACCCGATTTGATGAAAGTAACAGAATGGGGATTCGGCGTCTTCTGAATGATCGAACCTATTTAGCCTGCTTTCCATTACATGAAGGACGATACGATCGAGCTCATTCGAGTGGTGTTACCTTCGATCGTCGTTTACTTTATCAAACATGGGCTCGTGCTTCTCAGTGGTATAAGAGACAGCCACTCTGTTTGGTTAGAAAATACTTTGGCGATAAAATCGCTTTATATTTTTGTTGGCTTGGATTTTACACAGAGATGTTAATATATCCTGCTATTGTTGGGACTCTGTGCTTCTTATATGGACTAGCATCGATTCATTCAAAAGATAACATACCCAGCAAGGAGATCTGTGATCAATCTGGTACAGGAAGAATTATCCTCTGTCCATTATGTGATACTGCATGCAGCTACCAAAAGTTATCGGATTCGTGTGTGTTCTCAAGACTCACCTACCTTTTTGACAATCCATCAACAGTGTTCTTTGCGATATTCATGTCTTTTTGGGGTAAGATGTTGCAATCGCTTATTGAATGGAAAATGTACTCAAATTAACCTGTGCATTTAGCAACTACATTTTTAGAATTGTGGAAGCGCAAACAATCGGTCCTTATATGGGAGTGGGATTTAAGCAAAATGGAAGCAGATAGCGAGACTCGACCCGAATTTGAAACAAACGCAACAATGTATCGAATTAATCCAGTGACTAGAGAAAAGGAGCCTTACATGTCGACTTCAAGCAAAGCAACTAAATTTATTATAACAGGCAGTGCTGTGGCTTTCATGGTGAGTACGTGATTTTTGAAGTTGGTGCTTTTAGTATGTTGTATGGTCCCTAAATAAATAGAAGTCACACTTATCGAGAATCTATCCTATTCCTAAATACTATTTTATGCGAAATTATCCTACAAATTTTCTCTAAACTGCCAGACGAAGTGTGCATTGAGAAAAGAAACAAAAACTCCTATCAAGTATTCTATTAAATTACTTATATTAAATTTTTATTCAATATAGGATCTGTAAGGTCTCACTGTAAGGACTTATGATATTACCAAATATATGATGCAAGTCTGTGCATCTGCTTGTATTGAGTTTTAATTTAAAATGCGGAATGTGGATTAAGTGTTTTTTATATAATTCAATGCTTGGTGTATTGTCCCTTGTGCTATATATGTGATTCAAAACGTGGGCTTGCTTTATGTACATTTTATATAGGGTTATACAATGGGAACGTGACAACTTTGAATTTAATTTGTGAACGCATCCTTTTACTAATCGTCGAAGTGTCACTTCAATTTATTCAGTAAATTCAACATTTTCATCATGATTAAGTACACGAACGAACAACGTCTGCAAATTATAAAAATATACTACCGAAAAAAAGTCCCTATTGGAAAACCCATTACTTATCCGTTCCCGGTGGGACAATAGGGGGGGGGGGTTACCACGTAACAAAGAGGTCTATGCTAGTGCAGCGTAACCTGCGAACAACCAAGATGTATTTCTATCATTCCAGCCAGGCATTTTTTCATACAAACGAGTGCGCTGTTGGGAAATTCGGACCGCTGTCATACTTGTATATCGGTCGGCCACTAATTTACATTTCAAATAACAAACCAATTTAAGCAGGGATTTCCTCGCATCCTTTCCTTAGTCATATATTTGTTTTGGAAACTCCGATGTTAACGCCTGCCCAGAGTCAATCACCGAAATTATTCTCCACAGTATCGAACCTCACATCCATACTAATAATCCATACCATCAAAGAAATTCATCCGTTGGTATGATAAAATATGCGAACAGATTTAATATTGTTGCAGAACGAAAGAACCATTTTACTTCATCTCCAAGATTTCTCCTGGCTGTCTAGTCGCAGGCTCTCTAGCAGTGTTATGAGCGCCAACTTTTCAATGTTTCTAAGGACTTATTGAACGACGCTCAGAGCATAGAGCGAAATCTGTACCATACAACAATATTAACCAATTTAGCCGCTAAAAGATGACTTGTGATTAAATATTGACTTAGTTCCTAATTGTTCCATCCAATAATGACTAAAATGCTGAAGTGATCAAATACACATGTGGAATATTGTTAGTCAGATCAGCATCACACACGACGCCTTCCGAAAACCCTTCGTTGCTTATGAGGAATATACATTACATTTTTCGAATGTCTCAATCACTCTACCACTCTCCCAGTACTACTAAGGAATGTCTCTTTATAGACAGCCTCACCGACTCTAGCCTTTGCCAAGTAAGCAATGTCCAAAACCATCTGGGCAGACAACTTGACCTTGTGTTCACGACAGACCCCTTTAATTCCTCAGTCCTCCCTAGTCCCCACACACTCTCAACTATTGATAACCACCACTCCCCGCTTCTCGAATCCTTATACCACGATTACTCAGCCCACAGCACACCTCCCCCTCGAAAAGCGAATTTCCGCCTCATAAATGAGTACCTCAGCAATATCACACTCCGCTTAAATGATATAAGTGTAGAGGATGCTACAGCCTCGCTCTACACAGAAATCCACAACGCCATATCCCTATATGTCCCATACTCCCGATACAGGTTATCATTCTCATCGCCCCCATGGTATAACCACAAACTACGCACCCTTCGTAATAAGGGGAATAGGTTGTGGAACACTTTCCTAAACACCCGTTCTCCCCTTGACTACTCCAACTATCTGGGTTACTTTTACCAATTCACCCAGCTTTACTCTCTAACCACAATTACCTTGCCAAAGCTCAATACAACCTGATCAACGACCCCAAATCTTTCTTCCACTTCATCAACCACAAACGGAAATCTGATGCCTATCCCACATCCCCTTTCTACGGCTCAGCTACTACAACGGACTCCCAAACCATATCCAATCTTTTCGCGTCCTTCTTCAAACTATCCTTCACGGACGACTCGTACGAGCCTAACCCTTCCTACTTTACTGGCATGTCTGAATTCTCTCTCGCCCCTCTCATACCTCTACACAACACAACAGCACCAAGTGATAAAAAAAACTTGAAGAACTGAAAGACGATTTCAGTCCCGGCCCAGACGGACTCCCTGCTATCCTCTTAAAAAAATGTTCCTCTTCTCTCTCTCCCGCCCGCGTCAATCTTCAATCTATCCCTTGCACAAGGTCTATTCCCTGACTTTTGGAAATCCTCTTACATAACCCCCATACATAAAAAGGAAAAAAAAACGATATATCCAATTATCGTCCCATTGCCAAGCTTTCGCACATTCCCAAACTGTTCGAAGGCCTTCTATATGAGGCGTTATGTTTTCGCTGCTCAGGCAGGTCCATTACTACTAACTTTGTCGAATTCACACCCCACACACTCCTTGCCCTAGAAAACGGCGATGAGGTCGATGTGGTCACTACCGACTTTAGCAAGGCCTTCGACAAAATCTCCCATAACCTTATTCTCTTCAAGCTATCTTCCCTCGGTTTCGAACCCCTGCTGATTAAGTGGGTCTCATCCTACCTCAGTTATCGAACTTGCCGCCTGCGATTTAGATCCACCCTCTCCGATCCTTTTTTCCCAACCTCAGGTGTCGCCCGGGGCAGTCATCTCGGCCCCCTCCTATTTATCCTACCCATAAACGACATAGGCTCTTGCATTAATCACTCCTTCATCTCACTTTACCCGGATGATTCCAACATTTTCAAGACAATCCTCTCTCCCCTGGACTCCTCACTTCTCCAGTCGGATCTTGACAGCTTCTCGATTTGGTCCCAAAATAATTGCCTAGAAATAAATATCGCCAAATGTCACACAATCACCTTCTCTCGGAAGAGTTTCCCAACTCACCCGCGCTCCTATCTCTTACTGAACCAACCGATAACATCGGTTGAATTGATTCGCGATCTGGGCGTATTATGCGGCAAGGAGCTCAAATTTACCGCACATATTGATTACATAATCCTCAAGGCCAACGCTGCCCTTAGGTGTGTCAAACGCTGGTCGAAGGAATTCCTTAACCCCTATGTCACGCGATCACTCTACACAACTTTTGTCCGGCCGCTACTCGAATACGCTAGTCAGGTCTGGTCCCCGTATTAAGTAACTCACATTCGCAGGATTGAAGGTGGACTAAACTGGGAAAATCCGCTGATTCTACCACCATACACAAGCCGGCTCCCTCTAATCAATCTAAACACACTTGAAGAGCGCAGAATATATGCCGACATTATCTTTGTCCATCGCCTTCTGTTTGGCTTAATCAATTGCCCAAGCTTGCTCTTCAATTTAACATTGCATACAACCCCCCGTAACGTACTTAACCCTCGACGTGCCCGCTCATCACACTTCTTACGGCGCTAACGAACCCATCTCGCGTGTGCTACGACAGGCTAACTCTTTCCCCACCTCCTTCGATTTCAACTTCCGCTCTTAAACGACGTCTCAGAATAAACCCGTCCTAAATCCGCCCCCGCCCGTCAATAACCCCTCTACCCTGTAGTCCTCTCCTCTCCCTCCTTCAAACTAGTTATCCCCTACACCCCACCCCCCCCCCCCCCCCCCCCCCCCGCCATTGCTCGGTAACCCCCGCACAATGGCCGCGTTTACCACCCCCACATTCACTAGCTCGTCCCTGGCCTCCTACCTCCCCTATCGCCCAGTAATCTTCAACTTCCTGGTTTTCTTCTCCTTTTTTTCGATTGAATAATTGAATAATGTCTTAACCACTACTCTTGATTTTAAGATAGTCTGTAAGGTTTTATGTTGTTAATTTAAGCTTGCATTAACCTAAATAAAAATGGGGGTTCCGCCTCCAACCAATAAATCAATCTACTTTCTACATGGGTTTTCACTTTCACCCCTTTTTTATCTAATAGACTTCAAAGATATTAACAGCTTTCATTGGGTTTTCTAGCTTTGCATCGTATTGGGAGCAGTTCTTGGTACCATTATATACCGGATATCCTTAGTTGGTGTTATATACGGTGGCGGTGGATTCTTTGTACAAAAACATGCCAAACTCTTCACGACAATTACTGCTGCCCTAATTAACTTGGTAGTTATAATGATACTGACAAAGGTACATTACCAATTCAGAAATGAATCGAAAGCCACTAAATGTATCCAATCAATTGCAGATATATCATCGGATGGCTTTAAAGCTGACGAACATGGAAAACCCCCGAACTCACACGGAATTCGAGGACTCCTACACGTTTAAGATCTTCTTTTTCGAATTCATGAATTTTTACAGTTCCCTCATCTATATAGCCTTTTTTAAGGGTCGATTTTTCGACTATCCCGGCGACGATGTTGCGCGCCAAAGTGAGTTCTTTCGATTGAAGAATGATATCTGCGATCCGGCCGGATGTCTGTCTGAGCTCTGTATCCAATTGGCTATCATCATGATCGGTAAACAGTGTTGGAATAATTTCATGGAATATCTGTTTCCAAAAATGTATAACTGGTGGCGTCAAAGAAAGCATAAACAAGCCACTAAAGATGTGACCCATCTTCATATGGCTTGGGAGCAAGACTACCACATGCAAGATCCTGGTCGGCTAGCACTATTCGACGAGTATTTGGAAATGAGTAAATTCACTTGATAAGATGTTAAAAGATGATACCTTAAACAATACTGCTTTCCAGTTTTACAATATGGATTTGTGACTTTATTTGTGGCTGCATTTCCGTTAGCTCCTCTTTTTGCGCTTCTGAATAATGTCGCAGAAATTCGCTTGGACGCTTACAAAGTGGTGACGCAAGCCAGAAGACCCTTGGCGGAGCGTGTCGAAGATATTGGAGCATGGTATGGGATTCTTAGGATCATTACATATACAGCAGTCGTGTCAAACGCCTTTGTCATCGCATATACCAGTGACTTTATTCCACGCATGGTCTATAAGTTTGTATACTCTCAGACAAATACTCTAACTGGCTACATAGAACACTCCTTGTCGGTGTTCAATACTTCGGACTATAAAGAAGAATGGGGTGCCACAAGTACTGAACATGATCCAGATACGTGTCGGTACAGAGGATACAGGTAACTGTAACTGTTAAAAACAAAACGGTCATTTTGAATTCTGGTTTTTGACTTTTTCAGAAATGGTCCAACTGACCAGGATCCATATGGACTCAGTCCACATTATTGGCACGTCTTCGCCGCGCGTCTTGCATTTGTCGTCATTTTTGAGGTAAGATCTCTGAAGTCAATTGGAAACTGTTTTTGCATTTTACGTTTTTGTTTCAGCATGTGGTTTTCGTTATGACGGGAATCATGCAGTTCATTATTCCAGATATCCCTGCGGAAGTCAAAACTCAAATACAACGCGAACAAATGTTAGCAAAAGAAGCCAAATTTAATCATGGTCTGCACAAAGCTCAACAAGGTGACAATCAGGATATTTTAAATTTATTCCGAGAATCGACTGCTCCTAGTGGAGGTGGAAGTACAAATACAAGTACAGCGGGACGAGGTAGTTGGGCCAGACGTCTAAGTCGGATAGGAGCTGACGGCTTAGAGGCAAATATTGATCCCTCTTCACGGGCACGTCGATCCATGGAGTCAACAGTTTGGGAGGTTTCCTGACAAGAGGAGAACGAGGAAATCGACAGGCAAAGGCGGTCGCCTCTCTAAATACTCAAATTCCATCGATTTCTTCAATGTCACTCTGTAAATATTGTAATAAAGTCAAGATCGGGCCATTTACTCACTACTAGTACCTGAAGAATGAAGGAAATCAAACATGGAAATGAGACCAACAAACAAGTCCGACATCATATTGAACTTTACTTAAGTGAAAGTTTTTGTTCTAGTTTTTTTCGGGTATTAATCCATGGCTTGAATTTCAGTTGATGTAATTGTATTAATACGTCGTAAACATCACCGAATGTTTTAGCAGCCAGGTAAACTTCCCTGTTTATACAATATAATACAAAAGATGTGAATTTACTAAAATAAACAACTGTTGTACAAAAACACGGCTAAAAGTTCAAAGGGCATCTTAACACCCGAACGTGGTGCATTTCAGCAATTCCTCAACTGTCATAGTAGAAGAACATCTACTGGTGGGTTGTTCAATTGACAAATACAGGATGCTTTTTATGTTCCAAATTTAATTTTGTTTGGCATTCCCTTTCCAACCGTCGTCGAGTTTACATCGTCGCGAATTGTGTTCCGTACGTGTAACATCAGTCCTACGTTACAAAATTATATTACATCCCCTTTGTGTAATAGTGCAGTGAAAAAAAACAAAAAACAAAAAACAAAAACAGACCAGACCCTTGTGCAGTGTGCTGTGTTTATAAAACAAAAGAGTAGTGTAAAACAATTGCAACGAAATGGCCTGCGGGCTAAATGTGAATAGTAATCGGTTTAGCGATCTTACGGAAGATACAAATGGCGATATTCGACCAAACAAAATGAAAAGGACACTTATGAAAACAGAGGAATTTTTTCCTAACTTACCAACAATGAACAATACAAGAGATCCGAAATTTCTAATTATATCATCCAAGGAGAATGGTAAGCCTATTTCATCTCTAAGCCCATTTTTAATTAAAAAAGTGATAGACGATGTTAGCAAAGAGTATGAACAAATCACGGTTCTACGAGACGGACAATTATTAGTAAAAGCTAATTCTCAGAAAATCGCAGACCGTTTTCTTAAAATAACAAACTTTGGCAACGTGTGTCCCGTTTCTGTAAAATTACACGAAAAATTAAATGAATGCAAAGGCATAGTGTACGCCCCTTGTCTCATAAACATCTCGGAAGCGGAAATAATAGCCGAAATGGGTCAACAAAAAATCACAGATGTGTACAAATTTACCAAAGTAGATGACAGTAAAGTGCGAAGACCCTCCGGACTTATGTTATTTACTTTTAACCTAATCCAACCACCAAATTCGGTTGACATCGGTTTTTATAAAGCTAAGGTCAGCGAATATATCCCCAACCCCATGAGATGTCGCAACTACCAGCGACTCGGCCATACCACAAAACGCTGCACCAATACCACAATGTGCGAAAAGTGTAATCTGCCACCTCATAGCCCCGTAAATTGCAGTCGCACTATGTGCGCAAACTGCTCGCTCCCTCACTCGGCCGCGGATAAAACCTGTCCCTTGTATATCCAAGCGAAAGAAGTTTGAACAATAAAAACCACAAACAAATGTTCAATGGGAGAAGCCAAACGAATTTATAAGGAAAAAAATATCCACAAACCTGATCAACTTTCAGGAAGCTTTGCAGATACACTAAAATCGAGCCAATTACAAGGACCCTCAACGGAACAAAACAAACAAAAAACTACACCCAAGCAATCCCTTCCAACCAGCTCCTCCTCATCTGCTACAATCAACAGTATTCAAATTGCATTGCTCCACAAGCCAGAAAAGTCAATAACACATAACCCAACCGAACCAATTTCGTCTATAACACCACTAATCCAACGAAAACCATCAATTCAATTAACGCCATCAACTCAACAAACATCATCAACTCAACTAACCACATTCGAACCCTCACAACTACAAACAAGTTCGCCAACAAACAACCAAACTGAAACCATTCCACAAACCACGACAAGCTGCTCTGCTAATAGCCATTCGCAACGCACCCCTTCACCCAAATCAAAGGTAAAAACTAAACCGTCTCTCACTAATATAAATATTAATAAAAATGTACACACCTTAGTAGATGATGATATTACAATGTAACTATAAAACTAACAACCAAGCCCCTGGCTCTGCTGTTCCTGAGGTTGGACACTTGAAATCAATCCAGAGTTCAAGTGCCCAACATCCGGAACAGCGGAGTCTTGATCCTAACAACATACATCCCGCCCACCATACCTTCCAACACCTTAAAACATTTAAGAATATACAGCCCCATCCCTCTGCAAAATCAAGATCGAAGCACACTAGCACGGCTGAACGCCCAAAACTCACTCCAAAACAAACCCCATTCACCATTCTACAATGGAACATGAACGGTTATACCAATAACTTTGACGAACTAAACATTCTAATTAAGGACCATAACCCACATATAATATCACTGCAAGAAACGCATTGCCCAGTCAACACCACACCATTCATCCCTAAATTCTATGTAAGCTACTTCTACAATTCACCTGCAAACACATCACACAAGCAAGGAGTAGGATTACTAATCAAGATAGGTACTTCCCACAAAATCCTCCCCATCATTACAAATATCCAAGCTCTCGTTGTAAAAATACAACACCCTTTAAATTTTACCTACATTGCCTTGTCATCATCATCGGCACTACAACCGGGAACCGGTCTTGGCCTTATTTAGTAAGTCCTGAGGCTTGTTAAATTTTCCATAATGATTTATTTTTTCTGGGCAAGGTCATTAGTCTTGCGCCAGAGGCTCCCCGACGGGGAATCGAACCCCGGTCTCCCGGGTGACAGGCGGGTATACTAACTACTATACTATCGAGGAGCCCTCGACATTGCCTTATATCTCCCCCCAAATCAACCATTAAATAAAAATGATCTTCAGGCTATACTCAACCAAACAAATGAGCCCAGAATACTTGGAGGCGACATAAATGCTTGGAGTACACTCTGGGGTTCACCATCCACAAACAAAAGAGGGGAAGTCATTGAAAAACTCCTCCTCACCTCCAATCTGATCCTACTGAATGACGGTTCCCCTACTCACCTTTCTACACACAATACCCTCACTCATATAGACATCACTTGTTGCTCCTCAGAATTGGTTCCGAAAACTTCATGGCAAGTTCTAAACGACCTCTACAATAGTGACCATTTCCCCGTTTTAAGCATAATAAATAATCAGCAACTGATAACCCATCACAACAGATCTCCAAAATACAAAACCGATTCCGCCAACTGGGCACTTTTTGAAAGTAAAGTTGACGAATTTCTTTCAAGCAATTCCCCCACACCTGACACGAATCACGAAGCAGCGCTAATCTGTAAAGCAATTAGATCCGCTGCCAATCTCTCAATGCCCCTGTAGCGTTTTCGCCAAACCCTACGGTCCACTTACCTAAAAACCCCCATAATTACTACCCAACGTCCTTAAGTTCGCTAATGCAACGGTATTAGTACCTGTAAATGCTTCATGCATTATATAGATCACCATCTGTAATCATAAAATCCCTATAAAGAAAACTTACCTTCATGCATCCCTTCGCATACAATTTTTCATAAGATTTCTTTGTTTGCTTATTTGGTATTCTGAACCAATTCGGTACCAGACAAATACCATAAATATCGCGCCGTCTATTTTCCCAGCCACGCCATATACATTTTCATACACATTGCCTGGTAACCTTTTTTGTGTGTCTTACCAACAAACAACCCAAGCAGCTGCATATAATTAGCGCAATAGACGCTGAAACCAAATTCTCCAACATTTCCTAATGCAAATATGAACCCGGTTTCTATTGCAGCCAGAGATGCCATAAACATCCAATTTGCTTTTAGCACCTTTTTCTCCTAACGTCGAAAATAGCGACGAGGCATCGTGTAAACAATGACCCGCATTACCAGCGGTGCATGTGGTCATTTTTCCCTATTGTCCTTGCCGCCTGCCTGTTTTCGAACACATGCAACAACATTGAATCTGTTCGATCGCGCACATATACCACTGCGCCACTAGTTACACCCCTAAGAGAAAAGTTTTTCTCTCTCTTCATTTTTTTTTCCTTAGCGAAATCATCTCTGCATGAGATGACGATCGCTGAGTCTCATTCCATCACCAGACCAAGTCGGTCGGGTCTCCACTACGCTACCTTTGCGCTCGGTACGCGTAAATACGATGGGCCACCCTTTTACCATCGAGGGGTGCGTCGGAGTTCGCACCCCCGTGAGTCGTGTGCGTGCAAAATGGTAAAACGACAATATCCTCCGTCCCGCCTGTTGGAGGTGATATGTAAAATCGCGTAGAGTTAAATAGCTCCCAATTATGAGCAAATGTTGTTTCGGTAATAAGTTTGATGTGTAGCCTGATAAAGTGTGATATCTTCATCAGCGCAGTCACTAATTGTGCTTATTTTGAAAGTAGTTTGTTCTACGCCAAACCATTAAAGGAAATAAAGTGACGATCTAATCAATAGCTTAAATCAGTGCGTTTGAATTTCTTTGCTGCGGAACCTTAGTGACAATACACAGAGAATGAAGGACGGAGGAGGAAGTGAACGGAGTGCCCGTGTATTGGCACAATACTTCCTCCCCACACCCCAAACAAATATCACAACCAAATCAGAAACCAGGCAACATGTACCTTGGTAGAACTCCGACCTAACGCTTCTCAGAAAAAGCAAAATGTCAGCCCTCTCTGAATTTAGAAAAAGACCAACGCAGGTTAATTTTGTTGCATACAAAAAAGCGAATGCACAATTTCGTAGGAAGATGAAAGAAAGTAAAGCAAAAAGCTTTCTTCAATTCACTTCCTCAATCAATCCAACATCCTCCACAACCACAATATGGCATAAAATACGCAGCTTATGTGGTAATCACAATCCGACAATTATCTCATCCTTTAATTCCGAAAATACTACAATCTCAGACACAGTGGAAATAAGCCAACTCTTCGCCAAAATCCGGTCGCAATTCTCAGACAACAATAATTTTCACCCCGAATTCAATCGCAAAAAAATCGAATACGTTAACAATCCACTATCTTTGCAAACTCCTAACTCTGCAGCTCTACGCATAGAACAACCCATCTCATTTATCGAATTCGAGTCAGCACTTAGTATAACTAAGTGAAAAACTCCAGGGCGAGATCGAATATCTTACCCAATGTTAAAAAACCGTTCGCATTATGCAAAACAAAGCATTATAAAGTTATACAATAAAATACTTGAAACATCACACATTCCACAAATATGGAAAACCGCGGTCCTAATACCTATTCCCAAACCGAACAAAGATAAAGATACGGTGGATGGCTACCGCCCTATATCCTTAATTCCTTGTCCCGCAAAGGTATTAGAAAAAATCGTAGCCAAACGTCTACTCTGGCTTATGGAAACAAAGAAATTGACATCCATCAACCAAGTAGCTTTCAAATCCAACAGAGGTTGCACAGACGCCTTACTCCACATTGACCACTACACCTCTAGGCTCTATCCGCCAAAAATCACGTCACAATACTCTCTCTTGATTTTGAGACTGCATTCGACAGAATAGGCGCTCACACCGTACTTAATAAATTGTTAAAGTGGAGAATTGGCAACAATATATATAGGTATGTTAAATCATTTCTAAGCAGTGTAAAGGCAACCACGTTTACTCCAATACATTTCCATTACACAACGGAATCCCTCAAGAACCCCCACTGTCAGTTGTACTATTTATGATCGCCTTTGACGACATAAGTACAATAATACGCAAACAGAAACATCTAGATCATTGCATTTACGTCGATGATATATACATCTTAAGTAAATCCAGTGATCTAACTTTCTGCAAAAACATTTTAACAGAAACAGTGAAAGATATCTTAGAATGGTCAAATTCTTCAGCTGCCAAACTCTCAGTAGATAAATGTAAATTATTTCATGTGTGCCGACTGTTACGGACCGACATTGAGTCCAGGTCCCCCCAGAATCCACTAATCCCCCTTTGATTCCCCACTTTACCTGTAAAAGGAAAATAACGCGCCAAGTAGCTAATTTGCATAAACTACTTTATGCAAATTCTACTTGGCGGAGAAAAAAATAATAAAATAAAACATAATACACCGGAAAAAACTGTGATTAAGTTAGAGCGACCGTTGAGCGGTCGCTGTGCTGTTGTTGTTGTTGTTGTTGTTGTTGTTGTTGTTGTTGTCGTTGTTGCAGGGGGCGTTGTTTTGTTTCTCCTGTTGTGGTTGACTGCGACAGGTTGCAGGGGGCGTTGATGGTTGCTCCCCTGTTTGGTTGTCTTCCTCCTGCCTACTATTGTCGGCACCGTTTCACAAATAGTCGTCCCCAAAACATTGGAATATGCGAATATACTGTACTATTCGAAGGTTCATTTGGATTAGTAATGCTTCTGGTTAGATTTTCACCACATGATTAGAACTTCTTCTGGTACAGATTATAAATGCTTCTCGAAGCGGGCATCGGTTGGAGTCCGTTAGGGTAAAATTAAGTATTTCACTTAAATTCTTTCGATTTACTTTATGCGAGATTTACAATGCCATTCATCTATGTGTGCAAAAACTTTCGAAGATTTACGACGAATTGTCAATTTTCCGAATTTATTTCCGGTGTATTATGTTTTATTTTATTATGTTTTTCTCCGCCAAGTAGAATTTGCATAAAGTAGTTTATGCAAATTAGCTACTTGGCGCGTTATTTTCCTTTTACAGGTAAAGAGGGGAATCAAAGGGGGATTAGTGGATTCTGGGGGGACCTGGACTCAATGTCGGTCTGTAACAATACCTTCCCCCCTTAAATAGTGATTGCTTCATTCTTAGAAGAGGAATGAAGCTTGGCAACTTAAGTATCAAACTGTAGCATTGATCCCTACACCGTCTGTGGTGTATTTTCTTCCCTTGTTTGTCGTGGTTTCTTCTGCTTTTGGCTTCCTCTATTCGTAATAGGGTTTTAGCCTATTATTGTGCACCACCACATTTCTTCTCCCTATCTTAACGACGCTATTTACCGGACTATTTATTTGCACTACCTTGTAGGGACCCCTCCATATGGGAGCTAATTTTCCTTGCTTTTGAGCATTGCGTATTAAAACTTTGTCGCCCACATGGAACGTGAATGGGCGTATCTTACGGTCGTAGTACTCTTTCGACTTCTTCTTGGAAGTTAATAGGTTACGCCTTGCTATTTCGTACGTATGTTGAAGTTTGTACTTCAATAGCTTATGGTAACTGTCATGGTTGTATACCGGTTCCGGAGGTTGCTTTATGCTTGTCGGTACCTCCGGGGTAAACCCAAATAGACAGTCCATTGGCGTAAGCTTAGTACCTTCGTGTACATTGGTGTTGTATACGAATGTTGCCGTTCTCAGGTACTGGTCCCCTGATTGGGAATTCCCATCCACAATGCTTCGCAGGTAATCTACGAGTGGACGATAGGCTCTTTCTAAGGCTCCATTCGATTGTGGGTGGTACGCTGAGGTTTGTTGTTTTTTAATACGGAGCAGTTTGCACACGCTTTTAAACAAACTGCTTAGGAAATTGCTTCCCTGATCGGTGACCAATTGCTTCGGAACACCATACCGAGCAATTATTTGGTCGAAAAAGACTGTGGCCACCGTTTCTGCCTCCGCATCTGCGAGAGCGTAGCAATCTATATACTTCGACAAGTTGTCTTGGAATGTAAGTATATATTGATTGCCGGTTGGAGTGCGATCAAGAGGACCTACTATATCTAAGTATACTTTGTCGAAAGACATCTTTGCAATGTCGGTTATTACCATGGGCATACGTATGTTCGGTGAAGATTTCATGGTTTGACATGTTTTACATACTTTGATGTATTGTTTAATGTCGCGCATCATGTTCTTCCACCAAAAATTTCTACGTATTTTGTGGTACGTTTTACTCACTCCTTGGTGTCCGCCCAAAGGAGGATCATGGTATTCCCGGAGTAGGAACTGAATGTCTTCAGGATTGGTTATCTCCATTCCTTTTTCCGTGCAGGCCGGAATGGGATCCTCGTTAAGAGAGGACTTATCGTCATTTGGACTATCCTGAGTTCCTTCGCTTGCCCTTAATTTTTTAGTTTGGGCGCGTGTTAGTACATTGCACCTTGGTAGTGTGGGAGTCTCATCACAAATTTGCGGGATACGACTCAAGGTATCCGCATTAGTGTTGTATTTACCGGGTTTATATTCGATTTGGTAGTCGTACTCCAGTAGTTTGCGATTGAACCTTAGTAAACGTGACGTGGGGTCTTTCACGTTGAATACTCCCTTTAACGGTTTGAGGTCCGTGTATATATTAAATTTTCTCCCTTGTAAATAACAATGGAAATTCTTAGTCGCCCAAACAATGGCTAGTAACTCTTTTTCTATTGTAGAGTAGTTCTTTTCCACCTTATTCAAGGTTCGACTGGCATATGCGACTGGCTGCTCCTTACCGATTTCGCCTTGCGACAGTACGGCGCCCAGTGCTTCGTTGCTCGCATCCGTGGTCAGATTAAAGGGTTTGGTAAAATCTGGATAGATTAACAGTGGCGGCGAGACCAATAACTCCTTTATGTTATCAAATGCTTGTTGGCATTTGTCTGACCAGGTGAATTTGACGTCCTTCCTTAACAAATTTGTTAAGGGGCGTACTATCTTCGAAAAATTTTGAACAAATTTTCGATAGTAATTCGCCAAGCCTAGAAACGATTGGACGTGCTTTACCGTTTTGGGAATGGGGAAATCCCTGACACTAGCTGTCGTGTCTGGATTTGGCATTGCCCCTTTTTCGGAACAAACATGTCCCAGATATACTACTTCCTTCTGGAGGAACTTGCATTTCTCTGGTTGCAACTTGAGGTTGTGGTATCTAATTTGATCGAATACTTTCCGGAGTTTGCCATTATGGTGTTCTAGGTTTTTTCCATATATGACCACGTCATCCAGATAAACAAAGCATTCGATTCCTTGCAACCCGGTTAGGACATGGTTCATGAGTCTCTGAAACGTAGCTGGTGCTCCCTTCGGACCAAATGGCATACGTTTGAACTCATAGTGCCCGTAATTTGTGCTGAACGCTGTCTTATTTTGATCCTTCGGATCTACTAAGACTTGGTGGTAGCCGCTGGCTAAATCGAGCGTGAAAAAATAGCGTGAGTGACCGAGCTGGTCAAAAATGTCCTCTATTCGAGGGAGAGGGTGTGGGGGTTGATGTATGCTGCCAACGTATGGCACAGGATTCACAGTACACCCCCGACAATTAGAAAGTAGTTCTGCGGTTAACTCTTAAATATAAAACCCAATATATTTGCTTTCAATTTGAAATAATCACACACGCTTAACTGAATTTGTTTGTTAGATGTCACATTTATTTTTTTCTTTATTTAATATCCTTTTATAAATTCGCGTTACAGTGTTTATTCGCTCCGATTGAAAATACGTTTTTTTTTTTTTTGCGGAAATTTATTCTAATTGATAATCAATTATCATGATCTTCGACGCGACGCGACCTTTTGCTCTCGGTGGTGAATATCGACTCAGGAGACGTGGGCTCCGTTTGGGTGATGGTTAGCGACTAGTGTGAATTGGGGTTGAAATCCAAATTTCTTTCTATACACAGGACAACCAAAAGAGACCACGCCTCTGCTCTCTCAACCTCACGCCCGTCAAAGTATGAGTAACTTTTGTTAATAGGGTAATTGACGGACATGAAGAATGAGAGAACAGAAAACATGATATGCTGTGATCTCGGGATAGCTTTGGTTGTGTGTGTTGGTATCAGATGCAGCTACTGACACGACCTACTGACCCAGTGGTACGGCTATGGTGTAGTTAAAGCGCATTGAACCGTGGAAAGAAATGCAAATGAGAGAGAACCCTAGCGGATGTTACTCCCCTGCAAAGAGAGATCGTTGATCCCAAGCGAATGGGTGATCTGAGGGAAAGTCGATAGGACGCCGCTGATGTTTGGGAAATAATTCGCGTGAGAACCAGACTCTATGACGCTGAAATTACCCCAGCTATTTTGCTATGTTGCAACAGCGTCGTTCTTTTAGACTTGTTGTTGCTAACCGACATTATGAGATTTCCGATGGAAAACTCATGGTTAGCAAGAATAGAGTTGCCGTATGACATTTATGTAGCTAAACTCAATTATGCATTATCTGCAAAGGATGATGGGTTTAGCTATACGTCCGTTTGAAATATTTTACAGGGGAATACATATAAAGGAAATTGGTAAGTATGACGCGCTGAAAGCGGTCGAAATTAGGTGGAAATGTTGTTTGGAATTGTGGGTTGTTTCTCATGTAGAATAGAGAAACCCCCCACAGTACTCCCCCGCCAGTGACGTAGTCACGAAATAATGGTAGGGCGGAAGGAGTAGAATGGTTGGAGGAGCGCTAGGTGAGGTATCGGAAGGAGAGTCGTGTGTTTGGAGTATGGCTGGTTTGGATTAACCCAGTAGTTGCGGTGGTAAGGCTTGGCTCTGTCGTGTAGACGTGTTCCTGGGTCGTGGCTGGGCTTGGGTCTGTAATGGAAGTGGACCTGGTTGGTACCGCGTGTGTTGCCGACGGGGACCAAGGGATTGCGGTGCGGTCCACTGGCCTGTTGTTGTTTGCATAGACCAACAGGTATGACATCCAAGTAGGTCGTGACCCATCGGTAGCTCGCTCGCATCCGAAGTGACGAAGTTACGTGTGCGGGATGGAGGAGCTTCACGTCCAGTGTTGGGTAGTCCAGAGGTGGGCGGTATGGTTTGGCGTCGCCGTGGCGTTAACGTTGGGATGAGATGTCCTCTGATGTTAAAGCTGGTGATCTTTAGGTTTAAAGATGGGGTGGGGCTCTACTTGCCCTTGGTGCGTCTTTTAATTTATTTTCCGTTTAGTTTTTTTATTGCACTTTGATTTTTGTTTAATGTTTTTATTCTTTTTGGTGAATTGTTTTTGGATGTTTGTTTAAATTTTTCCTTTTTTTTGAATTTTGTTGATGAAATTTTATTAAATTGTCTTTTGTTGGCGGTTTATTTTGGATATTTCCACTTTGTTGAAAATCACTGTATTGATTAGTTTTTGAAATTTAGCTTTGTTTTTTGAAAATTTTTTATTTTTATATTTTTGTTGCAAAATTTCACTGAGTTTTTGTTGGAAATTTTATTTAACTGTTTTTTGATTGGAATTAAAACTTCATTTTAACCACCGTTTTTGATTTTTATTAAGTAGAATGTTTTTGATTGATTTTTAATTTTGATTTTCTTTAGATTTTTCGTTTGAGCACTTTGGCTTTGAAATTGATTTAGCTTCTTTTTTTCTTTTTTGAACTCAATTATTCCAATGTTGAAGGTTGCGTGTTGTTTGTCGCGTCACCATTGTGGGGGTTGATGTATGCTGCCAACGTATGGCACAGGATTCACAGTACACCCCCGACAATTAGAAAGTAGTTCTGCGGTTAACTCTTAAATATAAAACCCAATATATTTGCTTTCAATTTGAAATAATCACACACGCTTAACTGAATTTGTTTGTTAGATGTCACATTTATTTTTTTCTTTATTTAATATCCTTTTATAAATTCGCGTTACAGTGTTTATTCGCTCCGATTGAAAATACGTTTTTTTTTTTTTGCGGAAATTTATTCTAATTGATAATCAATTATCATGATCTTCGACGCGACGCGAC